>OY744550.1:19020309-19087809 GCA_963556195.1 Sepiola atlantica | reverse complement strand
ACTACTACGACTAGACGAAGTATATATCTGCAAGTATCAATGGCGTACAGAGGATGTGGGTGACGAGGAAGTGGCCCCGACGATCAAAATTGGAGGGAATATCCCCCCCCCCCATATTCAAACTATCTACGTGTCGTAGTAAATCTCCTACTATTGGGACTTATACTTGAGTAATTGGGGCATATAATCAAAGAGTTGCTCCTAGCATTATCAGGATATAACCAGATTTCTACACGCCACTGGCTAGCATTCATTACTAATGATAATATATACTAACATATTTATGCTTGCTCTAGTTGTGTTAGTAACGATAGGGATGTGGTAGTGATCACGTGGATAAGGACGTGGACTGACGATCTGTAGTTCCAAGTTCGAATCAGAGTCGGTTCTATAGTGCCACTTTCACTTATGGATGTCGGTAACCTCCATGTTGTCCCTCCTGTGAGTACCTGATTCTTTTCTTTGTTACTAATGAGTCATCACTTATTAAGCCCCAAAACCACTCGCATATAAGGCTTAATGAGATAGATGGATTAGCAGCTGAATGATGAAGAATATTGTAGAAGGGTTGAAAATGGCGAATGGAATTACCAAAGTTTCATTACTTATGGGGACGATTTATGACAAGCATTTATTGACATTATACTTACGTAGTTCTATATAACGTCTGAATGTTTGCCTGTGGCAACTTTAAACATGGATATGGTAGGCATCATCACGACCTCCTTTGACAGGCTGTTTCAAGGAAGCAGAAACACGGACAGAGAATGATGCTATTCTTCTGTTGAGATCAAAGCGACTATGGTACATCTTCTGTGGGTGACAGCAGACACTGTGACTAGGTTAGGGTTAGGGTTAGGGTTAGGGTTGGAGTGAAAAACTCCTTTAACAGTAGATTTACATTCCCGGTGATGATGCTATATGCCAGAATCAGGTCTCCCGCACCCGTCACTGCTCAAGTGAGGACAGATTTAGTCTTTGAACCCCTGGTTTTACGTGCCTCCTCATAAGGGTTGGATGTGACACAAGGTTGAGCTTAATGTTGGGTGTCGCCATTATTTGACTGTCACATGAGCGGTCAGTAATGCTAACTGATTACACACATGAGCTCAAGTCATGAGTCGACATCCTAACATATAATGAAGGTAGTTGTGAAAAAAAAAATATAATAATGATAATGAAATCATGTGTACATCTATATACCGTCTTAATGTTTGTTCAAGGCGACTTTAAACCTGGATATGGTAGGCATCATTACGACCTCCTTTGACAGGCTGTTCTAGGGAGCAGAAACACGGACAGAAAATGTGGCCTTTGTTCTGTTGAGATGAAAGCGACTATGGTACATCTTCTACGAGTAATCGCAAAGACCACAACTAGGTGTTGGGGTGAAAAACTCCTCTAAAGGAAGATTTACATTCCTGTTAATGACGCTTTATGCCAGAATCCGGTCTCCTCAAAGCATTTGCTGCTTTACTGAAAACCGATTTAGTCTCTGAAGCTGTTCTTTGTAGGTAAGCAAGGAGAATCCCTTCGTCATCCTGATTAGACACGCTCCAGATGTACGAGATCTTTTTGAAGATAGAGATTTGTTGCTTGGATGTCATACTCAAGAATAGCCCTCACCAGGATTATGTATAGGGGACGGAAAGTGAGTTCTTGTTATGAATGTTTTAAAAGGACAGAAAGAACTGGGGAAACTAATAGCAACAAGAAGATGAAGCTGGTTAAGCAATTCGAACTATTCTGATTAATATGAATTTACGTTTAATAATAAGTAGTTATGATTCCGAAAAATAGGGTTTATTATTTTGATTACTTTAATAGAATTTACTACTCGATATATATCATGTAAATATTTTATGCTCCGCATTTGATCAGCTGAAGAATTATTAATTTGTATTATTTGTATTATTTGTATTATTTGTATCATTCGGACTACTGCTCTCATCTTTAATGTTGTTCTAAAAACGTTTCAGCTAATGTAACCGCCGACCTTCTTCAGGTGTATTTTGTCGAACTTGGAAATCTCTATGCCGAACTCGGGAATCTGTAGGGAATTTTATTTGATACACGGAGGTAGTTTGTTCTCGTTCCGTCAGCCATAGCCGGACAGATTCCCCCAGTAAGATTCACGAGTTCGACAAGATGCACCTGAAGAAGGTCGGAGGTTACATCGTCCGAAACGTTGTGAGAATAACATCGAAGATGAGAATAGTAGTTCGAATAATCAAAATAATGCAAAATATAAGTATTTTACATTTCGCAGCTTGTGAAATTGATAACTTGTATTATTTGAATTATTCCGACTACTACTTGCGCTTTGGTTGCTATAATCACAACGTTTCGGCCGATGTAATCTCAGCCTTCCCTCGGGTGCATCTATTCAAACTTCCAGTCTAACCGTGGGCATATTTTAGTCGAACTCAGTAACCTGTACAAAATCTCGAACTGAAGCGTTTTATTTAATCCACAGAGGTAGTTTGTCCTCGTTCTGTCACTCATGACCAAGTAGAAGTTTTCATTTGATGTTGTTCTTAGTCATCTCTTTAGTCGCATACTTTCGGCTAGTAAATCTAAAGCTTGTTTTAAATCTCCTAATTGATAAATGAATTGAATGAACAATCGATTTCTATTCCTAAAATTAAGGAAATAATTCTCAAAAGGCAGAAGATTTGGAGGATGTTCAATGATTAATATTTTATTTTAAAATTATTTGCAATTCTATCGATTAAAGTTGCATTATCAGATTGTAGCATTCTTTTTTTATCAATTATTTTTAGCAGGAGGGGATTTCTATCTCATTGTAACGGAAACTAATGTCTCTGGTTGCCATTTTATCCAACGATTTATTCACCACAAACTGCCTGCCTATTATAGTTTAAAGAAAAACTCATCTTTTCACATAAATTAAATTGCAATAATAATAATAATAATAATAATAATAATAATAATAATAATAATAATAATAATAAAATGGATGATGGGAAGGCCGAGGAGGGACAGCACTAACCAGACCTCTACTGGAAGAGTGCGGATAGTTGTGGAACGTTGGGGAGGCTTATTTCCACCAAAATCTCAGGGAAGACCAATGGTCGTTGCCAGCGAGAAATCAATGGTAAACGGCTGCGTCGATACCACAAGATCATTTGCGGTGGTGATCGAAAAGAGCTTGAGAGTACTTACACTTTTGAGAGGCATGTTGTCACTCAGACTCCAGGGAATCATTGGTTGTTGTCGGTGAGCAATCACTTACGATGACTTGTGTGAGAACTCCTAGTGAGTACAAATAATAATAATAATAATAATAATAATAATAATAATAATAATAATAATAATAATAATAATAATAATGATAATAATAATAATAATAATAATAATAATAATAATAATAATAATAGTAATAATAATAGTAATAATAATAATGATAATAATAATGATAATAATAATAATAATAATAATAATAATAATAATAATAATAATAATAATAATAATAATAATAATAATAATAATAACAACAACAACAACAACAACAAACGAAAAAGAGAATGTCATGAAGTGAAGATTCTATAATCGCTTTTAAAAATTAGATTAAAAGACATGAGTTTTCGACTTACTTTTACAAAGTTCTTTACGGATATCGAGCAAGAAGGTCGTTTTTCCTTTTATTATAATTTTAGGATTTGGTATCAAATAGCAAAAAAAGTAGGCAATCAAGAAGTCTTCGAGAAATATCTCCTTAAGGTAGGGGTGGATTACATTTAGTTTAAACAAAAAATCCAACCAGATACAAAAAATTGAACTATCATTTTAATATATATATATATATATATATATATATATATATATATATATATATATATAATCTGAAAAAGTTAGTATTTCACAACAGTATCCCTAGGGATGTAGCATTACCTCCCTTTCACAACACAATTACAGACTCTCCACCAGAGAGGGCAAGACCCGTATTATCTCTTTTCGTGACGGCAGGTAGCGCACGATCTGCCTTATAAAAAGGGGTTCACAGACTGGTTCCTTCGCTTTTGCACCCCAAATAGACTGCAGACAACATCAGTCGGATCATCTCTGTCTTACTTCGCCCTGGCTGTTATAAACACACGTGTCACCATGTGTCCGTTGACAAATACACTTTACTTGGTACGTAAGATTTCTCCTTTCTATTCCCCCCCCCAAAAAAATGCCTTGCCCCCCCCCCTAAAAATGCCCCCCCCCCCTAAGTTAGAAGTCTGGCTACGTGCCTGCTTGGTACGTAAGATTTCTCCTTTCTATTCCCCCCCCCCCAAAAAAAATGCCTTGTCCCCCCTAAAAATGCCTTGCCCCCCCTAAGGGAGAAGTCTGGCTACGTGCCTGCTTGGTACGTAAGATTTCTCCTTTCTATTCCCCCCCCCAAAAAAAATGCCTTGCCCCCCCCCCTAAAAATGCCTTGCCCCCCCTAAGTTAGAAGTCTGGCTACGTGCCTGCTTGGTACGTAAGATTTCTCCTTTCTATTTACATACGCACATAATTCTACTCAGACTTTGTGGAACACATTCTCATAGACACAACTTCATAGCGAACTCAGTCGGATTCGACGACAATAAATGTGTTTTTTAAGTATATATTGTCTCCAAGTTGTTACTTGTATATTGAACTAAAAATATATATTGAATAACCGGCGCTATCCAAGCGTCGGCCAAAAATCTATTCAGGAACTAAAAAAACAAGTCGCGCATGCGAAGTCTTCCTCTGTATATCACTCGATGTGGCGAGTGTAAAATGCAATACATTTGGGCAATTTGGGGCATTTTTGACCCCCCGTTGATCCCCTGGGGCGCGAACCAGAATTTTTCTAAGATCAATGATGCTCATTTTATATCCAGAACAATTGCCTCTACATTTTGGCCAAGTTTCAGAAAAATTGAATGGATGGATGAAACGTTATGGGAGAAAAGGGTTATTTTTTGCCATTTTGGGGGCTTTTGACCTCCTGGGGGCGCGAACCAGAATTTTTCTGAGGTCAGCGATACTTATTTTCTATTAGGAACAATTGCCTTCACATTTTGGCCAAGTTTCAGAGAAATTGAATGAATGGATGAAAAGTTATGGGGCCAAAAATGTCATTTTTTGCCATTTTGGGGCCTTTTGAGCCCCTGGGGGGCTAACTAGATATTTTTCAAAAATTGGAGAATGTCACTTTCTAACCTAACCAAAGTTACAACTTCATGCAAAATTTCAGAGAAATTCAATGGATGGTTGCGGAGAAAAATCCAGACGGACGGACGGAAATGCCTCAAAACATAGGTCCCGGGGGACCAACTATATAATAATACAAATGTTTGGCGCGGAGAGTCGATAAAGCTTCGATAATTTAATTGGTAATACCCTGAAAGAATGAAAAAAAACTACAATAAAACAAATTTATAAGGAAGGATGTAAGGTTTATAGAGAAGCATACTTCCTTATTCTTCACTGTCTTACTCCGACTGAACCACTTCCTATCAACTATACGTGTTCGATTGATGGTTATATATCTTTTGAATATTTTACCCGTATAAAATATTTTTTCTTAAAATATGAAATGTAAATGCTAAAATACAATATACAAAAGATTTTTGAATTAAACAATTTGATTATATAAGAATAATGCTTACTTATAATAGTAGTGATAGCGCTTGAAATAGTAGATATCCCGATGTAGAGGACTGATGATCGAGTTGTCTGCCTTTTCTGTTTAGTCGACCATGTTTCCTTAATCCATTAAGCTTATATAATTGCTCTATCTAGCATTAATTCTTTCATAATAGGTTCTACTTTAAAGGTATACATTATATCTTCATTTTCCTGTCCTATATATATATATATATATATATATATATATATATATAAAGAGGTGTACTAAAAGCGAACTTTTAGGAAAGGTAAAACCCTATTGTGAAGAGTATGCAGCTCAATATCCAGGATAGAGCAGGTAGAAATGAAGGAGAGTGGATTTTGATCTTTGAAAAGCCTGGCTTAAGGAAAATTTAACTTGAATAAATTGCCTTTTTTGCGGAATGTACCTTGCTTTGAACTTTTGAATTGAATTTTGATTTGGCTTTTGCTTTCTCTAATTCCTTTCCACTCTCCTTCATATATATATATATATATATATATATATATATATTCGTAGTATGTTTGTAAAAGGCTGTGGGCAATGCAAATTCCGGGTAAGATGTAAGCTGGAAGGAACAAAAATAATAAATCGAATACGAAATGTTACTTACTATTTATTTTTCTTAAAATCTTACATAACAGCAAGTGTGGTGTAGCTGTTTGTGTGATGTCCGGATGATTATAGAAATAATTTATTTAATATTTCGGGAAAAGAAACTTCCCTTTGTCAAAAATAATAAACACCAGAGGAAAGTTCCTCTCTCTCTCTCTCTCTCTCTCTCTCTCTGGATAATTATATTTTATAAATATATACGCTACCCGTATGAGGGCACCACACTGGTGAAAGGAACAGCGTTTCCGCCTTAGAATTTAGGTAATACTTCTCCGTAAAACGATATTTGTTCAATTGTCAAGACTGCAAAAAAAAAAAAAACAACAAGCAGCATGATAACATTTATATCTTCGTTTGTGGTGAGCAAGTTTTCGTAACCCAGTGGTAAGGTCGCCAGACTTCAGAGACTGTTGTCCCGATTACGCATCTCGTTAGATTTCAGCCACGTTGATGCGCGGTAAAATGAGGAAACACGTGTCTGTGGATGATTATATTTCATACATCTATATTAATAAAGTAATATTGACTTCAGTCACAATAGGAAAATATGCGAACACTTTTTACCACTCACCACCTCTAGCACTTTCTAATTCTTGTTTCACGAAAATGTTCGAACATTTCTTTGACATGCAACTATTATTACATTAATTCCGAGATATCTGCTTCTCCCAAATACGTCTTCCAAAAAGAGTGTAGCAAACAATTACACTCTCTTTAAAATTATATCCTCCGACGTCTCTCACATACACCGGGTCTATTCTTTTAACAGGGGCAATTTCTGTAGAAATAACGGTTAACCCAGAATACATAACGAACGCTTTAAATTAGCCATGATTATGATCTCTAAAACCAACCAACTGTTTAATAAGACTACATATTTCTGCGCTGGTAAACTTTTCACCTTACTTCCTATTTGAACTTACTTCTTTCTTTCTCTGAATTGATACTCTGATATTTATTTAATTTTAAAAAAATAACATTATTTTTCATCTGTAAACACACACATCGCAGGCACACTTTCTACCTTAATACAGGAGTGTCAGATGAAAAGAATATCGGATTGTACGTCAGATATTCCGAACCGTTAGTAGCAGCAAGACAAATTATTTTATCTCTTTTCTTACAAATTCCTACGTTGCAAATTGACTTAAACGAGAAATATTTAACCTTCCCGGCGCGTGAACATACCAGATTATATTTAAAGTATGATTAAAATAGAAAATAACATTGTCTTCGTATATATATTATTTTTTACGAAGAAATTCACTGAAATATTTGAACACGGGAAACTTAAAAGTTACATTTATTCTTTTGTTTTGTTCACGATTTTGTGCTTCTTTTCACAATAAATTAAATATTGTGAAGAACAAGCGTTTCGCTATTTTCCGTTTTTTTACGTAGACGATCGGAACATGCCGAACAAAATATCGGCGGATTTATCGGATTTAAAAACCTCACCAGTACCAAATATTTTTTATACATTCTTCGTCCGTTTATTTTTTCCAAGCTTCTACATGTAACTGCTCATTATTATATTCTTTGATTTTTTATATGTTTATTTACCATCGGTAGGAATGTCGTGTGACAAAATAAAAAACAACCTAATCCTAAGTCCGTGTGGTAAAATACAACATCTGCATGAATACAATTTTTTTTCACGTGGATTCTCTTACCCCGTCACCACTTGAAATGTAAGACTATTTATGGATAAATCCTATTTGAATCACGTAAATTACTTACATTGAAATAATGACTTAACACGTTTTAGTGTGTTCATTTTCCTCTTGTACGAAATCCATGTGTAAAAAAAACAACAACATGTATTCAGGCAGAAACTGTTTTCTGAAATGTTTGTATAAATAAATAGTGTCGATTTACTGAATTATGCCCCATGAACATAAACGTATGTATTGGTTCTCTTCAACTAACTGACACAGCCAGTCAAACTTTTGTTTTCTTTTTGAAAAAGAGAGGTTGTTACTCTCGAAATGATTAAAGTCTCTACCATTCCGGACCTTTAAATATTTAACAGTAAGCCCGCCAACTTTACAATTTACTGTCTTTATATTTAAATTTTGAAATATAAATCAATTGATCTGAGATTTACCGTCTCTTGTCATTTATTTTTGTTCATTCTCATTCCACCTTCCATTTTTCACCATTGCATTGCTTCTGCCTCGGAATTCTCACCTTCATATTTACTTGTTTACTAGCAATGCTTCAAGCAAACTACCATTTTCTTATATATATATATATATATATATATATATATATATATATATATATATATATATATATGTGTGTGTGTGTGTGTGTATATAATTATCCACACACACACACACACACACACACACATATATATATATATATATATATATATATATATATATATATATATATATATATATATATATAAAGCTCTACTTTGTTTTGAACACTTAAAAAATATTGAGTTTAAGATCATTTTATCAATATATTTGAACTTAACATATATGTTTCAAGATGTGGGACTTCCGATGGTCGGGTTAGATTTAGGGTTAGGGTTAAGGTCGCATGTCAGTTAAAAGTTTTATATCATGTGACCCTATGTTATATAATTTTTTATGTACCTTTCTGACAAGCCTGAGGTGAACAGATCCAATATTGACATAATCATGTTGGTTGATTCACTTTAAACGAAACGATTTGTAAAATAATTTGCACTGAAATGTATTTGTTTTGAAAATGTTTTGTAAGAAAAATCAAAAAAGTCTTCACTATTGGAATATAAATAAATTTTGCTAACTTATATATACTCTGTTGTTACTGGTTGACAATTATCGAGCTTAAACTGGAAGAGGTTGGTAAACATAAAATATTGAAAGTATATGCTAAAACATATATTTTCACACGCATATATATATATATATATATATATATATATATATATATATATATATATATATCTATATATATATATATATATATATATATATATATATATATATATATATATATATATATATATATATATATATATATAAGTCCTGAAGAAAGAAATCTGAATAAGTAATTGGGTCCAGGTAGATAATTCTGATTCACGATATGCATCTAACTTCACGCACAAAAGACAAAAAACAACAAAAAAAAAACAGAATACTTAATATTTTCAGAAACTATTATATGTATATATATTTAGTTCTATATATTTAAAATAATGTTTGTTTTATATTTCAGATTTTAAATTCGAACACTGAATTTCACTTCAAACACAATGCTGTTCCCCACGCAAGAAAGCGACGAAGTATCTCACACACTAGGTCCCTCAGAAGTCACCCCGATGTAAGTATCAGCTTAGCCTACATCAAAATTTCATTGTTAGAAAAGTCGGATTTAATTGTATATCTCGTATTATTTTTTAAATAGTGTAAATTTACCCCAATAAATAATTAACAACAAAAGCTTGATATGATGATTTGTATTATTTGGATTATTCAGCCTACTATTTTCATCTTGATTGTTACTTTCATAACGTTTCGGCCGCTGTAATCTTCGACCTCCTTCGAGTGTCTCCTTTCGAACTTGGCAAAAGTGGAACCTGGAAATCTTAATGTCGAACTTACAAGGGGTATCCATTGTATCCCAAGACTGAATGCAGGCATTTGTAGTAAATATATAATTATTTAATAACTATTTTTGTAAATATATATGTTGAAAATGAAAAACCTAAATATTATTGGAATGATTATTAAGCGCAGTGAATTCTAAGTGCCCTGTTATTGGATGAAAATCAGCCAATCACAGACCACTGCTCTATCTCTGCAGAAAACCTAGGAGAGCGCATATTTTGAAAATATCGGTCTCTTCTCTCCAGCCATCGCTGCCGTCAACATCGATTCTCCTCTTTTGCGGCAGGTGCGAGCGGGCACATGCTTTTTTAGCGTATATAATACGCACGGGGCCATAATGAATAGGCCCTCCGGTCTTTATAGCAGTCGGCTATCCCACCCGTTGCCGGGGGCCCCATAGCCGAAAAGACAGTAGCCACTGTCTTTTCACACCATGCGGGCTAATTCAGTCGAGCATGTATGTAGTGCCAATTTGAGCGAAAGAAGCCATCTTGATGTTCTGAACTATTCTTCACAGCCTTGTCCCCAGAATGAATCCTGTTACAAGACAACTAGCATTTTCAGTGAGTCCGCAAAGGCACTTCTTTTTCAAGCAACATTCTCTTTCTTTCTTCTCTTCTTTATCCTTATAAATATCCTTTCGTTATCTATCCACGTTGTTTGTTATCTCTGTTCTTGTCTAGTCACGTTTATATGCCACCAACTTTTCTTCCAGCGGACTACAGTCTTCGTCCTTCATTCTAACAGGAAAAATCCCAACAATATTTATAGCTTCATCAACGTTTTCGTCTTTATTTCCTAAATATTTGATGAATATATATAAATTTTGTTTTTTTCCTTGTTCATTTTCTATCAAGTTGGAATGTTATTTTCATAATTTTAATTATATATATATATACATATATATATATATATATATATATATATAGAGAGAGAGAGAGAGAGAGAGAAAGAGAGATAAAGAGATAGAGAGAGAGAACTGAGATCAACAAAATTAGAACATTGTTAATATCAGTTCCAAGAATTCAAACACAACGATTATTTGGTGTACGATCGTTTCCAAGACAATTTAGGAGATTTTTATGTTGCATTATATTTTAGATGACTCCAAACTGTCGCTTCATCAGCGCCCTTTCTAACATCACATACAGAAGTCATTTAAGAAAAAACATCAGATAGTGTATTATTTAATAAAATATATATTCAGACAAGATTAGAGACATAATCTTCCCATAATGCAACCATATATTGCTTAATCAGTCAGTTCAAAAATGATAATAGCAATGGAAATACATTAAAAACAGCAAATTTAATATTTAATATTTAAAATATTTAAAATATAGAATGAACCAGATAGAAAACAAAATAATATTCAAATAAAAGAATATATATATATATATATATATATATATATATATATATATATATATATATATATATATATATATATATATATACGGGCCCCCGTGTTCACTTCATGTGATATCTCCTTTATGTATTCACCGATTGCCCTTTTTTTACAGGACATGTCAGAATCAACGACCGTGAGTACACCAAGACCTCAGTGGGAGCTGGGACAAAGAATACACTATGTTAAATTTGACTACAAGACAGGCTCGTTTAAGAAAACCCAGGACAGTTTCATGCATCAGTTCGAATGTGAAAAGGCTCCATCCAAAAGCAGAATTCAGAACTGGGTGGACCACTTCGAGAATTATGGGACCGTGGAGAACCTCAACGCTGCCAGTGAGAACCGTCCAAGCCACTCGGGACGTCTCAAGAAGCGGACAGCCGAGCTGGTCGAAAGTGTGAGAGAGTCTCTCCAGGAGAGTCTGAAACGCCATGTGCGTAAGCGAAGTCAGTCCCTAAGTATCTCCCGTGAGACTTGCAGGAGAGTGCTGGTGAACGATATCAGGGCTTACCCATACAGAATACAGACGCTACAGACCATTACAGTCTCAGACAAGAAGCAGAGGAGCGCTGTAGCAGTCAAGATGCTCGATAAGATCGAGGAGACACCCGGTTTCCTTAACCTCCTTTGGACCTCAACTGAAGCCCACTCTTATCTTGACGGAAAGGCGAACTCCAAGACAAATGTCTTCTGGGGGTCCTCCAGACCCAATGAAGTAGCCACCAAGCCCCTGCACTCTCCTAAGTGCACTGTGTTGGCTGCAATCTCGGTCAGAGGCATCATCGGACCAATCTTCATCGAAGAATCTGGCGCAGCAGTGACAGTCACCAAGGAGCGGTATGTGGAGGTCCTCAAACCCTTCAAGAGTGAGCTCCAGACCCTCTACCCGTCGCTCATGAGCAAGTTTTGGTTCCACAAAGACGGAGCAAGTTCTCACACCTCAAACCTGTCCTGAGATTGGCTGAAAAAGAACTTCGGAGGCCGAGTGATCAGTCTCAAGACTAATTTTGAGTGGCCACCCCATAGCTCGGACCTAAGCTTCCCAGATTTTTTCCTTTGGGGCTATCTTAAGGACATAGTGTACGCAGGGAAACCCAGAACAATCACGGAACTCAAGGAAGCCATCAGGGAGGAGATGAGAGCCATTCCCAATTCAGTATGTAAGGACGTCATGGACAACTTCGTTCTGCGCCTCAAGAAATGCACGGAGCTAAATGGAGTCCATCTAGAACACATGCTGTAGAACAGAGAAAAAAAGGCCAAATACCCTAGTGTTTTGATGTGATGTTTTGAATATAATAAACTAGTTATGACCAAAAATTCATTTCATTCGGACGAAACACTAAGAAACGGGGCCTAATTAGAGTTGGGACCCGTTTTGGGGGGGGGGTCACCCTGTATATGCCGGGATTTGAGTTGTCAAATACTCGGAATCCGGGGTTTCGAATCGCATGACCAGTACAAAGGACGAAACGTATAGTACATAGATAATAAACAAAACAAATATATATTATTTTTAGCTCCTAGACAACCCTCTAGATGGGCACTGTAAGTGTAGTATTAACACAGCATGACGTCGCTAGCTATAAATGCATCGTTCCTTTCATCAAGTTTAACGCTTTTATGACGTCAAGCCGCCGGATAAAGTGTTTAAATTATCATCGTTTATTCGCTATTCAGCGATGACCCAATGGTTCTGGATGTCAGAATTTGAGTTGTAAAATACTCAGAATCCGGGGTTTCGAATCGCATGACCAGTAGTGAATAGTCATATCTCTATGCTGATGAGTCCCGATTATAAAGGACGAAACGTATACATACATAGATAATAAACAAATAAACAGATATTTATAATATGTGGGTGTTGTTGTATGTGCGTGTGCGTGTGTGTGTGAATGAGAGAGATGTGTGAGATACAGTTAGAGGATGAAACTCTTAAAGAATATATGGTTAGAATTAAATAATGCAAATTATTTACCAACTGACGATTTGAATAATACTTATGGTTCGTCGATAGGTCAACATCTCATAAATAACTGCACCTGTGCCTCTAAATTCAGTGTCGACTTATTCTCCATTCTTAGTAAGTCGCATTCCCCTTATAATCTCAATATCCTAGAAACAATTTATATTAAGTCCTTGAGATTTTCTATTTGCAAGCAAAGAGAAAATCTCCTCGGGCTTAATGTTGTTTCTATTTGATTGAACTTTTTTTTTACCCCTTTCCCTCGCTATAATTCTCATAGCATCTTTTTTATATTTTTTATACATTACCTCGATATTTGGATCTGTTGAGCGAGGTACGAAACCGGTCAGCTGCCCTTTCATCTTTTTAATTTCTTAATTCATTATGAGTAATAAATATTGTCTCTTCAATGCCATATATATATATATATATATATATATATATATATATATATATATATATATATATATATATATATATATATATATGTGTGTGTGTGTGTGTGTGTGTGTGTGTGTGTGTGTATGAAATGTCTGTAATTTTCCATTCCATACGAATAAATAAAAATATGAAAATACATGTCAGCGAAGGCAATCTGCGACTGATTAAACTTGTATTTTTTGAATTTTTTTTGTCTCAATTCAGAAAGAATGTTTTGGAGGAGCTGTATGTTTCCCAACAGTCGAGTTGTATCCAAGTTTGTTTTGTTTGATGTAGACTATGCAAACTAGTTTAAGAAAGTAAGAATTACAATGTTAGTGTTAGATAAATTATAGAAACTATTTCGTTGTTTGATTGTGCCGGAGTTTGTGATGAGTGATGCTTCAAGTTGTCTGCGTCGAGATTTATTTGATATGTATTTAATTATTTCAGCCTGTTCAAATCTGAATGAGTGGTCATATGGGTTAAAAGTTTTAGGCATTGGTGGTAACGTCATCTGACGCGATAGCAAAATTTGAAACCGTTCTATTTTTCCAACTGTTTCAATATAGAAAAATATAATATTATTTAACTTTTATTTGTTAGTAATACACGAAATATGTATTAGGTTTAGTATTTACGATAGATAAAGTTGCTGCTTATAACACAATGGCGTTCATTTTAATTTATATTTACTGCTGATAACATAATTGTATCAATCTGAAAAATATCCCTAGTGGGCTAAAGTATCTTCTGAAAAGAAGTTAATCGAATTGCGTTTTATTGTTCTGAAAAAAATGGTCGCGCAAACCTTGAGTAATAGACCGACTTCATTTTATTATATATATATATATATATATATATATATATATATATATATATATATATATATATAGAGAGAGAGAGAGAGAGAGAGAGAGAGAGAGAAATAGATAGATAGATAGATAGATAGATAGATAGATATATATATATATATATATATAGATAGATAGATAGATAGATAGATAGATAGATAGATAGATAGATAGATAGATAGATAGATCGATAGATAGATAGATAGAGGTTGATATCGGAATGAATAAATCTTTCATGGATTGTATTCTTTCTTATTAAATATGAAGATGTCTTGCGATGAACATCTACCGGTTTATTGGATGTCTTCACGTCGTCTGTTAACAATGAAAGACGTCAGAACACAGTTTATTAGGTGCCAATATGACCTGAAGAGAGATTGCAGCGTGCTAAAAACGAGAATTCCGCAAACGTGACTTTCGGCTTGACACATCGAAAATCTGGAGAGTTATAGAAAAACGTGACAAATGAACAAAAACGAAATATGGGCGTGCTTAGGATTGATTCTTTGTATGCATGCATGTATGTATGTATGGACTATATATGTATGTGCGTATGGGTATGAGGGGTATTCATGTGTGTACGCGGAAGTGGATGAGCAGATCAAAGGAAGGTGTTAAATTCTCAAAACTAAATAAATATCTGACTTCAACTAACATCAGAGATGATGAAGCGAATACAAAGTGTTGATGAATAATATATATATATATATATATATATATCATATATATCATATTTATATATATATATATATATATATATATATATATATATATATATATATATATGTGTATCTGAAAAAAGAAAACTAAAAAATATTTATATGTAATCGACGTTTCGTCTTTATTGTCCAAAGACTTTCTAAAGATCAATAAAAACGAAACGTCAATAAGATATACACAATTTTCGGTTTTCCTTTTTAATTTTACATTACGTTTGATTATTAATCCCATAACTATCACACAGAATAACACACAGACAAACACGCACACACACACACGCATTACGGCTCTCATTTTTCATTATTATTATATTTATTAATATACGTATTACAGAAGATCAGAACAACATCGGTACCGTCGGTTTCAAATAATAAAAAAAACCCAGCTATAATAGACATTCTTTTTATCTATGTCTTTCCGGGGAGACAGATAAAAAAGAGGCTTAAGAAAGTCCGATAAAGGAGGCCTATTATAGTTATAAGTTCCCTTTGATAGGATTTGAAACCGACGGTACTGATGTAGTTCTGATCTTCTGTAATATATATATATATATATATATATATATATATATATATATATATATATATATATATATATATATATATAAAGACACCTATATCCAGAAGAAGAACAAGATTTTTTTCCTGTATTTAAAATGTGTTTTTTCGTTAGTCTTTTTTCACACATCTTGTCTTTCATGGCATTTCATTTTTATTGTACATCGTGCATTTTACCGTCATATATATATATATATATATATATATATATATATATATATATATATATATATATAGTGATAATAGATGAAAGGGAGAGGGGGGAGCTAAAATCTGCGCGTGGTAGTGATAGGTAGGTTGAAATAGGACTACATCAACATTTTAACTGTACTCTATATAGAATTTTTAATGCTGTAATTATGTTTGTGCAAAGACGATGAGCACTTGAAAGAAACAGGCCTTTGTTGATATTGTTTGAATGTGCAACCACCACCGGTTCCATAAGCGGTCTTCGTTGGAGGTTATGCACGTATTTTATTAACACAACCGCTAAATTGAACCTATAGTGTAAATCAAGTATATGTAAAATGAGTGCGTTTTTGACGTCGCTTAGCTTGATTTAACTAATGTGATAACTTTCGCATTAGCTGCACTTATCGGCGTCCTAGCTTGCATATGTTTAGAATTATTAGAAGTAGACCCTATTTACATACAGACTCCTTGAAAACATTACATATCTTTGATACATCGACGACGTATTTATTCACATAAAGTCGCTAGTGAGACGTGACTATAAAGTTAATCAAATCTAACTGAACTGCACGAGCGTGCGAGATAGAGAGAGAGAGAGAGAGAGAGAGAGAGAGAGAGAGAGAGAGAGAGAGAGAGAATAAGAAAAAAAGAAGGAGAGAAAGTGTGTGTGGTCCGGGTTTCGGATAGCTGCTAACCCCTGCCCTACTTCATTAGCCGACGTTGCCTTAGACTGCTCGGCCAACAAGCTTTTACGATTTAGTGAAGGTCGAATTTGTACAGGAAGCCCACCTCTTAATATATGCTTTTGTTTTATTTTTATTATTAACTATATATCGTTGTGATGTGTGTCAAGCGGTGAAATACCGTAGTAAAGGCTCGTTGGTCGAGCGGTCTAAAGCGACGTCGGTTAATGACAGTACTTCTCGGTGGATACTTGTCCGTTATCTGCACGGGGTTCATGTTTCTCATTGTAAAATTGTAAAATTGCTATGTTCTCAGCCTAGTAGAATAATTAACTGTTTGAAAAAGAACGTTATACGTGGATTTCTTCAGATGAAGATGGTAGTAGTCGTCGAGTGAGGCGATGGCGGCAGGAGAGAGAGCGTTTCCTCGTTCCTCGCCGGTGCTCTCTGCAATGTGTCCAAGCTGGTGCCAGGAGGTCGTCTGATCTTTTTCTTCGAAACCTAAGGGAACATAAGTAGTCCCTTAGGGAACTAACGATATTACTGCGCCCTGTGATTTGATTGGACAAGCCAGCTCACAGGGACAGTGATTACGCATTCAAAAGTAGTCCCTATTGGTGACTGCTACAGTTCCACAAGCCTGCCGTTCTTGGAAAGAAGCTACTAAAAGAGAAATATGTATTATAATGAGGTATCTGCACAGTGATTTGGTTAAGGCCACTTCATATGTTATTATTTTTATTCAAATATGAAATGTTTTATTTTGAGAATTAAAATCAAGTAATCGTGATCAAAATTCTCGAAGATGATGGCAACAGTGTAGCAATATTTAGATGCACGAGTGTAAAAATGAAGTTAGGATCGTATATTATACCGTAAAGTTAAAATTACGTAGAAAATGAATTCCTTCTTAGAAGTCGAGTTAGAGTTACGTGTACATGAAGTTATGTCACAGACATAAAGTCGCTAGTAAGACGTGGCGATAGAACTAATTAGATCTTCCTCTTTTAACTGTCGGGGGTTCGGATTGCTACTCGCTCTTCCTACGTTGGGTGAGTTGGAGATATTATGTGTGTATACATCTATACCGTAAACTAAAGAAAAACATAATAGATTGTGAAACCTTAAATGATTTTGTGTTGGTCTTTATCAATAACATTTACGACAGCTGTTATAAAAAAAACAAGAAAGACAATAACGAGAGAGAAGAAGAGAAGAAACACATTGCTACCGCGTCTCGTCTATACAACAAGACTCCAACTGCCTGCACGAGAAGCCGCCATCCGGATAACCTTCCCTAGTTCAATAACTGTTCTTCGTAGTCCTACAACAGTTATTGACATCTGGATTGAAATCTGACCTTAAACAGCGGAGTTTCTGCAGTATTCCATATATGTACACGTACATATTCGTAGTGCCAGTGCTAGGGGCTCGTGAGTTCGTCCCAAATCTATAACATCGTCTCCACCCCAAGACTACTTGTAGACAAACCAATATATTGTTTTTGCTCACAAAAATTCAGAGAATTATCCAATTTTTGTTAGCGTGGATTCGAAATATCATATATATTTTATAAGCAAGTTTTTAAATTAAGATCATAGCTATTGTCCAAAGAGTGGAATTTTGGCGGGATCTAAGTTTGAGCCATATGAAATCACACGCGCAGTAGCACATTTTTGTTTTTTTTGTTTTCCTGATGTGTTGTTACTGTCAAGAACGACTTGATGTGATGTTTTCTGACAACATTTTAAGTGACTAATGTGAAATACAACTACGAAAGTCTTCAGATCGCTACATAGCCCCTCGAGTCTTCGAACAGACTTGAGCCGATCTCCGTTGAGGGGTTCGCAGGTAGTGTCGATTGTGTTTACGCCTATCATGTAGGGGTAGGTTTAGAAATACGTGCAAATATCTTGATATTATTCTTTTGAAAGGGATGCGTACTTAACATTTCACCGCTTTCATATTCCTTTGAATTATTACGCTTCGACTTCTATAATCTCGCGTTCTCTAAACAAAGACAGTTTTTAACCCCAATTAACGGTCTATTTAACCTAGCAACCTAGTCTTTCAACAAATTAAAAGACTCAATAATGTCCATAAATAAATATAATCGGCAGTATCAGCGCCATCTGTGTCAAGTCCAAAACGCTCTAATTGCGAACCGAGTGAACGATTGACGTCATACTGTCAAGTAACCAATCGTCGTTTGACAATTAACGCGTTCATGATATCAGCCCTGGAGAATATGACCTTTTTCTATCTGACCAGATATGGACAGATGGATGCATGTGTACATTTATTTATGTAAAAAATTATGTCGATAGCAATTATAGAATTTTATACTTAGATATGTACACGCACACAGGCACATACACACGCACACAGGCACCTACACACACACACAGTCACATACACACAAGCACATACACACGCACATAGGCACCTACACACACACACAGTCACATACACACAAGCACATACACACGCACATAGGCACCTACACACGCACACAGGCACCTACACACGCACACAAGCACAAACACACGTACACAGGCACATACACACGCACACAGGCACATACACACGCACCTCTACATTATGTGCACCGCTGCACTTTTAGTTGACACTCGGTTTTGCGTAGGCAAATCCATTATTAAATAAACGGCTACGTAATCCCACTTGGTTGGGAACATAGACAATTCATGAACAGAAAAATGAGACTCGTAGAGGATTTGAACCTGTGTTTGCGAAGACGGATCGTCATTAGTCGACGTCACCTTAGACCACACAAACAACAAGTCGAATTTATACAGATAACTGACCGCCCTTAATACGTGAGCAATATTCTTTTATTAGTATTTTATTTGTAGGTTTATATTATATATCCTGTTCCTATTTGCTTGCCTCCCCACGAGGAGAGAGTTAGATAAAAAAAATTTTAAAAAGCCGATTTTTAATGTGGGAAAAATCCAGCTCCCCCAAAAAGAACAGAAATTAAAATTGCCGCAGTCTAAAAGGATTTCTCCTTCACTGACCCAGGACACGGAGGGGGGGGGAGCAAACAGTTTTTGGTGATATCCAAAAATACCATGCAATCCATTCAATCTGCGCGCTTAGTGATGAAATTGCTATCTTTATCTTTATAATGTTCAATGGCCTTACTGTATTGTCCGTGACATAAAATAAATAACACACTCTTTTTGTCATTCATTCTTTTAGTAAAGCCAAGTAAATTCCAGGGGAGGGGGCATCTGTACCCACTTACACCCCCCCGCCCCGCTGGTGACGCCCATGGTGTTGTATCAGAACATATATTACACTTTACTCCTAGCCAAAAGGCTGTTAATTGGTGGAAAGCGGTGAAATACGGTTGTAAAGGCTTGTTGGTCGAGAGGTAGGCGACGTCGGCTAATAACGGTCCCTCTCGATAGGCGCTTGTTCGTAATTTGCGTGGTTCTTATGCTTTTCTTTGTGACTTTTCTATGTTCCCGCCCTTGTAGAATTTTTTTTACTGTTTTACAAAAGGAGCTTTATGCAAAAGGTATTGTTGGAAATGCATGTCTGCGTTCAATTGACACGCACTTATATATTAATACGCGCAACTTACATACACGGAAATATGGAGAAGATGAAGTGTGAAGCGCGTGGGGACCGGAAGGTGTTTAAACCAGGGGGAAAAGGAGGTGTAATCCACGGGAGTGCGAAAGTACTATTAGTCTTTTATGTTTAATGAAAAGTAATAACAAGTTATAATGAATGAAGAAATCAAAATCCATTTACTTGCCTCCAAACGAGAACAAGGTTAAACACAAGATCGATCTTTTTAAAGTTGGCAAGATCCGCCTCCCAACAAAAGGGGAGGGGGATCTGGATTGGAACAAAAATGAAAATTACCTCAGTTTACAAGTAAGATCTCTTTTACTGACCGAGGACTGAAAAGATTAAGTACAGCATCAAAACAGATACTACACTTTGCTCCTTGTCTAAAAAAGATAAAAAGAAAAAACAATTATACACGTTTTTGATGATTTCTTCTTCCCGTGTTCAATTGTTTTTCGTTTTGTCTTTTTCTGACACACACACACACACACACACACACACACACACACACACACACACACACATATATATATATATATATATATATATGTATATATATATATATGGACCACTGTTCTCATCTTAAATGTAACTTCCGACCTTTTTCGGGCCCATCTTGTCGAACTCGGAAATCTTTGTGTCGAACTTGGGAATCTGTAAGGAATTTCGAATGAAAGCCTTTATTTAAACCACGGATCCGTGGATAAAAGTGCTAAGTAATAATCAGTTCCAAGAGACAGTCTTCTGGGGGGGGGGGCGTTCACTCCTCAATACGGGCGATACTATGAATACAATTAATAATCAGATAAGACTTTTATCCGGCCATGGGTAACATGGCGAGAGCAAGATACCCCCGTGGATTAAATAAAGGGTTCCGTTCAAAATTCCGTACAGATTCCGGAGTTCGACAGAAATATTCCCGAGTTCAACAAGAAGTACCTGAAGAAGGTCGGAGGTTACATCAGCCGAAACGTTGTGAAAATAACATCCTAGATGAGAACATTAGTCCGAATAATTTCAATGATACGTCTTACTATGTCTTTCATTATATACATGTCTGTAAGTTTATCATTCTGTAACTATGAATAGCTACCAAACGTCTTATGATGGACCTCATTCTGTGAAATCGATAGTAGCGCTCGAACTATAGCATCGATTGATTAAGAATATGTAACATAGAGAGTTTATTTAGTCATTATTCTTTATGTCATGCATAATACACAAACAAATTATATTTTCTTCTTTTGAATGATTAGAACTTTTTGATCAAGAGAACAGATATCAAAATAGAAGAGCGAATACAAAAGCGGAGATAATTCAAAACCTACTTCCGTGATAGAGAGACACAATTTGAAATACATTACAAATGAAAAAAAAAATTAATATAAAAGGGGAACATTTCCAACGTCAATAATATTTCAGGAATTGAACAACAAATAATAGTTTACTAATAAAATATTTTTCCGGGCCAATGCACAAGTATCAGGAAGTTTAATCGGATGTCCATCTGGCTTGGCAGGCCGAGAGCAGGTTCACGAATAGTGGCGATGGAGAGTCAATTCACAATGGTCTCCAGTATGACTCGTCATTAACAGACTAAGGATGTTGAGGAAGTCGCGCGTGGCGGGGGGTAAAAACAAATGCGAATAGAAATAAATAATAGAAATTAATAATTACAAAAGAAAAACGTATAAATGAAACTGGAAAGGCAGATAAATGTATTTTAACAGCAACCAATGACGTAAAAATCTGCACTTCATTGTATGAATTCGTTATTCTCATGTTGATTGGAGTTTATATTTGAAAGAAAAAAAGAAAATAAATATGTTCTAGATTTCAGAAGGCTGTAACAATGCAACGGTATGATCAGGTCGAACTGAAAATAAAATGGGTGAGAAACTATATGATGAAAAAACATAAAAAGAAAATATGTAATAATTTCATCTTTTAATTTTTTACTTAATGTTTCATCTTCAATGTGTGTTATGTTTATGATACTTCGAGGATATAACCTCCTTTTCAAAGTAACGTGAATCTCGTATGCCGGTTGGAAGAAGGCTTAAACAAATCCTTACAAATGTACAGGTATACCTACAAGATATCCTATCTAACGTGATGATCACTTATGTAAGTGAACAGCTAAGATAATAATAAATTTACTCATGCTGAATTTTAGATGTGTCTATTGCCTTTTGTCTTAGGAACTGAAAAAATAGTTAAATCCCTGGAAAATAAAATTGTCCGTTTCCTACAGTAAATAAAAAATGACGCAGTATGTGTATAAAAAAATTAGACCCATTGAATTCGGATTAGATTGCTTGAATCAGGAAAAGTTAGTTTACAGAGCCAGTTAAATTTAATAAAGTAAAAAGACAAAATCCAAGATTAGTATTTTTCTTCGCTATATATCTTTTGCTCTTTCTGTCTCTCTCTCTCTCATTGTCTCTCTCTACCCATGTTGTTCTCTCCAGCTATGTGTGAACTATTACTAATACTGTGGTAATATGTGTTATTGTCTATAAAATATTCTGTTTTATATTCAGTTTTTATTTACTTTGACTGTTAATAAGAAAGAGAGAGAGAGTGAGTAAGATAGAAAGAGAGAGAAATAAAGAGAACGAGAGGGAGAAAGAGAGAGAACGAGATAGAGTAAGAGAGAGAGAGAGAAAAAGAGAGAAAAAGAGAAAGAAAAGGAGAAAGAAAAAGAGAGAAAGAGAGAGAGAAAGAGTGTTAGTAAGAGAGAGAGAAGTAAAGAGAACAAGAGAGAGAAGGAAAGAGAGAGAGAAAGAGAGACAGAAAAAGAGGAACAAGATAGAGTAAGAGAGAGAAAGATAAAGAAAGACAGAGAGAGAAAGAGAGAGAGAAATAGTGTGAGTAAGATATATATATAGAGAGAGAGAAATAAAGAGAACGAGAGAAAGAAAAGGGAGAAAAAAGACAGAGAGCAAGAAAGAGAACGAGAGAGAGAGAGAAAGAGAGAGAGAGAGCGAGAATTAGAAAGGAACAGAGACAGAGACAGAGAGAGAGCGAGAGAAAGGAAGAGAGAGAGAGGGGGAGAGAAAGAGATATAACGAGATAGAGTAAGAGAAAGAGTGACAGAGAAGAAAGAGAGAGAGAAAGAGAGAGAGAGAGAGAAAACGTGTGAGTAAGAGAGAGAGAAAGAGAGAAGGTAAGGGGAGAGAAAGAGAGAGAGAGAGAGAGAAAGAAAGAGAAAGAGGGATAAAGAAACTCTATAGAATAGGGGCAGATGGGTCAAACAAAATACAGCGAGAGAGGAAGAGAGATAATAAGAAATGTGTGATTTGATGAATAAATAGTTAGACCAATTAAAAAATATTATTTCAAACATAACTGACTCCTCCAATCTGACGAATATTTTAACATGTATTTTGTGTGAATGAAATATAAAGGGGAAAAATCCTCCGTGAAACCAATGTTGCTTAACTAAGCTTTTCCAAAATGTCATATCTTGAATTTCCTTTATTTCTCGAGTTTTCGATATTTTTGTGATCTTTCAGAGGAATTGAAAAAGCATGTGAACATAGTTCGAAAGCAGACATTTGAAGATATATTCAAAAGGTTGAATGGGGAGTATGTGATGTTTGTTTTCATAAAGTTAGGACTATAATTGACAATCGATTTTCGTACATCTTTAAGCCCTAAACAAATCGTAAGAATGTTTTCCTGATTAAGCTTCGAAATGTTATCAAATAGCATTTCAATTTCCATTTTGAGTTAGTCTATCTGCATATGGCATTTATGTCCGAAGTTTATATATATCTATAACTATTATTTGCTGATATGTACAGTAACATTGTTTCTATTCATGATAATATACTTGACATTTCAGGTCAAAATGGCGGTCCAGCAATCTGGTTTCCTCCGACACAAACGCGGCTTCAAATCTCTGACCGAATTCTTTCCTGAAGAAGGAAAAACAAATTTTCTTTCTCGAAATGACAAACGTAACACCAAGACTGAAAGTAAACGGTTATCTCTGCTGCCAGAACCCACCGATCCATTCTATCCAAAGCAATGGTATTTGGTAAGTTTAAATTCTGTGTTTTTATGAGATGTTTTACTTTTTATTATCGCTGTTTGTTATATACTAGATGGGGGGTCGATGGAACGTTATTCGCGTCTCAGAGTCAGAGTTGAAGATGTGGACACTGAAATTGACGAAGCTGTGATTCAGTGCTCATGATATCAGAGGAGGTCCCAGACAAGATCTATAGATGGCGTGAACGAATCAAAGAGGGGCACATGTATTGTGTTGATTTATTGTCGGCAAAACGAGCATCATTATCTGAGATGTTTAAAATAGAACCAAAACATAGGTATTACCACCATCGACATATGCTTTCATATTTGAATATTTTTTGAAACTTTTTCTGTGATTTGACTATAGAAAATAGAACACTGGTTTGCTATGAAAAAGAATAAAAAAGATAAGTAGAGTGAAATAAGACAGTTAACAGTTTTGGATTTTCTTCTTCTGTGTTTTGTTTGTTGTGGATAACATTTTGAAAACATATGGGTATTGATTTACTCCTCTCCAGGAGTTAGGCACAAGGCCAGTTTTTATCTTACTCCCACAAGTAAGATGTGACCCAAGGTCGGGTCGGGAAAGTGGGGTTTAAAAATTGCCTGGGCAGCACCGTCGGCATTCCCCGGTAGGGGCGCCTCAGGCAGTAAGCAATAAACTTACTCCTCCCCAAAGAGGGGAGGCAAAGCCTGGGAGGGTGGACCTCCTAGAACTGCACAGAACAGACCCATAGACCGGCGTAAATCAAGTCCCGAAGGCCAAGACAATACCAGTCTATGGGGTGCAGTATCCATCGGAACAGATACTACACTTTGATCTTAGTCAAAAGACCAAGAAAACATATGGGTAGACACACTTGTATCAATAAGAATGCTTTTTATAATGTAAACACGTCGATTGATCAAATTAAACTATTCTTTTAATATTTTACTTACGTATGACATCATTCCGAGCGCACGGCTCTATACAGCGTATGGGAAATAACAATCTCAGACGGTCATAGGGCGCGAACCCGGTTAACAGAGACACCTTGAATCTGTAAACGTGCACCTAATCCCATTAGGCCACGAGGGATTGTCAGGTGATAACGGAGAAATTAAGTGATATTTACATTGAAAGCGGCGAGCATGGATATCTAAACATTCTATAGTACTCAACGACGGAGTCGGAGCATTGCACTGAACCTTTTAGGTGAATGTTTATTTTCAATCTTACCGACAGTGCTCGACTTTCAATTTTACTTGGAAGGGACTTCTAATAATATTAAATTATATATATATATATATATATATATATATATATATATATATATAAATATATATATATCTTCCCATATATATATATATATATATATATATATATATATATATATATATATATATATATATATATATATATATATATACATACACACATATATATATATAATTATTTTTATTTATACGGATATGTACATACTCTACGACACTAGCACACAAATACACACACATATATAATATACATTATTTAATATATATATTATATATATGATTTAATATATATATATATATATATATATATATATATATATATATATATATATATATATATATATAGTAAACGGCATAATCACGTTAACAAACCGGTTCCCGTTAGACCACTGAAGTTAAGCGACGTTGAGCTTGGTCAGTACTAAGATGTGGAATTCTCCTTGCCACTGGATTCAAGCACTGCCGATTTAGATGATTGCGCAACACTTGCTACACAATTACACGCGCAGCCTCCTTTACTGAGGGTATCTATTGCCTCTCGAGACTGAACGGAAGCCATGATGGATGATCATATATGAAAAATAAAAATAGGAACACCGAAAAGTGTGTATATGTTCATCGACACTTCCTCTTTATTCGAAGACTTCTTCAAGAAGAAAATCATAAAAAGTCAATACTTGAAAATACATTGGTGTCTTCATGAAAGAATGTTTCTGTTCTTTATTTCGAAACAAAACATAAACGTTTAAAACTCAAATTATGTGGTGCGTTAATGGAATGGAATGCATTTGTTTTAAATATCGATGATATGTACAGAGATTGGTTAGGAATGTGGTGTAAAATAGAAGACCTGAATTTAAATTTAAGTTCCGTTCGTTTATTACTAGTTTGCTGATTAAAAGGAGATAACTGTTTAATATTGTCAGGGTTTATAATGGGTGCTGATTCTAGAAGTTTTGGGGACATTTATTTAAAGTCTATTTTAGTCTAGCTTGTTAACAGTTAAAAGAATGATCATGTTGTTATGCATGAGAGAATAGTGCATTTAAAAAAATGTTATTTTTTATATCTTATATTCCTCGAACTTTTCCTGAAGTTCAATGAACATAAAAGACACATACAATATAACAATTCTCTGAATGAACTATCCCCTCATATATTACGATATGATCATTCTTTTAACTTTAAACAAGCTAGACTAATAAAATTTATTTTAAATAAATATCGCCGAAGACTTCTTGAATCAGCACTCGTTATAAACTCTAACACAAACAACGTAATAGCGTCTACAAATTATCTCATTTAATAGATTTAGTATTATGGAAAATAAGCTACATAGAAATGTTTGTTTCATTCCAAAGGTTAAATCATGAGGTCGATATATATATATATATATATATATATATATATATATATATATATATATATATATATATATATATATATATATATATATATATTATAACTGTCCTGTTTTTAAATCTCCGAAACAGTTACATGGTAAGCAGCTGATGATCCCCGTGTTAATATTAGACGCTTAAGGTCTCCCGTTTTTGTTTCACTCTTAGATACTTAACCCCCCCTTTTATTTTTTTTATTTACTTATTTTTTTATTTATTAATTTTCCAACGAATGTTAAGTCTGCAATATCTTGGATTTAGTTAGTTTCTCTGGGAATTTAAACTGCATTATACTTCTTCTTTTTTTTTAATAAATGACTCAAAGCTTCTTTAGACTATATATATATAAATGTATTATTTTGATTTGTTAAGCTTACACTAATTATTAATTTAATTTAATTTTTCTCCAATAAAATTTACGAAAAATAAAACATGTTCCAAGATAAATACAAGGGACATCATTCATTTGAAAATATATTTCATAATTTTGTTAGAGTACATAATTTATTATCGCAAGAATGAAGGGAAGACATGTTTTATTTTTCGTAAATTTGATTGAACAAAAATGAAATAAAATTAGTAATTAGATATTCAATTTGATCAACTATAATTGTTTATATTATTTTAAACTAAACTCTCCAAGCTGACACACAGAGAAGCTTTCACGCATCACAACTAAGATGTATGCTTTCGATCTGATAAAACCGCTAATGGAAGTGTGTTGATGTATCTAAACTCATGAGTCAAAGAAAAACAGATGTAAAGATTTGGACACCAGATCAATATCAATAATTAGTTGCTCTTAGCAACGGCAACTGTATTTCCTGAATTCTATTTACCGGAAGCAATTCCGATTTAAGCCATATGTTATCTTTATTTATATAAAGTTAGGCATGTGTATATGTTTATAAATTTGTACGTACAGGTTCACACATAAACTAATTAACCGATCATTATGAATTCTGAAACATAGCTGCTAGACATAAGGGGTCCAATTGTGGGCTATATTTAGTTTCATTTAGTTTTATGAAAAGGAGACAAAGAGGAGATGGTAGCAATTCGTCAGAATTCAGACACCTCCGATATTTGTGAAATTTTAACAGACATAAATTAATAAATAAGCAGTGACGTGCAGACGAAGCGTGGGGTGTGTAGAGCGGGAGAGTTTGAGCGAGAGACGTATAAGCTCGCCTAGTTGGACTCAAGTGGGTATTTCCATGTAACCGGAAGTGTGCATACTACTTCTTGGATCCAGTCCCATACGTGATTTTCATTTGCGATGCTGTTACAAGTTTACATTCACCATTTTCAAATTTGACTGATCAACGAAGCTTATATTCGATACTTCTGTCATCTAATCTCATCTAAATGTAATCCAGTGGTGTGCAGGGGAGGGGATGGGGGCGATGGTACGATGGTCCCGGACATCACAAATTGGTGAGGGGAGGGATCAAATCATATTCAAACTATTCCCCCTTTCTCGTACTATTTCTCAGTACTAGGGCTTACACTTAAGTCCTTGGGACATACAATCAAGGAGTTGGCCCCAAGCATCACGAAGGCATCACCAACATCACTCCACAGACTAGTAAATATTAATAATGATAGCATATACTAGCAAATATATGCTCCATCTAGTCCATCAAGCTTCCATTTTTAAAAATCGTTTTGATGTCAAATACAGTGGGATGCAAGGGGAGAGGATGATGGCTCCGGACATCCAATTACTTTTCGGAGAGGAGGGGGAATCCAATCATATTCAAACAATCTACCTTTCTCATAATATTTCTCAGTAATAGGACTTATACTTGAGTTTTTGGGGCATCCAATCATATTCAAACTACCTTTTTTTTCTCATGATATTTCTCAGTAATAGGACTTATACTTGAGTCTTTGGGGCATAAGATCACGGAGTTGTCCCCGGTAATCACTAGGGCATCACCAGATCTCTGCACGCCATTGGGGTGGGTTACGAGGAAAAGGCAAAGGAAATTTAGGAAGGGTGATGGAATTCTCTCCTTGTCCCTAGCCTATTAAAGATTCTAGCTAAACTAATCATCATCATCATCATCATCATCATCATCGGTTTAACTTCAGATTTACAGGCTTGCATGTGTTGGACGGCTTTTAGAAATTAACTTCCAAGCTAATCTATCTCTGACCATATCTTTATTTATCCCTCTTTCTATCAAGCCCATTCTTATCACTTCCTTCCATGTTTTGCTTGGTCTTCCTCGGCAGACTGACCCTGATACCTCAACTGTTCTACATCTATTAACGCAAGAACTCTCATTCATTCTTTTAATGTGGTCATATATACAAAGTCTCCTGTTCTGCACATATCTCTCTATACTGTCCAGATCAAATCTTTATCTGAGCTCGAAGATCTAAGCCTGATTTTAAGGTTCACATAACACATTCTACATATCATTCACATACAATTTCTCTATGCAACGCATATCCTCAACAGTCACTGGTCTAGTTACATTTCCATAAATGATCACACTGCATACACACACCTGATAGACGCTTCCTTTGGTCGACAGTGGTAACGCTCTGCTCGTTAGTAATGGCAACACTTCCCTGAACTTATTCCATCCACTCTTAACTCTTGCTATCACACTAGTACCTGCTCAAAACTAATCCCTGTTAATATTGCTACAAATGAAACGCATTGTTTAAAGAGATTAGCCATTACAGTATCGCATAATCGCTTCAGAGCAATGATATTAATTACAATTTAATTGAAATATGATCACTGATTTCTGATGTGCTTAAAGTAAAGATGTCGTCTTAAGCTAATTAAACGTGCTCTGCATTCGTTGCTTCGATAGCGCGAACAATGATGCAGTGACATAGCAAATGTCTCTATCATCGGGGGAGATAACACACTTTGAATCACCTTCTCTATGCTTCTATCGTTTGTTTCGTGATGTGCAAACAACTAAACGACAACAATGAGAGTAAATTATTGGCCATCGTATTCAAAATTGATACAATTATGGGATAGTCTTTAACATGATACACAAATGAAGAGAAAATTTTGAAGCCAGGAGGAAAATATTTAGTGAAGATCAAATCTATACTAATATCGGAATAAAAATATTTATTAAAGATCATATCTATAGTACTATCAGAAGGAAAATATTTATTAAAGATCCAAACCATACTACTATTGGAAGGAAAATATTTATAAAGGATCAAATCTATACTACTATTAGAGGGAAAATATTTATGCAGGATCAAATCTATACTACTTTTATAGGGAAAATATTCATTAAGGATCAAATCTATACTACTATCCGAAGGAAATATATATTAAGGATCAAATCTATACTACTATCCGAAGAAAATATTTATTAAGGATCAAATCTATACTACTATCAGAAGGAAATATATATTAAGGATCAAATCTATACTACTATCAGAAGGAAATATATATTAAGGATCAAATCTATACTACTATCAGAAGGAAATATATATTAAGGATCAAATCTATACTACTATCAGAAGGAAATATATATTAAGGATCAAATCTATACTACTATCAGAAGGAAATATATATTAAGGATCAAATCTATACTACTATCAGAAGGAAATATATATTAAGGATCAAATCTATACTACTATCAGAAGAAAATATTTATTAAGGATCAAATCTATACTACTATCAGAAGGAAATATATATTAAGGATCAAATCTATACTACTATCAGAAGAAAATATTTATTAAGGATCAAATCTATACTACTATCAGAAGGAAATATATATTAAGGATCAAATCTATACTACTATCAGAAGAAAATATTTATTAAAGATAAATCTATACTACTATCAGAAGGAAATATATACAGGGTGTTTCAAAAGACTTGGGAACATAACGATTTTTAATAACTCAAAAACTATTAGGAGTTGAAAAATGAAATTGGTACCGTTGGAAATGTTAAAGTTTCAAGTTTTGTGGGGAATTTCAAAGTTGCTCAATATGAGCACCATTCGTCACACGGCAGACATCTAGTCGATAGTCCATTTCCTGCCAAACGCGTTCCAGCATCTTGACGTCAATGGTTCCCACAACTGCCGTTACTCGAGCCTTTAGTTCGTCAATATCTCTTGGAAGGGGCGGCACATAGACTTGTTGCTTGACAAAGCCCCAAAGGAAAAAGTCACACGGGGTAAGATCTGGAGACCTAGGAGGCCAGGGCATGAGAACGTCATCACCTCGCCCAGATCTCCCAATCCATCTACCAGGCAGCCTTGTGTTAAGAAACTGCCTTACTCTAAGACTCCAGTGTGGTGGTGCACCATCTTGTTGAAAAATGAAGTCATCAGATTCTGCTTGTTCCAACAGAGCCATTAACCAGTCTTCCAGCATGTTGAGATAGGATTCACCAGTGATAGTTGCCTCTTCAAAGAAGAACGGTCCATAGACACCTTTCTTGGAAATTGCACAAAACACGTTCACTTTTGGTGAATCTCGCTCGTGCTCAAGAAGTTCATGAGGATTCTCAGTACCCCATATGCGAGTGTTATGCTTGTTAACTTTGCCATTCAGATGGAAGTTCGCCTCATCGCTAAAAACAAGCCGGTCATCAAAGCCGTTATCTTCCAACTTCTCTTGCATTGCAATGCAAAAGTCACGGCGAAGTGGCTTATCAGTGTCCTTCAACTTTTGGACCAACTTGAGCTTGTAAGGTACCATTTGCAGTCGTTTCCTTAAGACACGCCAGACAGTTGCTGGAGCAAGCTGAAGTTCCCTGCTGGCTCTTCTCACTGATTTACGAGGGCTCCGCTGAAAGGCAGTCCGAACTTGCTCAACTGCATCTTCTGAAGTTGAAGGGCGACATGTTCGCTTACTTGGGCACAAACACCCATCTTTCACAAATTTAGCATGCCATCTGACAATGGATTTCCTTTCAGGGGCTTCTTTTTTAAATTTCCTGCGAAATGCACGCTGAACACATGTCCACTATTCAGTCTTTGCAAATTGGAGGACGCAAAATGCCTTGTCTTGTTTAGAGAACGCCATTACTGCACCTGGAAAGATAACACGAAAATCATTAGTATGACCAAAAACTTGATTAAGCAAGGTTTAAAATGGCACCAGTTTCATTTTTCTACCTGGAATAGTTCATGAGATATACGCATTTGTAATGTTCCCAAGACTTTTGAAACACCCTGTATTAAGGATCAAATCTATACTACTATCAGAAGGAAATATATATTAAGAATAAATCTATACTACTATCAGAAGAAAATATTTATTAAAGATAAATCTATACTACTATCAGAAGGAAATATATATTAAGGATCAACATCTATACTACTAGCAGAAGGAAATATATATTAAGGATCAAATCTATACTACTATCAGAAGAAAATATTTATTAAAGATAAATCTATACTACTATCAGAAGGAAATATATATTAAGGATCAACATCTATACTACTATCAGAAGGAAATATATATAAAGGATCAAATCTATACTACTATCAGAAGAAAATATTTATTAAAGATAAATCTATACTACTATCAGAAGGAAATATATATTAAGGATCAACATCTATACTACTATCAGAAGGAAATATATATTAAGGATCAAATCTACACTACTATCAGAAAGAAAAAAATTATTAAAGATAAATCTATACTACTATCAGAAGGACATATATATTAAGGATCAACATCTATACTACTATCAGACGGAAATATATATTAAGGATCAAATCTATACTACTATCAGAAGAAAATATTTATTAAAGATAAATCTATACTACTATCAGAAGGAAATATATATTAAGGATCAACATCTATACTACTATCAGAAGGAAATATATATTAAGGATCAAATCTATACTACTATCAGAAGAAAATATTTATTAAAGATAAATCTATACTACTATCAGAAGGAAATATATATTCAGGATAAACATCTATACTACTATCAGAAGGAAATATATATTAAGGATCAAATCTATACTACTATCAGAAGAAAATATTTATTAAAGATAAATCTATACTACTATCAGAAGGAAATATATATTAAGGATCAACATCTATACTACTATCAGAAGGAAATATATATTAAGGATCAAATCTATACTACTATCAGAAGGAAATATATATTAAGGATCAAATCTATACTACTATCAGAAAGAAAAAATTTATTAAAGATAAATCTATACTACTATCAGAAGGAAATATATATTAAGGATCAACATCTATACTACTATCAGAAGGAAATATATATTAAGGATCAAATCTATACTACTATCAGAAGGAAATATATATTAAGGATCAACATCTATACTACTATCAGAAGGAAATATATATTAAGGATCAAATCTATACTACTATCAGAAGGAAATATATATTAAGGATCAAATCTATACTACTATCAGAAAGAAAAAATTTATTAAAGATAAATCTATACTACTATCAGAAGGAAATATATATTAAGGATCAAATCTATACTACTATCAGAAGGAAAATATTTATTAAAGATAAATCTATACTACTATCAGAAGGAAATATATATTAAGGATCAAATCTATACTACTATCAGAAGAAAATATTTATTAAAGATAAATCTATACTACTATCAGAAGGAAATATATATTAAGGATCAACATCTATACTACTATCAGAAGGAAATATATATTAAGGATCAAATCTACACTACTATCAGAAGAAAATATTTATTAAAGATAAATCTATACTACTATCAGAAGGAAATATATATTAAGGATCAACATCTATACTACTATCAGAAGGAAATATATATTAAGGATCAAATCTATACTACTATCAGAAAGAAAAAATTTATTAAAGATAAATCTATACTACTATCAGAAGGAAATATATATTAAGGATCAACATCTATACTACTATCAGAAGGAAATATATATTAAGGATCAAATCTATACTACTATCAGAAGGAAAATATTTATTAAAGATAAATCTATACTACTATCAGAAGGAAATATATATTAAGGATCAAATCTATACTACTATCAGAAGAAAATATTTATTAAAGATAAATCTATACTACTATCAGAAGGAAATATATATTAAGGATCAAATCTATACTACTATCAGAAGGAAATATATATTAAGGATCAAATCTATACTACTATCAGAAGGAAATATATATTAAAGATAAATCTATACTACTATGAGAAGAAATTATTTATTAAGGATCAAATCTATACTACTATCAGAAGGAAAATATATTAAGGATCAAATCTATACTACTATCAGAAGGAAATATATATTAAGGATCAAATCTATACTACTATCAGAAGGAAAATATTTATTAAAGATAAATCTATACTACTATCAGAAGGAAATATATATTAAGGATCAAATCTATACTACTATCAGAAGGAAATATATATTAAGGATCAAATCTATACTACTATCAGAAAAAAAATATTTATTAAGGATCAAATCTATACTACTATCAGAAGGAAATATATATTAAGGATCAACATCTATACTACTATCAGAAGGAAATATATATTAAGGATCAAATCTATACTACTATCAGAAGGAAATATATATTAAGGATCAAATCTATACTACTATCAGAAGGAAATATATATTAAGGATCAAATCTATACTACTATCAGAAGGAAATATATATTAAGGATCAAATCTATACTACTATCAGAAAGAAAATATTTATTAAGGATCAAATCTATACTACTATCAGAAGGAAATATATATTAAGGATCAAATCTATACTACTATAAGAAGGAATTATTTATTAAGGATAAATCTATACTACTATCAGAAAGAAAATATATATTAAGGATCAAATCTATACTACTATCAGAAGGAAATATATATTAAGGATCAAATCTATACTACTATCAGAAGGAAATATATATTAAGGATAAATCTATACTACTATCAGAAGGAAATATATATTAAGGATAAATCTATACTACTATCAGAAGAAAATATTTATGAAGGATGAAATCAATATATTATCAGAAGGAAATATATATTAAGGATAAATCTATACTACTATCAGAAGGAAATATATATTAAGGATCAAATCTATACTACTATCAGAAAGAAAATATATATTAAGAATAAATCTATACTATTATCAGAAGGAAATATTTATTAAAGATAAATCTATACTACTATCAGAAGGAAATATATATTAAGGATCAAATCTATACTACTATCAGAAGGAAATATATATTAAGGATCAAATCTATACTACTATCAGAAGGAAAATATTTATTAAGGATCAAATCTATGCTACTATCAGAAGGAAATATATATTAAGGATCAAATCTATACTACTATCAGAAGGAAAATATTTATTAAAGATAAATCTATACTGCTATCAGAAGGAAATATATATTAAGGATCAAATCTATACTACTATCAGAAGGAAATATATATTAAGGATCAAATCTATACTACTATCAGAAGGAAAATATTTATTAAGGATCAAATCTATACTACTATCAGAAGGAAATATATATTAAGGATCAAATATCAGAAAGAAAATATTTATTAAGGATCAAATCTATACTACTATCAGAATGAAAATATATATTAAGGATCAAATCTATACTACTATCAGAAGGAAATATATATTAAGGATCAAATCTATACTACTATCAGAAGAAAATATATATTAAGGATCAAATCTATACTACTATCAGTAGGTAATATTTATGAAGGATGAAATCAATATATTATCAGAAGGAAATATATATTAAGGCTAAATCTATACTACTATCAGAAGGAAATATATATTAAGGATCAAATCTATACTACTATCAGAAGGAAATATATATTAAGGATCAAATCTATACTACTATCAGAAGGAAATATTTATTAAAGATAAATCTATACTACTATCAGAAGGCAATATATATTAAGGATCAAATCTATACTACTATCAGAAGGAAATATATATTAAGGATCAAATCTATACTACTATCAGAAGGAAATATTTATTAAAGATAAATCGATACTACTATCAGAAGGAAATATATATTAAGGATCAAATCTATACTACTATCAGAAGGAAATATTTATTAAGGATCAAATCTATACTATTATCAGAAGGAAATATATATTAAGGATCAAATCTGTACTACTATCAGAAAGAATTATTTATTAAGAATAAATCTATACTACTATCTAAAGTAAATTTTTATTAAGGATCAAATCTATACTACTATCAGAAGGAAATATTTATTAAGGATAAAATTAATACTACTATCAGAAGGAAATATATATTAAGGATCAAATCTATACTACTATCAGAAGAAAATATTTATTAAGGATCAAATCTATACTACTATCAGAAAGAATTATTTATTAAGAATAAATCTATACTACTATCTAAAGTAAATTTTAATTAAGGATCAATTCTATACTACTATCAGAAGGAAAATATTTATTAAGGATCAAATTTATACTACTATCAAAAGGAATTATTTATTAAGAATAAATCTATACTACTATCAGAAGGAAATATTTATTAAGGATAAATCTATAATATTATCAGAAGGAAATATTTATGAAGGATGAAATCTATAATATTATCAGAAGGAAATATTTATGAAGGATCAAATCTATACTATTATCAGAAGGAAAATATTTATTAAGGATTAATCTATACTACTATAAGAAGGAAATATTTATTAAGGATAAAATTAATACTACTATCAGAAGAAAATATTTATTTAGGATCAAATCTATACTACTATAAGAAGGAATTATTTATTAAGGATTAATCTATACTACTATCAGAAGGAAATATTTATTAAGGATCAAATCTATACTACTATCAGAAGGAAATATATATTAAGGATCAAATCAATACTACTATCAGAAAGAAACTATTTATTACGGATCAAATCTATACTACTATAAGAAAGAAACTATTTATTAAGGATCAAATCTATACTACTATAAGAAGGAATTATTTATTAAGGATAAATCTATACTACTATCAGAAGGAAATATTTATTAAGGATCAAATCTATACTACTATCAGAAGGAAATATATATTAAGGATCAAATCTATACTACTATCAGAACGAAACTATTTATTAAGGATCAAATTTATACTACTATAAGAAGGAATTATTTATTAAGGATAAATCTATATTACTATCAGAAGGAAAATATATATTAAGGATCAAATCTATACTACTATCAAAAGGAAATATATATTAAGGATCAAATCTATACTACTATCAGAAAGAAACTATTTATTACGGATCAAATCTAAACTACTATCAGAAGGAGATATTTATTAAGGATCAAATCTATACTACTATCAGAAGGAAAATATTTATTAAGGATCAAATTTATACTACTATCAGAAGGAAAATATTTATTAAGGATCAAATCTATACTACTATCAGAAGGAGATATTTATTAAGGATCAAATCTATACTACTATCAGAAGGAAAATATTTATTAAGGATCAAATCTATACTACTATCAGAAGGAGATATTTATTAAGGATCAAATCTATACTACTATCAGAAGGAGATATTTATTAAGGATCAAATCTATACTACTATCAGAAGGAAATATTTATTAAGGATCAAATCTATACTACTATCAGAAGGAAAATATTTATTAAGGATCAAATCTATACTATTATCAGAAGGAAAATATTTATTAAGGATAAATCTATACTACTATCAGAAGGAAATATATATTAAGGATCAAATCTATACTACTATCAGAAGGAAATATTTATTAAGGATCAAATCTATACTACTATCAGAAGGAAAATATTTATTAAAGATAAATCTATACTACTATCAGAAGGAAATATATATTAAGGATCAAATCTATACTACTATCAGAAGGAAATATATATTAAGGATCATATCTATACTACTATCAGAAGGAGATATTTATTAAGGATCAAATCTATACTACTATCAGAAGGAAATATTTATTAAGGATCAAATCTATACTACTATCCGAAGGAACTATTTATTAAGGATCAAATCTATACTACTATCAGAAGGAGATATTTATTAAGGATCAAATCTATACTACTATCAGAAGGAAAATATTTATTAAGGATCAAATTTATACTACTATCAGAAGGAAACTATTTATTAAGGATCAAATCTATACTACTATCAGAAGGAGATATTTATTAAGGATCAAATCTATACTACTATCAGAAGGAAAATATTTATTAAGGATCAAATCTATACTACTATCAGAAGGAGATATTTATTAAGGATCAAATCTATACTACTATCAGAAGGAGATATTTATTAAGGATCAAATCTATACTACTATCAGAAGGAAAATATTTATTAAGGATCAAATCTATACTATTATCAGAAGGAAAATATTTATTAAGGATCAAATCTATACTACTATCAGAATGAAAATATTTATTAAGGATCAAATATATACTATTATCAGGTCATGTGCCTGTCTATTAACTATGTTTATAGTATTAAACATATAAGAATATTAAATTCTGTATAAATGATATTCTAATTATAAAAGTATTACGCCTAGCACAAATGCTTCGCAGCTGTATTTCATACCAAGCTGAGGATCTGCCATCAGAAATCAGTCTAACAATCTAAGGACTACTACCATGGAAGCACCAGACTATTTCTTGGTGAGATGAGGTACGCTCTAACTGAGGCCTAGGGTGTGAACGCTCCCAGTCATTACGTCCTTATTTAGGGGATTGAGACGCACCTACTAGTAATTCCATCGAGTCCAGGAGGTTAGACACAAGGTTAGGGAGTTTAGTTTAAAAAAAAACAGTGCACTAGGATTAGCGCACTGTGGCTTACAAGAAATGAGACCCGTAGGCATTCCCTGGTAGGGGCGTCATAGACAAACAGAGTATCACCCTCGGGTGGGGGTGGAGGAACCCTCATCATCTTCTGGCCTTGTGCAACGTCTTGCTGCAATGGAAAGCAAATAAATAATCAGCTGGCACTAATGAAGAAAAGAGTAACAACCCTAGTTGAAGTCAGTGTTCCTAATGATGCTGGCTTAAACAGGACTGAGTGGGAAAAGAGAGATAAATTCCAAGGTCTGATTAACGACATGAAAAGAAATTGGAATCTTAGGATCAGAACTAATACTACACATTGTTCTCAGCCAAAAGGCCAAGCAGAATTTTAATTAAATTTATTAAATTGAGAAGCTCTCTCAGTTGGTCCGTCTGTAACTGTTTGAAAAAGTATTTCGTTTTGGTCTGTCACGTTTTAATAGCATTGCCTTCATTCTGTCACTGTTTTAGTTATTTCTATGTACCTTTATAAGCAGTAATGTATTTGCGTCGGTCGGTTGGTCGAGAGAGAGAGAGAGAGAGAGAGAGAGAGGCGGAAGCGAGTGTTATAGATCCCGCATAATATAAGATCGGAATGATCATACAAAATACATTGAGAGAAAGTGAGAATGATAGATAGAAACGTAGTAAGAGATGGACCACTTGGTGAGTTAATTGCAAATTACAGATAGTAAGAACAAGTAAAATGGAAGTTTTTAAAAACATAACTCAATCCCAACACCTAGGAATAATTTAGCATGTATTTGATGCAATTAAAATATATAGGAATAAACAGAAGCGTAGTAAGCGATAGGCCATTTGGTGAGTTTACTGAAAATTATGACTAATCAGAACAATTATAATGGAAGTTTTTTTTTTCCAAACATAACTCAATCCCATAACTGAGGAATACTTTAGCATGTTGTTTTTGTGATTCAGATACATAGGAAAACAGCCTTAGGTCATTAGTATAATAAAAGATTTTACTATTACTCGTAGAAAGTGTTCCTATCACTTTTTTGTTTCATTTTACTTCATTTGAAGTTCTCAGAAATCAAGGGGCCCCTTCCTCGGGCTAACAGTTGATCTCTATATGAAATACATAGATATTCAAATATTCCATCAAAGTATTCCTTTACCTGTTAAACGTTTAGTTAGTAAATAAGTTAAGAACATTCATTTTCCTCTCCCCAATTGACCAATGTTATAGTATATCTTTCTTGTAGTTTCTTGGTCTTACCGAATTCCAATCCAAGAATTCATCTAATCTGATGGAGTATCCAGCTATGTGTTGTTTCTTGAGGTAACATTACTTGGAAAAAGTGAACCATTCCTTATATAAGCCAGTGTATAACTTTGTACAGAGAGATCGAGGACACTTGAATATGGCGGCTAGTAGGTAATTCAAACTCCGTGTAAGGAGAGTTGCGTCATCACTACCTACTTAATCTGTTGGTCATTTGTTTTTGATCAGTTGACTATTTTGAGACAGTAACGAAAACAAATATAAAGCTGTGTGTATGAGGCAGGTTATCAGATCTGAAATGGTCAAAACAGCTAAGTCAGAATTCTAGTCATCAAATCGTCTTATTACATCTCTGATGGTACGTAAAAAAGGTAAGCAGTAACAGTGTACAGCCACTAAGTGCGCATCTACACCTACGACAGCCACAAAAACGTGTATGATACTAAAGACCTTAACAAACAATGTCAGTTCATTTTAGTCCACGTGTTTATTGACTATACAAGTGGGTGAATCTGAAAAGGAAGAATAAACAAGTTGTAAAAGAAGTTTCAGTAACAAATAAAGCCGTGGAGGTAACAGAGTGTAACGTAAATAAAAGAGGTGACCCCCAGGCTTCGCTCTGCGAGAATATAATTTCAGATAACTTACAAACAGGAAACATGTAGGAAGTTACGCTGTGAAGAGATATAAAAACACAGACGCTACATGTAACGGATTTTAAGAAGAGCTTTTTTTTTAACTTTAAAGGTCACAGCTTATCAATGCCAATAGCCATTCGAGTATATTGATTAATGAGATGAGAAAGAAATGGCAGTCGAAAGATGAGGAACAATATAGGGATATGAACTGCGTTTAATTACTTTTGAGGCGCTCCATGAAAATAATATGTTGACATTAGATTTAAAGACAACCAAATTGTAATCAACAAGAAAGCAGTCCTGCGGTAATGTATTCCACAGCCTTGAAAAGAAGCTTTGTTTGTAGAAAGTCCGCCTGACGCTAAACACAGAGGAAAAAAGAATCTTTTTTGTTCGTTGGGGTATTAAGACGAGTTCTTGCTACGAATGTTTTACAATGAGGAACCAGAAATTGGAGCTCATTCGAGTACCTAGCATGGAAGTAACGATAGAGTAGAGAGAGACTAGCAACGTCTCTTTTGTGAGAAAGGAGTTATAAGGAAGAAGAAAGTTCTTTGCGGTTGTGGTATTAAGACGAGTTCTTGCTACGAATGTTTTACAAGGAAGACCCAAAGATTGGAGCTCAGTCGAGTAACTAGCATGGAAGTAACGATAGAGTAAAGAGAGACTAGCAACTCTCTTCTGTGAGAAGGGGGCTGCAGAGAAGAGAAGAGATTGGAGCTCAGTCGAGCACCTTCCATGGAACTAACGATAGAGTAGAGAGAGACTAGCTGTGGGAAAGAGGCAGTAAGGAACATTCGAAATCATTATCCTTGCCATACCCATATACTTCTTCCACATAGGTTATGGAAGTTCATCTGGGATCCTCTTTACAGTGAAGAGGTTATGGAAGTTCATCTGGGATCTTCTTTACAATGAAGTTTGATTCATAGCCATAGTTTGCTATTCCGTTTTTCTTAATTGTAACATTTTTATTTAAGAATTAAAGTTGTTTTTCTCGCTGTAGTGAGTATTTTAAATTTGGTTTGGTTTACAGTCGAGCACTTTTAGATAATAACAGATAAATAAGACTAGCAGCATCTCTTCTGCGAGAAAGCGAGCAAAGAGTAGGCGCTTTGTAAAGAAACGAGAAAATGTAAATAAAATAACGCAAAACAAAGGTACATAAAATAACAAATAACAAAAGTTACAAAAAAAAACATAACAAAGGTACAAAAAATAACACATAACAAAAGTTACAAAAATTACACATAACAAATGTACATAAAATAACACATAACAAAGGTACGAAAAATAAAACATAACAAAGGTACAAAAAATAACACATAGCAAATGTACATAAAATAACACATAACAAAGGTACGAAAAATAAAACATAACAAAGGTACAAAAATAACACATAACAAATGTACATAAAATAACACATAACAAAGTTACAAAAATAACACATAACAAATGTACAAAAAATAACACATAATAAAGGTACATAAAATAACACATAACAAATGTACAAAAAATAACACATAATAAAGGTACAAAAAATAACACATAACAAATGTACAAAAAATAACACATAACAAAGGTACAAAAAATAACACATAACAAATGCACAAAAAATAATACATAACAAAGGTACAAAAAATAACACATAGCAAATGTACATAAAATAACACATAACAAAGGTACGAAAAATAAAACATAACAAAGGTACAAAAATAACACATAACAAATGTACATAAAATAACACATAACAAAGTTACAAAAATAACACATAAAACATGTACAAAAAATAACACATAATAAAGGTACAAAAAATAACACATAACAAATGTACAAAAAATAACACATAATAAAGGTACAAAAAATAACACATAACAAATGTACAAAAAATAACACATAATAAAGGTACAAAAAATAACACATAACAAATGTACAAAAAATAACACATAACAAATGTACATAAAATAACACATAACAAATGTACAAAAAATAACACATAACAAATGTACATAAAAATAACACATAGCAAATGTACATAAAATAACACATAACAAAGGTACGAAAAATAACACATAATAAAGGTACAAAAAATAACACATAACAAATGTACAAAAAATAACACATAATAAAGGTACAAAAAATAACACATAACAAATGTACAAAAAATAACACATAACAAATGTACATAAAATAACACATAACAAATGTACAAAAAATAACACATAACAAATGTACATAAAAATAACACATAGCAAATGTACATAAAATAACACATAACAAAGGTACGAAAAATAACACATAACAAATGTACATAAAATAACACATAACAAATGTACAAAAAATAACACATAACAAATGCACAAAAAATAATACATAACAAAGGTACAAAAATAACACATAACAAATGTACAAAAAATAACAGCCTTTAAAACGTTAGTCCAATTCATAAGGAAAATAAACTGTGAAATGGCATAACATTGATGCTGTCCCTAAGGGAAAGATAGTGTTGAATTGTGAAAAGATATGCCTATAACTACTTTTAGCAGTCTAAGAACCAAGAAGCTAGAATTACCTGAAAGTGATAACTAACTAAAATGTCCCTTATAGAAAAAGGGGATTAAGGAGAAGTAAGGAGGGTTAGGGTTAAGGTTAGGGTTAGTGTTTGGGTTATTAGAAGAGATGATGAACGGCTTCCTAAGAATATATAACGTTAAGGAAAAACTATGTGCACCATGTTAACATAATGATTATGCAATTACAACCATTCTTTGAAATATGGACCATTATTGTCCAGAACCGTATGCAGACTTCACCGAGAGACTAAAATCTGCGACTATTCATAGAATTCCGCATTAACCAGAACAGATAGAGCAGCGTTTGGAGTATAGAATGGATGGGTTAGAACTTAAACACAGGCAAATTCTTCAATATTGTAGCTGATCTTTAAGGTAGTATGACTGAAAAGCTTGCTGCAATAATCGAAATACACACATAACAGTTGTAGTATATGATAGATTCGGCAGAACTTTAACATCGGACAATTCTTCAATCTTGTTGCATGTATATTAGTATACCTAAAAAATGTGCTGGATTTATCTGAAACAATTGTAGTCTGATGTTGAAACCTCTGCGCTATAAGATGGAGTCGAAAAGGCTTCATTGTCTTCTAACTCTTTCTTTTTTGTTGCTGTTTTTTCTGGCGGTATGAGGCTTTGCACATTTGTGTCTATTGATGAAATTTAAGAAGCTTGTCAAGAACGTCTTGATTTAAAATACTTTGACCAAATCTGAAACCTTTCAAGTCGTTGGCCGGAGATCGCGGTCAATAATTGATTTATGTTTTAATAAAGTCATGCTGACTATTAATAATGTACTGCAGTGATCGAAATATATCGTAGTCAGATGGAGCAACGTCTGGTCTATAGGATGGATGCGGAAGAACTTCTACGCAGTCCCTTACTCCCATCCTGTTGTTGAGAATATGCGGCCTTGCATGAAGGGTCGTCGATGTGAGACTTTTAAGGAAGTTGAAGAAGCTGGTCAAGAACGTTTTGATTCAAAGCGGAATGATTAGTACTTTGACTAAATCTTGAAAACTTGCGAGTCGTTGGCAATAATTAACCTAATTTTGAAGAATTGTTTTTGTATAAATTCTTGCACGATGAGTTATTTATTTTTACATGGCCAATTAACTTTCCCTCAACATAGTATTCAAATTATTAAACACATGTTACAACAGGACTACTTTCCTGCAGACTACAACAGTATAGTTTTCAAATCTAATGTAAACAAATACTTGTTACAAGTAATCAAACGTTTTTCATTCCATTGATCATTTTCAATCCTCTCATAATATTCTTCATCATTCAACTGACAACCAACCCATATTATTAACCCTTATCCTCCAATGTTTTTTTGGCATTGATAAGTGGTGATTTGCTAGTTTTAAAACAATAACTGGCCTTTTATAAAGTTCTATCTTACCGAAACACAGACAATCAGGTTTGCAATTTATTTATCTGTCCAAGTCGTGGAATGTCACTAATATCGATCGTATCGATTGTCCGGACAACCAACCAATCCTCTTGACACGAATTCCGGTGACATTGCCATCGATCATGTTGCCTGTTTTTAATCGAACTTTAATGTCGGTCATTTTAAAAGTATAATTAAACGTATGTCCCTGGATGTGCATTACATATTCGGTAACAAAACGATCAAGTTAATGCGAAAAGAAAATTCCGCCGTGACAAAAAACAGATACAAGAATATATTAACATTTCCTTGTATTCCATTGAATCCATGTGCTTGTTTTATAAGTACTTACACAGACAACTTACTGCACGTGTACCCCATCAACATAAATACCCCTAACTAGTAGCAAACTCCCTCCCCCCTTCACTGTAGATGTCCCTAGATTCAAGAAGATGTTCTACTCTGGTAGCTTCTTTCATAGAAACGCTTGTCTTTCGAATCGCCTCCCTGCTCCCCGGTTCTCTGGCAGTATCAATATACAGAAATTCATATGTAATGTGAACAAACATCTTTATGCTCAACTCCCCGCCCATGTTGACCCCTATAAATCTGGCCACTACCACAGTAGCCCCTTACGCTTCAGTGGCAATATGCCCCCTTGTGTTTTGGTGAAAAGGATTTTAAAAAGCAACAAACATTTTCCAGTATATATTTCAATAATCTTTTCTATCCTTTTCAAATTTTTAAATCTTTTTGTTTTTGCTGGGAATGGGGCATCCTACCGGATGCCAGACATTCACCCGCTATTTCAGTATATAGTAGAGTATTATCATGAACATTTGGAAGTATGTTCAATGGCTATGCCCACTTATTACTACCTATTCGGAGAAATATGATTCAAATATGGAAAATGAAATAAGGAAAACCAAAATATTAATCAAATATCCATTTACGTTCCGACTTTATTAGAAGGTTTCATCAGGATTGGAGATTGAAAAAATTTTTTAAAATACAGCAACAAGTACCAAAGTCTGAAAAATAAATGTGAGGTAGCGCTCAGCAGGTAGAACGCTGAGAAATGTGCTACGGCAGAACAGCCGATAAAAGTTTTCAAACTAGCAGCTGTGTTCCAAAATTCATAGTGATCGGTTAATTAAAATTAACACCAAAAAATGTCAATTTCAATGATCTCCCACCGTCATCGCCACTCAGAAGCATAACCGCACACACCGACGAAAACGCGAAAGCATATTCTACCAGCCCACTAGTACTTCATCTGGTTAGTCGAAAAGAAGAGAAGAAAGAAAACGACACATATGTAAAAATACATCGAACATATATCCCAAACATCTGAGGTGTCTTTTTTTTTACACCGGTTAATGTCATAATATGGGTTACATTTCAAAACGAACCAATGTTCTATGTACCTGTAGCTATGCCACCAAATCAAAAGGTGAATTATGGGACGCTAAAACATATACAACCGAAAAATAGTCTCAAATCAACGGTCTAGCTTTTTTCTTCATGTACATTAATTATTCATTAATTTTTAAGAAGACAATTTAGACATCTAAAACAAAAGATATGGAGTAAGAAAGTTAAAACTTTACAATCCACAAGTGAAAAATAGACTATACTGGCAGAGCATACGAAGAAGCTCAATGTCTTTGAAATGAAATAATTTAGAAACTCATTTTTTACATGGTGAGGTGGGTTAGGGTTGATTAACTATTCCGTACTTTAACCTAATCATTTAACAAACAAAATATAATGTAAAAATTGAATGTAAGTTGAAAATCATATCTGAAAAAAAAAAAAAAGTCCGGTCCGTAAACTGCATACGCACCAGAAATCATATTAAGATTCCATTGAAGAATGATTACGAGGACGACCACAATGGGTCGATCAGATAAGGTTTCACACAAGCATACCGCTCGTGACAGCTGAAAAACTGTCTCAAATCTGTGGTAAGTGGCGGAATGTAGTTTTCAAGCCTGTGGCGAAGCTCTCTGAAGTATTCACATTAGTCAAGTAAGTCAAATCAAATCCGTAACGTCATATCCTGCTATAGCTTCAACTCTAATTTCTAACTTCTAATGACATTTTCTACACCTCTGCTTAGTTTAATATTATGTAGAAAATACCGATTTTAACATTATTTTTACGTACCCGCATCTAAATAGGGCTGGTCAAAGCTTCTAGCTGATCCACACTTAAAGCCTAAACTATTTTAAGCCCGCATCAAAAGTATATTCGGTTCTTGATCCCCCCTTAAGATTAACTAAAATATAATTGGAATTAATCAGAATAATTATTCGAATCTATCTTCCCTCAAGTACAGCTTTATTCACAGCAGGCAAAGCAACCTTTCATAACCGAAGATGAACAACAACAAACAATTCTCAAAGAGAAGTGTAGTACCTGTTCTGATGGATACTGCACCCTATAGACTGGTATTGTCTTGGCCTTCAGGGCTTGATTTACGCCGGTCTATGGGTCTGTCCTGTGCAGTTCTAGGAGGTCCACCCTCCCAGGCTTTACCTCCCCTCTTTGGGGAGGAGTAAGTTTATTACTTACTGTCTGAGGCCCCCCTACCGGGGAATGCCGACGGGGCTGCCCAGGCAATTTTTAATGGTCAGAGTGCACACCATCTCGGGCGCTGGCTTTTCAAGTCCCACTTTCCCGACCAGACCTTGTGACACATCTTACTTGTGGGAGTAAGATAAAACTGGCCTTGTGCCTAACCTCCTGGAGAGAAGGTAAATAAACATCTCAAAGAGAAATGAAAGGAAACTGATAATGATTCCGTGTCCTTTAAACGGCCACAGCTTTTAGAGTTGATTTGGTTTACTTTACCATTTCGGCATCTATGAGATTGGATTTTGAATTTCCTCAAACCCGATTATGTCCAAAGATTACTTCAGGTGCATATCAAAAGACCAAACACGTCTCTGCTGATAATTGAAATATCATTGGTTGGTATCGAACAGATTCTCTGGTAGAAGCGCAGTTTTATGTTTGAATCATAGGAGAATTTTCTTAAAGTAATTGATGGCGTTGTGAAAAGCTGAAACCAAAGAATCTTGGTGAATTTTCTCTGTCGGAACTGTAAAATATTAAAACTTGATTCAACTGGGAATGAAATAGATAGCCATTCGGACATGTACATTGCCATGGTAACCGCCATTTCCCCTCGGTACTTAAGCTATGTTTGCTTTAGTAATCAGCCGTAATAAGGCACTCGTATTTGAAACGGAGATGATGGTAATTAGAAATAAACAAAGAAATGTGGCGATTTGATATATCCGTCCATTTACCTGAAAATCTATCTATCTATTAATCTATCTATCTATCTATCTATCTATATTCCTCAATCAATCTATCTATCTATCTATCTATCTATCTATCTATCTATTTAATAATCTATCTATCTATCTATCTATCTATCTATCTATCTATCTATTTAATAATCTATCTATCTATCTACCTATCTATCTATCAATCTATCTATTAATCTATCTATTTAATAATCTATCTATCTATTTAATAATCTATCTATCTATCTATCTGTCGATCTATCTCTCTATCTATCTATCTATATATCTGTCTATCTATCTATCAATCAATCTATCAATCAATATATCAATATATCTATCTATCTATCTATCTATCTATCTATCTATCAATCTATCTATCTATTTAATAATCTATCTATATATATATATATATATATTTAATAATCTATCTATCTATATATCCATATATTAATCTATCTATCTATATATATATCTATCTATCTATCTATCTATATTTCTCAATCTATCTATCTATCTATCTGTATATATATATATATATATATATATATATATCTATTTATTTATCTATCTATCTATTTAATAATCTATCTATCTATATATCTATTTAATAATCTATCTATCTATATATCCATATATTAATGTATCTATCTATCTATCTATTTATTTATCTATCTATCTATTTAATAATCTATCTATCTATATATCCATGTATTAATCTATCTATCTATTTAATAATCTATCTATCTATCTATATATCTATTTAATAATCTATCTATCTATATATCCATATATTAATCTATCTATCTATCTATATTTCTCAATCTATCTATCTATCTATCTATCTATCTATCTATCTATCTCTTTCTCTCTCTCTCTCTCTCTCTCTCTATATATATATATATATATATATATATATTTATTTATCTATCTATCTATTTAATAATCTATCTATCTATATATCCATGTATTAATCTATCTATCTATCTATCTATCTATCTAACAAACCTGCTCATCATCATCTCTTTCTTTCCTTCATTCTCTCTCTCTCACACACTCACTGTCCCCCCTCTCTCTCTCTCTCTCTCTTTCTTGTATAGTAATGAAGAAGCCAGTAGGTGAGTGTTTATCGGCGTAGGTAACACTAGTTAATGCAATATAATAAAGAGTTAGATAGAAGTAAGGAGATAAACATTGATCTGTGAATGATCAAAATAATATATTAGTATTAATTATAAACCGCCAAAAAATTAGACATCTTCCCTGACGGATTAAGATTATGACAATGTTAAAGATCAATTAAATGCCTTAATTCGTTTTTTGTTGTTCTATTTTACTTCAGTTGAAGTTCTCAGAAATCAAGGGTCCCTTCCTGGAGCTTACACTTGATCTCTATATGAGATACATAGATATTCGAATATTCCATTAAACTTCTCCTTTACCTGTCAAACATTGAATTAGTAAAGAAGTTAAGAACATTAATTTTCCTCTCCCCAATCAACCAGTTAACTATGTTATAGTATATCTTTCTTGTGGTCTCTTGGTCTTACCGGATTCCAAGACAAGAATTCATCTAGTCTGGTGGAGTATCCAGCTAAGTGTTGTTACTTGAGGTAACATCACTAGGAGAAAGTGCACAATTCCTTGTATGAGCCAGTGTATAGCCATGTTGAGGGGATCTTATTTAGGCGTCGAATACTATGTTATTTTGAATATTTGGCCAGGGTTCACTTGTAGAGGGGAAGTATCCTCATGTCAGGTTGTCCTGACAAACCCTTGTGCAGAGGACCGAAGACACTCAAGGATGGTGTCTAATAGGTAATTCAAACTCTCCAGTAGGTAATTCAAACTCCACAGTAGGTGATTCAAACTCCACAGTAGGTAATTTCGCTAATATTAACAAGAAAAGAAAAGGCGGTGAATTTAAAATAAATAAAAGATAACAGTAACATTTTTAAAATAAAAAAAATACGGTAAATTGAATAAAAGGTAAAGAAAGCTGTTTACGTCATCAATATAGTTTGGATGAAAAACATCGGTTCTATCAAGTTTAAAGTTTATTTATTTATTTATTTATGATTATAATAGTTTTTTTTTTTTTTTAAATAATTAATCGGAACTTAAATGTTACATGCTCTTCTTTACACTTATTTGTTGGGTTCTTCATCCCGACACAAATTGATGTTTTGATTAATGGCAAAGGAAACAAATATTATCCATTTTATTTTTATTCTTTAAAATTATTGTTTGGAACTATGTGCATTATTTGTTAGTATTTTAAATGGTTTTATATAATCGACTTTTGTTTATATTGTTTTGATATTATTTTCAGAAATATATTTGTTAGCGGATTATTTTCAAAATAATTTTAATACTTTCCGAAGAAAAGAGTATTTTCTATGACAAATCCGGGATTAAAAAGAAAATGCATGGAATCACTTCTTATTTTTTGTTGATATATATATATATATATATATATATATATATATATATATATATATATATATATATATATATAAAGCAATCCAACAAAATGTATAAGCGTCAACTAATATCTTAGAATTAGTGAAACATCCGGATAAAAACTGAAGCTCAATATACTGGATAGAGCATTAATATTATAATATAGAATGAAGTAATAAAATAAGGTGTCAATCAAATTTTATTAGAATTCAAGGTTCAAGCAAAGCATCTTAAAGTTTAATTTTACACCGCACTCCAGTTTGACGAGGTTGCTGATTTTCAGAATTGTCTCAATAAATGAGTGACGTATTTGTTTTTTTCTTTTTTTCAAATGTAAATTTATTTTAAAATGAACAGACCACGGAGTTATTAATACATGGTATAATCATGATATCATATTATTTTCAATATTCACTGATTTGATATATTTATTTTCATCAATATTTTTTTTCCAGAAAAACACTGGCCAATCTGGTGGTATTGAGGGGCTTGATTTAAACGTTAACCTGGCTTGGTCCAAAGGTTACACTGGGAAGAACATCACAACGGCTATAATGGATGACGGTAAGCCTTTACTGTTTGATGTATAACATCTCTTCTCATATTTTTTTTTTATTTGACTATATTTTGTTTTGCTTCAGTATACACCCCAATTGTCCCCATGAGAACAGAAAGTATACTCGGAGATACGACCCCATTTACTCCATCCACTGCTCCCTGGTCAGTTATTTCCTACCAGTCATCCATCAATGGATCGTGAAACAGTAATTATGTTTTTTCTTAAGCCTGCATATCGTCCATGGTACTACACTAACTGAATCATTTATTTATTCCTTTTTACGAAGCCATGCTGTTCTCATAATTAGATCTTCAGTTTGTTTACGAGTGCAACTAGAACTTCTGCCACCCGTGCGATCGCAGGATTTGAGGTCATGGTTTACTCTTCTAGATCCGCCGTGTTATGTCTATGCCCTATGCATATTAACAGGGTAACCTCGAGAAGGGTGCGGCTCCTAACTACGCACGGACGGTAAGTCACCATGGAGACACTCTATTTTGCGCATCACATATTGTTGGGAAGCATGGAGACCCCCTCTGCAAATCTTTTATACCAGTGATTTAGGTCGATCGAATCTAGAACAGTCTTTGTCCTAGAGCTATGCGTGAGCCAAACGGTTCCGCATACTCATCTGTTTAAATCGTATGAGTTCGTCTGGAGATTACCTAATAATTTCGCTGTAGTTAAAATGGTAGCCATTTACGAAATCTTTTCCGGAAAATGAAAATTCTAAAATTTTGGATAAAAAACAAAACAAACTTACAGATGTTTGCACCAATAATTTTTAACCCTTATCCTTGAGTGGCGTTTCAGCCTTGATAAGCGGTGACTCATAAGTAACAAAAATGTATAAATTAAAGATAAGAACATTAATTTAAAAAATAAAACTGAAACAAAATCGTAAGTAAACAAAAGCAAAAATGAATTTATTTACTAAATATGAGGGAGTAAATATTAAATAAAAATTTCAAACCAAATGGAAAAATTGGTTTATGGAATAGTGGGTAAGCAAGCAAGCATGCTAGTAGGAATAAAGACCGAACACATATCATTAAAGCTGAACCAATCAAAATAAACTGAAGAGGGGGGGAGCGTTTGTAAGTGGGGAGAGGGAAATAGATGCTGTATTTAGTGGGTTGAATACGTGATGGGAAGGGAAAGGTGGAGATGTAAGGCAATAAAAAGATTGGGATGTCACCCCTCGGTTTATCTTCTACGCTTCACTGTATAAAATGTAGAGTTCTGTTTAATAAAGCTTATTTTGCACCAAATGAATATGGTCGAACAAACTGACCGAAATATCTTGGTTCAGCTTCAATGATGTGTTTGTGTCCGTATTTCTCCTTGCTTATTCATTATTCCATAAACTTTCTTTTTTTTTAAATACATAAATGTTTCTCTTCACTATTTCAGTTTTATTTCTTAGGCATCTGAAGAATTATAATAACATTATAAAAGAGAGTCTCAGTCTATATGAACCCAATCAGAAAAGTTAAGAATTCGTGATGCAATCAAACTCTACCTAAGATAAACTAATTTAAAAAATACTAACAAAAAACAGGTATTCTTAAGATGGGTTTTTATTTTTGTACGAATGAGTCATCACTTATAAAGGATAAAAGTTACTCGAGGATAAGTAATAATGAAATGGATAGATTGACGGTTTAATGATGATGAATATTACGAGAGGATTGAAATTGATGAATGGGATGAACAAAATTTGATGACTAATAAGGACGATTTATGACAAGTATTTGTTTACATTGGGTTTGAAGACGACCACTTTGTAGCTCTCAGGGAAGTAATATTGTAGTAAGGTGTTTCAGGATCGGGAGACACCCTGTTCATAGACAATTCCATTAGATGTTAGACACACGGAAAAAATAAATAAATAGTTATTTGCAGTGGTGGTAGAGGGGCGAGTTCTTGCTGTGAGTGTGAATGTCAATTCAATCTATTAGTTAATTGATAAAAATGCTATCTCAAACGTAAGCCTGACATACAGACAAAAATGATATTTCAAACTTAAGCCTGATAGACAGACAAAAATGATATCTTGACAGACCAAAGAAAATGTTATCAAACACTTATGCCTGACAGACCAATTTAAATGCTATCTCGAACTTCAGCGTGGCAGACCGAAGGAAATGCTATTTCAAACTGAAGCCTGACAGACCGAAGAAAATGTTATCCGACATTTAAGTCTGACAGACCTAGAAATATGCTATCTAAAACTAAAGCCTAAGAGACTGACCAACATTTTATACAAAACTTATGCGTGGCAGACTGAAGAAAATGTTATTTTAAACTTAAGCCTGACAGACCAAAGAAACTACTATTTCAAACTTCAGCGTGACACAACGAATAAAAGACTATTTCAAACTTAAGCCTTAAAGCCCGGTGTAAACGCTATTTCGAACAAGTGTGACAGACAAGCAAACACATATTCAGGGCTATTGTCAAAATCGACACACCAATGTTCATAAAGTTTGATCATGTAGTTTGTAACATATTAGGATATAGTGATAAAAACTAAAGCGTGACAGACAGACCATTCATCATTTTCAATCCTTTCATAGTATTCATCAGCATCAATCTAACATCCAGCCCTCATTAACCCTTATCTTCGAGTTGATTTTGACCTCGATTAGTTTTGGCTCATTAGTTAAAAAAAACAATAAAATGAAAGAAACAACCGACCGACGATAAAATGCTTGCCACGGAAATATAAGGACACGTCTGAAAATTAACGTATTTTTCATTGATGCGCTAGATATATTTTTAGCACCTGTTTCTTTGTTAGTTTGTACGCATTGTATTTGTATATTAGCATTTCGTATTACTTCCGTTTAGCTTGATCTGGACTTTCAACGGTGTTGTGGTCGTACTCTTTTTAGAACGTTACTTCATAGCTGAAATCAGCATCAAGATTGATAAATTACGATTGCCAGTGGTCAATATGGCAATCGAGTCGATAGACAAGCTTCTATTTGTTTGTTGTCTCAGACCTAGGAGGTGCACCCCCAGGCATTACCTCCTTTCTTTGAAGAGAGTTGGTTTATTGTCGAACGATTGAGGCGCTCCTACCAGGAAATGCCGACGGGTCTGTTCAGTACTATTTTTATAAAGCCAGAATTCGCCCCAGAAGCGCTAGCATTCATCACTCCTACATTTCGGCCTTGCCTCACATCTTCCTGCAGTAGGAAGTATACGAAAATACACGCACCCCCATATATATATATATATATATATATATATATATATATATATATATATATATATATATATATATATATATATATATATATAAACCTATATCTCCTAAATCTATGCTATTATTTCTGGTGATATTTCTTATATATGAATCTACTAGCCTAGATGCCTCTGCGGAACTAGCGATTCCATAAAAACATCGAAAGATCCGTTTTCCCTGTTTTTTATCCCTTGCTCGCCGTCACTCATGAGAACTGTTGTACGGCAACCTTTTATGATATTGATATCTTTTTTCAGAGCGTGACCGTGAGCATCTAACCTAGTAGGTTTATATATATTAATAAATACCACCAGAAATAATAGCATAGGTGTAGGAGATATAGATTTATATAGAGATGACGGTCTTACGGTAGTCAGGGAATATATATATATATATATATATATATATATATATATATATATATATATATATATATATATATATATATATATATAATAATAAAATTAACGATAAGTGAAATATCATTAAAGTGATCTATCGTGATAAAGTAAAGCTCAATACGTTGAGTGGAGCAATACATTTAAAGAAGGAAAGATGAAGATAAAAAATTGCATAAAATTACATAGAATTACATAAACTTTCTCAAAATCTACAAACTTTTCTCCAAATCTACAAACTTTTGCTATTTTGCTATCTGCACCATAGCGTCCCCTTTTGTCTTCAACAATGGCTACTCAATACTGCTACCATTCTCCCTCTCAGCCATTTACTTCTTTAGCCCCAACCTTTTCTGTTATTTCTTCTTCAAGTTTCAAAGTGAAATGGAACAGGTAATATTTATTTATTATAAATATCGCATTACCGAATTTTATCCTCTGACGAGAAGAGTGTTATCTTTGAAAAAACATGGTTTAAGGATTAGTGTAACGGCTTGCATCATTAACTTTTCGATGTAATAAAATTTGTATCAATTTTATGTAATTTTATGTTATTTTTTATCTTCATCTTACCTTCTTTAAATTTACATATATATATATACATATATATATATATATAAATATATATACATATATACATATATATATATATAAATATATATACATATATATATATAAATATATATATACACACACACACATACACACACACACACACATATATATATATATATATATATATATATATATATATATATATATATATATATATATGAAAACTACCCCCGTTGTATGTTCTATGTTGTGCTTGTTTACACTGGAACATATATTGGTTAGATCCGTTTTAGATTTAATCAGTCGAGCGACATAAAATAACTTTTTTTTAGCAATTCAATCATTTTTGGAGTCCTGAATATATCAACATCTTACAAACGCATATACACACGCAAACAAATTAACAGTTATGAAAATATAGTTATGGCAATTAAGCTACACACAGGCTTCCGCGTTTCATCCCCGTAGGCTAAAATGACGATTCCCTACGGGGATAAAACGCGTCTGTATAGCTTAATTGCCATAACTATATTTTCATAACTAACTAACTCACTATATATATATATATATATATATGCTGGGGGTCTCTTCCTCTAAACTTACACACGCACACACACATGTATATATATATACATACATATATATATATATATACATATATATATATGTGTGTATATATATATATTTAATTAATATAATTAATATAATTGTCTTTTTAAACATATTGCAGAAACTGCAGAAAATATATTGCAGAAAACTGTAAGAATGAACCAAGCTAAAACGTGCCAGATATTTTCTGGATGTATTATCCCAGGAACATATAGGTAAATATAAAATATACGGTATAAATCACGTTGACACACCGGTTCCCGTTAGATCACCGAAGTTAAGCGACGTTGAGCCAGTATTAAAATGGGTGACCATTTGGGACTACCAGGTGCTGTATGTGCTCTCTGTTTATCTCGGCATTGTTTCCAGTCGTCTCGAACTGCTTGCCATTGGAATCAAGCAGTGCCGACTCAGGAGAGGTGTTGTTGGGATTGCGCAACCCTTGCTTCATAATTACACGCGCAGCCAGCTCCTTATAGGGATATCCATAGTCTCCCTAGACTGAACGGAGGGCCTATAGGTAAATAAGGCTATGTAGACTGGCTCAAAACAGAATCGTTCAACTATGATTAGGAGTATAATGGCTCCCCGAGATCAAGGCTTGATGACAAACACAGAAGTAGAGAATGTGCCCCACCTGACATACAGTTGTAATGTTTTGCTGAAGGACGGCTACTATACAATGCGACATAATGTAGTGTGTAGATATCTCCACTGAACCATCTGTAAAAAATTGAATATCCAGTGTAGCAGAAAGTCCTGGGGACATACACAGAGAGAACTGTTTGAAATAAGTCATACACCATCCACTATGACTATAGAATCCCTGCAGCTACATACCTTGAAAATATAGCTGTTTAACCAGACATATTGATATGGAGAAGAGGGAGAATGTAGCAACCATAGTTTAAGTCAGTGCCTCTAATGACAATGGTTTAACCAGAGCTAAGAGGGAGAAAATAACGATATAATAATATCTTATGCACGACATGAAAAAAAAAATAATATTAAGATCTCCATAATTTCAGTAATCATAGGAGTAAGCAGACTCATGAAAAAGAATTTCAAAAACTACCTTTTGAATATACCCAGTGAACTCAGTGCAAAAGAGATACAAATAATTGCGCTTAAATGAACAGTTATCATCTTAAAACGATCTCTGTTGGAGTCTCTGAAATAGCGAACGATTGAGGCGCTCCTACCAGGAAATGCCGACGGGTCTGTTCAGTACTATTTTTATAAAGCCAGAATTCGCCCCAGAAGCGCTAGCATTCATCACTCCTACATTTCGGCCTTGCCTCACATCTTCCTGCAGTAGGAAGTATACGAAAATACACGCACCCCCATATATATATATATATATATATATATATATATATATATATATATATATATATATATATATATAAATTCAATATTTTATATTTAATCTTATATCATATCAATGTTATAAAAGATTAGCGTCATTTCATCAAAACTTGCTTTTTATTCAGCATACAATTGTTTCGGCTTACACCAAAATATTTGTAAAGGCTCCTGTGTATTTATTTCTTTGTGTGATTATCTTCAGTGCTGAAAACGCAAAAAAAAAACCCAAAACAATGAAAACCAGGCGAGCAGAGCCTAAATTACAATCAGTACATAGTATCAACATTATATCTTTTTTTCACATGGAACTATGATCTCATTATATCACATGTGGTAACATATACGTATCCCATGCTTTTTGCCCTTTGTATTTTTAATCAATCATCATCAGCTTAAATATTGATCTAAATATTCCTGAATTAAAACATATATTCACTGGCCGTCCTTTGTTGTTTCGCCTAATTATTTCCTTTTTTTCTTCGGGTTTTTAGCCATCTATTTTCCTTATTTTATATCTCCTTTTTATACTTTTTTATATCCATAAATTTAGGTGACTTCCGTTTTACCCAAGTCACCGGAAGTGCGCAGATTTATCTATTTATAGTTCATCAATAACTAACTATAATAATAGTATTTACAGCATAATCGGTAGTATATAAAATATTTTTAGATAATGTTTTTATATTTAATTATAAACACTTTCTATATAATTGATAACATTTGCTATCATATGTGTGTACGGGTTAATTCGAAAATATTAATTATAAATAATTATATTTATACAAACATTGTTAAAAATGACAGAATTCGTCTGTTTAATTATACCTTTTTTATTTTTCAATTATTTTGATGGTCTTTTTTGTATTAAAAAAAAAAATAATAATAATAAATGTTCCATAGGTTTAAGAGTATAATTTTAGTGTTATTAAGTAGAATTTGGCTTAAAAATCACTAAAATTATACATTCCGAAACCAATTTTAAAAAAGTTTAAAATACTGGAAGCTATCGACATAAAAACACAACAACCTAAAATCGATAAAATCACATAAGAAACCAGTTGTTACATTCTAAAATGCTTAACGTAATGCGATTTTGTTCTGTGATGCCACCCAGCGTTGCTGAATTTAAATCGTCAACAACTTTCTGGAACAATGCGAACAACGTTCTCTGCGCGTTTCTCCACTTTCCTTTTTAAAATTCTCTTCTTTCTCCAGCTTTTTTGTTCATTTGCTTTTGACACCTCAGGATGATTCGACGAAGAGTCGAAGACGTTCGTGAAATCGCTGAGAATCCATAGTGAAGCAAAGGCTGCGCAATCGCTACAACGCACCACTCTTGAATCGGCTTGCTTGAGTCCGATAGCAGGAGGAATTGAAACAATGCTGGGGTAAGCAGAGAAAGACTGATGTCATTGCAGACTAGTTACACAACCAAGGCTTGAGAGTCTAATCTACCTCTTTATTTATTCCATAGCTGGAGAGTGAGAGAGACTATATGGATTCATATATTTCCCAAGGGTATTAATGAAAGTGGTGCAGTAGCCTCAAGACAACTCGAACCCTTCACGTTGATTTCGCAGTGCGCGGTTGTAACGACTGGGTTGAAGAAAACAAATTAATACCACCAATCAACCGTTAGCAGCAGCGAGTATGCCAGCCAAAGTACATAGGAACTGGCATCAGTTTATAGTATCGTCTTCGCATCCCTATGAAAAGCTTCGTCTGTCGGCCTGTCACGTTTCAGTTATAAATAGAATTTTAATCGCTGTGACGGGACGCATCTTATTTTACATGCGTCCAAGCATAACTATAAGAGTCTTCTCAGCATTTTCTTTGACCTGTTACGCTCAAATTTGAAATAGCATTTTCGTTGGTCTGTCACCTTCAAGTTTTAGATAGCATTTCGGTTGGTCTGTCATGTTTATGTTTTTTTTTTATATCATTTTCGTTGGTCTGTAACGTTTAACTCTGAATGGCGTTGGTTAATGTTTAAAATAGAATTTTCATTCGTTTTCCACGTTTAAGTTTTAAATGGCATTTTAGTTGAACGTGTAAGTTTGAAATAGTATTTTTACTGGTCTGTCACGTTTAAGTTTGAAATAGTATTTTTATTGGTCTGTCACGTTTAAGTTTGAAATAGTATTTTTATTGGTCTGTCACGTTTAAGTTTGAAATAGTATTTTTATTGGTCTGTCACGTTTAAGTTTGAAATAGTATTTTTACTGGTCTGTCACGTTTAAGTTTGAAATAGTATTTTTATTGGTCTGTCACGTTTAAGTTTGAAATAGTATTTTTACTGGTCTGTCACGTTTAAGTTTGAAATAGTATTTTTATTGGTCTCTCACGTTTAAGTTTCAAATAGCGTGTTTAGCTGCATCCACATGTCTCTATACGAGGCTCTGTCTGTCCGTCCATCGGACTGTCATGCTTAAGTTTGAAATATCATTTTTAATCACTAAACGCGTAGTTCTTATGGACGCATCTTCTGAATACTCGTTTTTGTTTGGTCGAATAATAAGATTGATAACCCGATTTGGAAAAGTTGTTTTTTTTATCGTGAGGATAAAGAAAAACTCAATAATGGCGCGGATTCGCCATTTTCTCCATCTTCCTCCTCTCCACCCGACACGATTATGCTAAGCGGTTTAATGGATGGTATTTGGTTGCCAAGCAACACGTTACGATTTGTGAAACTGAGACTCACTTCTTTTCTCTGCTCTCTTCTTTTGTGCACGGTTATATGGACAATCACACGCACAAAAATAAAAACCCAACGAAAATCACAACAAAAATAAAAACCCAACGAAAATCAAAACAAAAATAGAAACCCAACGAAAATCACAACAAAAATAAAAACACAACGAAAATCACAACAAAAATATAAACACAACGAAAATCACAACAAAAATAAAAACACAACGAAAATCACAACAAAAATATAAACACAACGAAAATCACAACAAAAATATAAACACAACGAAAATCACAACAAAAATATAAACACAACGAAAATCACAACAAAAATATAAACACAACAAAAATCACAACAAAAATAACTTAAGTACACCAAACACACGAAACTTATCTAATCTACTAATTGCACATACGCGGCGTTGCCCGGGAGTGATTTTTATTGCGTTAACTTTCATTTTTGCATTTTTTATCAACTTAACCGAAAGATGTCGTAATGTTTTAAACTGATATCTGAAATCCTATACGCAAAAGAAGCTAATTAATTAATAAAAAGAATATTTGTAAACTTTAAATTTAATTCACCATTCGCATTTTATTTAGTAAGCACCTTCCTAATTTTCCTAAAGGATGTGACGCTGATGATGATGATGATGATGATGATGATGATGATGATGATGATGATGATGATGATGATGATGATGATGATGATGATGATGATGATGATGATGATGATGATGATGATGATGATAAATCGTTTATTGGATCACCCCCCCCCACACACACACGTGCATCAATTTAATTAACCCTAATTCAAGTCAAATTAAATCAATTTAAGCCTAACCCCCTCACACACATACACATCCATGCACCCAAAAGAAACGAAAGGAAACAAAAAAAGTTTGTTCTTTAACTAAACCGAAACTCATTTCACACTAAGTAATTTAGGTGACCGAAATAAGAATTAACCTGTAATGATTTAATGTTAAAAATAAATGTTAAAAATCCTCATGTCTGAAAAGATTAAATGCTGAGAAAGTTGTTTACACCAAAGAATTGTTTAACAATTAAAACAACAGTACGTCATCAACATTACGTTAAGGGTTTACAGTAGCAACGTTTCACCGTCCGCTGCTCATTTGGTAAACACGTAAGTTAAAAAAAAAAAAAAAACAAGCATGTGATGGCGTCAAAGTATCATTTTGCCGGTAAAAAACTGCTTTTGTTTGGGGGCGTTCTTAAAAAGATAAAAGGAAACAATTATTCGTCCAGGGTAAAAGTAAAATAGAAAAAAAAGAGACGCATGAAATAAGGGGTATTTATGAAATGTACGTTAGAACATATGAAATGCCCGTTAGAAAATATGAAATGTACGTTAGAAAATATGAAATGTACGTTAGAACATATGAAATGCCCGTTAGAAAATATGAAATGTACGTTAGAAAATATGAAATGTACGTTAGAAAATACTAACCAAACAGAAACGCTTTAAAAAGTAAATTTCAACATCCGCGGCGAGTTCAGTAAACGCGTAAATATAAGGAAGACTACGAATCTGTCGCTACCATTTTCGATAAAGAATGAGTAATTTACTCCTCTCCAGGAGTTAGGCACAAGGCCAATTTTATCCTACTCCCACAAGTAAGATGTGACCCAAGGTCGGGTCAGAAAGTGGGGGTTGAAAAGCCAGCGCCCGAGGGGTGAGCACTCTCACCATCAAAAATTGCCTGGGCAGCCCCGTCGGCATTCCCCGGTAGGGGCGCCTCAAGCAGTAAGCAATTAACTTACTCCTCCCCAAAGAGGGGAGGTAAAGCCTGGGAGGGTGGACCTTCTAGAACTGCACAGGACAATCCCATAGACCGGCGTAAATACAAGCCCCGAAGGACAAGACAATACAAGCCGAGAGAAATGAATTTAGCTCAATTTTACTCGATAATAAAGGTTTTTTTATTACATGGTTTCCATTGATAATCTATAAATATAACTCCGTCTCATCTATATTTCTCCTGTCTGTGTTGAAAATATAGTAAGAACATATGTAAGTAATTACACAACACGAAATTTTGTCGTTTCATATTTGTAAGAGTTCAAAACGATAGACCAGTAGTTTCCAAACTTTTCAAATTATTTTACATGGCGATCTCCTATAACACACTTTTAAAAAACAGGGTCTCCTTGACTATGTAGGGATATATATTTATATATTATGACAAATATAGTTCAGCCCGGGGTATTTTTACCCCGCCTAATAAACCGGTATTGTCCGGGCCTTTGTGTCTGGATTTTCGCCTGTCTGTTGGGGGTTGTCTGGTCCTGTGAAGTTCTAGGAGGTGCACCCTCCCAGGCTTCGCCTCCCCTCTTTGTGGAGGAACAAGTTTATTGCTTACTGTCTGAGGCGCCTCTACCGGGGAATGCCGACGGGGCTGCCCAGGCAATTTTTAAATGGTCAGAGTGCTCACCTCGAGCGCTGGCCTATCTAATCCCATTTTCCCGACCTTGTGTCACATCTTACCTTGTGGGAGGTAGATAAATAATTCAAATATACTTCACTGAAAATCGACGGGGCTGCCCAGGCAATTTTTGATGGTCAGAGTGCTCACCTCTCGGGCACTGGCTTTTCAACCCCCACTTTCCGACCCGACCTTGGGTCACCTCTTACTTGTGGGAGTAAGATAAAACTGGCCTTGTGCCTAACTCCTGGAGAGGAGTAAATAAAAAAATAAATAAATATCAACATTGATACAGCTGAATAAAACAGCAAGTCGAACACTATTCAATTGAATAACTAATGACAACTAATACAATTGTGTCAACCAGAGGCGCCAACCTTCACTGTGAGGGGAGGGGATGGGGAGATCTAACCTTTGTGATAAAGTAATTCACATGGCAACCTGAAGTCGACCACCTTGCTAAATACCCCTCCTTTGGATTCAATTAGTTTTGCGAATTCGCTAAAAGAAAACAGAAAAAGAAGAGGCGCGATTCATGGTTGTTCGCGCAAACACATTTTTCTGCCATAGGTGTCGTCCTAATACTTCACTTCAATTGTGTTAGTTTTGCAAAGTGGGCGGGACTTTTGAAACTAGGGCTGTGTCGTTATGCCTATTGTTCATTAACGCCTTCATTGGACGATTACCGATTATCAAAAATAATGTTTTTACTGATGTATTACACATGTGGTGTATAATTTTTTTTTAGTTGAATTCGGTATTACATCTTCATTTTAAAATGGATAGATATTTGCTTTATAGCCGGTGTAGCTGAAATAATTAATTCTTGCATTAAAGCAGGGACGGGCAACCTTTTCAGAGTGAGGGCCAGATGAGACTTTTGGAAGGAGATCGCGGGCCGGAGTGAAAAACGAAATCTCAGAATGACTATATTTTGTTTACATGAATAAATTGTACAAAAATTGCATTGAACACTCTACAAATCTGATATTTTTCCCCAGGAGACTTCTGTATGTGATATTATAAAAGGCGCTGACGAAGACCCATTTTGGAATCATGAAAAATAATGACGGGGGAAGTAGCAAATTGATCCAGCATTCGTTTTGACACACCTCACATAGGTTCTATGTTTCATGCCCTTACCTCGTCTCTCGTTTTCTCTTTGCCTCTCTCTTTCTCTTTTTCTATTTTTATCTCTTAATAGTTTGAGAAGAATGAAATATACATGCATCATCGTTCGCTGATATTTATACATTTTCATCCCACTGTAAATCTTAATTGAAACCTACTTTTACGTCTATGTCACAAAATGATATGAGTTTTACTAGGAGGTCCGCGGGCCGGATTGCGATAATAAAGCATAGCAGGGTGGCCGGCCGGATGTGGCCCGCGGGCCGAAGGTTGCCCGCCCCTGGTGTAAACAAAGCAAAAAATGATACTTAACTGATAGTTAATCTAATGGATGGATTTATTTTGCTTCAACTAGCTTTTGAATGTTTGGAATTGTCTTGCTAAGTGTGACTCTCATATCGTGCCACACACCCAGTCTCTTGCGATATTTTGATTTGATGGCAAGCAAAGTAGAAAAACAATGTCTTCCATTCATGGCAAATGGAAGAATCACCTTCAGAGCCATCTTTGCCACATCTGGATAAGAATGTGGCATGTTACTCCAGAAGTCACTGCAACACATTTCCGCAATGATATGTTTTGCACTTCCATCATTCAATAAATCCATGAACTGCTCTTGAATAACAGTGTCGTCAGAAGGCAGGCCGTGAATGGAAATTGCGAATAGGTTGTTAACAAATCTGTATTTCTTATCAAATTCTTCTAGATTGCGGAAATAACATCTAATTACCTTACGAAGCATCGATATGTATTTTTTTTTCATCGCGTCTACGATATCTTCATCAATAGCAAGATCATTTTCACCAATGAATGAATTTAATTGTGAAAATGGAGCAAACTTTTTCTTTTCCAACTTAGAGTATCATAATTCAATCTTCATTTGGAATACAGTGAGTTATTCGTGGCAATGAAGCACTGTGATTCCTTTTCCTTGCAGCCGTAAATTAACTGAATTTACGAATTCAAATACAGGGTGGTGCAAAAGTCGCGCATTGGTTTGTTTAGGTGATAGAAACTACAACATTTCAAGTAATTTACTAGGCTTTTCTGATAAATAATACATTTACTTGCAGTAGGTTTTAAAAATAATATCCTTTAAATGGGCACCATTTTCAGCCTCACAAAGACGGGCTCTAGTTAGGGCATTTTCCATTACAGTCCTTAGAATAACTGGCTCTAGTTCTTGGATTTCATGTCTGATATTGTTTTTAAGCTCTTGAATCGTTGTAGGCTTGTTCACATATACCCTTTCCTTAAGATAACCCCAAAGGGGAAAGGTCAGGGGCTGTTAAATCCGGTGAACGTGAAGGCCAGTTAAAATCAGAAAATCTGCTAATTAAGCGCTCGCCAAACAATCCCCTTAACTGTGCCATACTTTGTCGGGCAGTGTGGGCAGTAGCTCCATCTCGTTGGAACCACATTTCTGGGTTGTCCTGAACAGCTGGCCTTAAAAAAGTTTCAATCATTTGTTGATATCGCTGTGCAGTTATCGTCACCGCGACACCTTCTTCGTCTTCAAAGAATTATGGACCGATCACTGTTTCCGAGGTAACACCACACCATACGGTACATTTTAGTTGATGTAATTCACGCTGATGAACGGTTCTTGGATTTTCAATGGCCCATATTCTGCAGTTTTGCTTATTTACGAACCCGTTCAGATGAAAATGGGGTTCGTCGCACATTATCATGGATGAACTCATTTTGTTCTCTGGCTAATTGCTGAATTTGAACAGCATAAGCTACTCGTGATTGCAAATCTGTGGGTTGTAATGCCTGTACCAATTGAATTTTGTATGGAAACAGATGCAATTCACGCAAAATTCTTTGAAGTGACCTTCTGGACATCCCAATCTGAGTGGCTCGTCTTCGAGTTAAGGTGTCTGGATTTTCAGCAATGCTATCCTCAACGAGTGCTACATTTTCCGTTGTCCGTACTGAACGTGGTCTGCCAGATCGTGGAAGATCACTGACTGAACCCTGCTGTTGAAACCGGGCCACAATTGATCGTCATGGATATCATTGTTTTATTTTTGGCGTTTTGCATAAATTGTTGTATTTCATCGCGTAGTACAAATACATTTTTTCTCAAAACTTTTTCCTTTGAGAGCTACCTAACGTGTGAGTGTAGCAAGACTGACTCATTTACTTTGCATAGCTGAAAGAAAATAAACGCGGAGTTGAGCGCACTTGTAGCAGTCACCAATAGGGACTACTTTTGAATGCGTAATCACTGTCCCTGTGAGCTGGCTTGTCGAATTAAATCACAGGGCGCAGTAATATCGTTAGTTCCCTAAGGGACTACTTAAGTTCCCTTAGGGTTCGAGGAAAAAGATCAGACGACCTCCTGGCACTAGCTTGGACACCTCGCAGAGAGCACCGGCGAGGAACGAGGAAACGCTCTCTCTCTCCTGCCGCCGTCGCCACTTGACGACTACTACCATCTTCACATGAAGAAAATCACGGGCGGCCCTAAGAACTCTTGTATTCTTCCGTTTCTTCAGACGGACACCGTCCCACTCTCTTCTACCTATACCAAACGGTAAAGGTAACCTTGAGTTAATAAAACCCCTTTTTGCTATAGTTACAGAAATACTTTTCGTTGTTCCGTTTCTTTACGAGAAGATAAAAGGATAACCCCCATCATCCAACTCATCATCCCCTTACGCAGTTGCTTTGATAAAGTTTACCGCTTTGGTCCACAACAGCTAAAACGTTGTTGAACTCTACAGGTGCTGTTTTAATGATCAGAGCTTGTCGATAAATAGTGCAGTGTGTCCCTATGATATTGGGACATTTTCCTTTCACCGATGTCTGAAACCCTGAACGGCATCCTACCATTGCTTTATTTCTACATGCACCTACTGCATCCTCCCATTTGATAACCTTTTCTACGAAAAACCTGTCTACGTTGTTGAATATCGCGACTGCAGCTGTTTTTCACAAAACAAAAATTTATCTCCCAAGTGTTTATCATTTATGTATCGGGCGTATACGCTTAGTTAAGCCAAATAAACGATGTCGGTAGTTTCATCAAGTTGGATTGCATAAAAATTAAATGTAGGATTCTCAATTTTTTATATCACTTTCCGTTTCCGCAATGCGCTTCGAACAGTATTCTTTAACAAATACAGTTGTTTTAGTTTTTTAACAGTCCGAAGGTCCAAACAAATTCGATATGATATTTAGACAGCTGTTCTCCAATTGTATAAGTTTTTTTTTTGGGGGGGGGGGGCTACAGCTATTTTTCTGGAAACCTCATACGAAGCTGTCGGTCCTGTGGTAACTTAAAAACAACAACAACAACAACAACAACAACAACAACAACAACAACCTTCCAGTGTTGTCAAACCCAGTATTGTGAACTTGTGAACAAAAAATAGGCTAATCCGAATCTCGTATTCATCTCTCTCTCTCTCTCTCTCTCTCTCTCTCTCTCTCTTTATATATATATATATATATATATATATATATATATATATATATATATATATATATATATATATATGCCATCCAGCGTTGCTGACTTAAAATCGTCAACGACTTCCTGTAACAATGCGAAAACGTTCTCTGCGCGTTTCTCCGCTGTCTTGTTAAAATTCTCTTCTTCCTATTATTATTATTATTATTATTATTATTATTATTATTATTATTATTATTATTATTATTATTATTATTATTAATTGTACTCACTAGGAGTTCTCACACAGATCATCGTCAGTGATTGCTCACCGACAACAACCAGTGGTATTTCCTGGAGTCTGAGTGGCAACAAGCCTCCCCAAATTTCCAGTATTCTTCACCTCTTTTTGATAACGATGCGGTATCGCAACAGCCTCTTACCATTGATTTCTCGCTTGTAAGGACAATTGGTCTTCTCTGGAATTTGGGTGGCAATAAGCCTCACCAAGGTGCCAGCATTCTCTGAACCTTTCCAGTGGAGGTCTGGTTTGTGCTGTCCCTCCTCGGTCTTCTCATCCTCCTCGACCCTCTACAAATATTCTGTCTGGTGTCAGCCTAGGCAGGCACCAGTCAAAAGAATAAAAAATAAACAAATAAAATAAATT
>OY744550.1:19000309-19012809 GCA_963556195.1 Sepiola atlantica | reverse complement strand
CGAGAAGGATTTCTTCTCCTTTGACGGAAGTCAGAACAGATAAAACACGTTGACACAATTTATTTGCGAAAATCAAAATATTTTACAAAGATACTTCACTTTGATCTTAACGCGGAAGATGGACAACGCCTACTTCTGGGTACTAACAGTTGTTACATTTTCAATGACGTCACGTGATGTCGCTTTATCGATTGTTATTAACACCAAGTGGACACTACATGATGGCTAGTAGTCGTGGGGGATTACCCTTAGATATGCTGAAGTGTGGTAGGGATATCCCTCGATTGAAAACAGGCACTGCTGTTGTCGTTAGAATCTGATTTGCATATCCCACCCACATAGTGCAACGCCTACGCTATTTGTTGTTTTCCGTTTTGGACGCCATATTGAATAGCCTTTCGTGTTGGGAAATACCAACTGAGTCAGTGACGACGGTTTCGTATGGACTCATACACTGCGTGCACGTGTGTGCGCGTGTGCGTGCGTGTCTGTGCGCGTGTGTTAATATGCGATGATCAGCATCTCTTATTGCATAACTGTCAACAATCTAATTACAAGCGTTTCTCAACATATGCTTTCAAGTCTCTCCGGATGTGTTTACGTTATTCCGTACTAGTAAGGTGTCTTTCATTAGTGTAGAATATGTTTCTATCATCTCAGTTCGTATTTCTTTTGTTAGACCATATGTAAATTTGGCACCTCCAGTTTTGCTAGCAATTGAAATGAACATGTTTAGCATGACACCGTATTTGAGGTCACTCATTTTGTTTACGTTCTGCTTTCTTGTCTAATCATATGTTTGTATCCTCTCATTTTCTGGTTCTTATGGTAGGCCATATGTAAATTTGGCACCTCAGGTTCTGCTAGCAATTGAAAGGAATAGGTTTAGCATGCCACCGTATGTGATCTCACTCACTTTGTTTACGTTCTGCCTTCTTGTCTAATCATATGTATCCTCTCATTTTCTGGTTCTTATGTTAGACCATATGTAAATTTGGCACCTCCAGTTCTGCTAGCAATTGAAAGGAACAGGTTTAGCATGACACCGTATTCGATCTCACTCATTTTGTTTACGTTCTGCTTTCTTATCTAACAAAATGTTTTTATCATCTCATTTCCTGTTTCTTATGTCAAACCATATGTAAATTGAACACACACAGTTTTGCTAGCAGCTGAAAGGAATATGTTTAGCATGACACCGTATATTATATCACTTACTAAGTTAACGTTCTTCCTTTTTCTGTCTAACACATATATTTTTATCTTCTTATTTTCTGGTTCTTATGTAAGACCAGATGAAAATTCGGCACACCCGGTTCTGCTTACAGTTGAAAGGAATAGATTTTGCATGACGCAGTATCTTATCTCACTCTCTTTGTTAACGTTATGATTTTCTTTCTGATACATATGTGTTATCCTCTCATTTTCTGGTGCTTATGTTAGACCATATGTAAGTTCGGCACACCCCGTTCTGCTAGCTGCTGAAAGGAATAAGTTTAGCATGACACCGTATCTGATCTCACCTTATACACGTTTTGCTTTTCTGTATAACCAAACTTGTTTGTCATCTAATTTTCTGATGCTTATATAAGACCCTATTTAAATTCAGCACTCAGAGTTCTGTTCGCAGTTGAAAGGAATCGGTTTAGCCTGACACCACACCTGATATAACTCACTTTGTTTACATTTTTTTGATATCGTTAATAACTATTGAACTATGTTGTTATTTTTTCTTGGTCGACTAATAGGTTCTTAGCAGGTGTCATGTGGTTTGTTAATGCGTGTTTTCTGATATATTTAATGGCATTTAATAAAACACTATATGTATTCAACCAGCATTGCTCGTGTGAAGATATATTGCTTGTCGGACGATTTTTTAGTAAAAAATAATTTCAAATATCGTTATAATTTTTGTCTTGAAATAAAGGTTGAAAAAACATTTCCAATATGAGGTCAAGTAATTTTTTTTTTTTAAATGCCAGCACGGTGATGTTTTTACAAAACCTACTTGTTGACGTTGCGTTTCTGAGTGTCCTTCAAAAACGGAAATGGCATTAACGAATCGAAATGAATTCCCTTTTTTTTTAAATTATTTTAAATCTTAAGAATATCAATAAAAATAATTATTTGAATAATAAAATATTTTTGTAATTCTTACTTTAGTGAGACATTATTTGTTTAATTTTATTTTTGTCTTATGAAACGAAGAAAATCTATTTATAAATGAATTTCGTTTTTTGACATTCTAACACATTTCAGTTATTTTATGGACCAAACCGATAATTGCCCCCTAGTGACTCCATATGCAACCGAAAGAAAATTTAAATGGTGTCGTTAGATTACTTGAAAAATGTAACCCTTATTGAAACATATTTAAATGTTCTGTAAATATATCGATTTCTATAACACACAGACTGATTTATATATATATATATATATATATATATATATATATATATATATATATATATATATATATAATAAAAGTTTTTAAAAAGGTTTAAGGCAATGCGAAGATCCGGGTTGCTGGAAGCTGTGAAGAACAAAAACAGAACAAAACCGAAATAAGTCGGATATAGATCGAAAGGTTTGTTTATTTTTCTAGACAGCAAGGGTGTTAGTTTGTAATGTCCGGATTATCAAGAATCAATTTGATATATTTCGAGAGATTTTATATATATATATATATATATATATATATATATATATATATATATATATATATATATATATATTGCTCCATCCCAACGGCCACCGGAATTATCACATGATTAAGGGGAAATTAAGTTCTATTTGTATCTTTAAAAAAGCTGGCAGCAGACAGTAGGCAATCGAGAGGGTTCGACGAATCTTTTTGGAACCTTGCTTTAAAGCTAAGTGACAATCTATTTTTACATCTCCGGACAATGCTCAACGTTAATTTCTTAACAAAGCTTTTTAACAATATTTATAAATAAATATTAAATTATTATTACCTACAGACGCCAGCGTTTCAAGCGGGCTCTCTTTCTCTGAAGAAACATGTTTTATCCTTTGAAATTAATTTAAAATTTTTTTAAAAAAGAAAACAATTAATTTGATAAAATATTGCATCTCAAAACGTGGTCTCCAAAGGCATTTGTTTGTCTATTTTCTATTACTTACATTTCTTAAGATGCTTTCAAGCACTTTCATTTTATTACCACATAAGCGGCCACGCGCTATAAGTTAAAAATTATAAAAAAAAGAACGTTGCCATTCTGACGACCCTTCGAGAAAGTCTAAACATCGCTCCTGCAACATCAAGGGGTTAAGCTACCATTAGAGAAAAACTTCGAAGTAAATACCCCAACCAACCAAACCAGCAACAAACTTCCACCAGCCTCTGTCCCATCGTCGCAATGTTGCATCTTTGTGTCTCTGTTACAAGTATTTCAATGGAATGGAATATGCTCCAATAAACTTGCTGTTCTAGTGCCCCCTCGATCTAAATAAACTCGACTAACCCGACAATCAGTTAAATCCCATCCACTCACTTTGGAGGTCTCTAGATACCGGAGAGCCTTCTACTCCAATAGCTTCTTTCCTCATGCTGCTGGCCTCTGGAACTCCCTCCCTGTCCCCTGTTTCCCCGACAGTACTGACATGCAGAAGTTTAAAACTAATATGAACAGACATCTTGTTGACGAGCTCCCAGTTTCGGATGAACCCCCAAAAAACTTTCACCCCAATACTTAGTAGCTCCTTACGTCTACAGTGGCAACCTGCCTTGTTTTGATTGAACTATAATAAAAAAAGGACTTTAGATGCCGGAAGATTTCATACTTCAAAAGTATCCATTTGAAATTTCCTTCAACGTTAAAATAAGACGCACAAAAGTTAAACTGGAATGAGTTTTTCAGTTTCTATACAATTATTATTATTGATATATTTTTTATAGATAATTACAAATCATACTTTCTCTCGATGCGGTTTGATGTAGAGCCCCCTTCTTCTTAAGCCGTCATGCCATTCAAACAGTTGAGAGTGGTCTCCCCTCTTTTTAGATGTGGGATTCAACCGATATTTTAAAACGTGCAAACATATATCATTTGGGATTCAGTGAATTAATTTTGAATTTCATAATGGTGAATTTTAATTGGTTTGTTCGCTTTTGCAGTGAATGCATTTTTGATTTAATATTTAGGCGTTTTAATTTAAACCAATAATAAATGTTGGATTTAATAAATTCAAAATTTATTCACAACTGCAAACATTATAAAATTATTAAATTTAAAATGTATTCACTGTTGAATTTAACTAAACATACATCTTTTGCACGTTTTAAAACTGGGTTGAAATCCCACAACCGAAGAGGGGATTTTTTCTCAAAATATTATATCATACGAACCCTACATCAAACCGCATTGAGAGCAAGTAAATTATTTAAAAAATATCTATTATGCACTGAATCGCCTCCTATCAAATTCTCTCTTTGTCTTTCAATGTAAAGTTTCAGAAATCAAAGGGCCCCTTCCCGGAATTTACACTTGATCTCTATATGAGATTCATAGATAGTCGAATATTCTATTAATGTTCTCCTTTCCCTGTCAGACGTTGAATTAGTAAAGAAGTGAAGAACATTGATTTTACTTTGCGGTAATGGTCCTCTCAGGAGAAGATTTTCTTTGAAAACTCATGAGTTAAGGACGCAGTATCACTCGTTGTTTTTGAACTTTAATAAAATCTGATTAATTTCTCATTTTAGTATGTCATTCAATCCATTGATATTATTGCTCTATACACTATATTGAGCTTTGTTTTTGTCTTGATAGTCTACTCTACTGGCTGAAGATATCATTTATATCTTTGAAGTATTATCTCTCTCTCTCTCTCTCTCTCTCTCTCTCCCTCTCTCTCTGTCTCTATCTCTTTCTCTCTCTCTCTCTATATATATATCTATTTCTATATCTCTCTTTCTATATATCTCTCTCTATCTCTCTCTCTATCTCTCTCTATCTCTATCTCTCTCTCTCTCTCTGTCTCTGTCTGTCTGTCTGTCTGTCTGTCTGTCTGTCTCTCTCTCTCTCTCTCTCTCTCTCTCTATATATATATATATATATATATATATATATATATATATATATGTATATATATATATATATATATTATAGACGATCAGTACTGTATTCGAGCATTTATGAAATAGGTATGATATTACCCAGCCTTGGTCGCATAAAAAGAGAAATCAAAACGAAACATGTTTCTTCTGTACAAGAACTTTGTAAACACTTGGACACCATTGATTCGCGCATGCGCTTGTGAAAGCAGGCCAATAGCGACGTTTAAATAAATAATCAAACCCCGCAGAAGACGGTAGATGAGGAGGTCAATCGAAGCACGGAAGGAAATGCTATTGTATAGCTGCGAAATGCTTGGAAAAACAAGATACTTATGCAACCAAAGTAAACACGCTGAAAAAGGTTACGATAGATTTGTAAGTTTTTTTGCTCGGAAATTGAAGAATAAAAAAGGTAAAAGAAAATGTAGAAAATATATTTATTTATCTTATTTAGGAACAGATATTAATAGGGTATAATATTATAATAGGTAAAACCGAATCTTTCAAATAGTGACACTTCTGCAGTTTACTAACCGCACTGAAATAATGTTATTATTTAGAAATCCATTCTTAACATGGGGATGGGGACTTTGTTAACTATTCTGTACTGTCAACTAACAATTTAATAAACAAAAGAGACCGTAAAAATCGAATTTTACTTAAAAATCCTATCTTAAAAATAGCATAGTCCGTAAACTGCAGAAGTAAGAAGTACCTGAATCGTTTAAAATAAGTGTTTTGCTTTAGTAGATAACCCCAAAAAATCTTGATATGCTGTAAAATGCTCAAACCAAACCAGTCAATTAATCGGGTAAAATATATATTGTGGTTTCGTGGTAAACAACCCTACTCTTTGATATACATTATTACAATAGGGAGTAAGCTACACGGAGGCTTCCGCGTTTTATCCCCATAGGGAATCGTCAGGCTATATATTATATCTATATAATTATTTATAAATAGATATTATTGTGTTTCATGCTAAATCTGCAATCGTCAGTATAGGCGGAGACAATCAATGCCGGTCACACGGTTCGAACCCCGATAAGAAAGTCATGTTTGACACAGTAGCCGAGGCATGTACTAATGCTCCAACGTGCATTGTCTAGAAATGGGAAGTAAAAAAAACCCATCTAAATAGCAAACACGGTGGCTACTTAAATCCTATCACGCAAAACACGTGCCCTTTTCTAGACTCCGGACGACAACATTTCAAGTGATGAAGGGGTGCGCGAAAGCAAATAGTAAGATGGACAACCACCACAGACTTATACCAAAGATTCTTTCAAAGAACTCCCCATCTGTAGAACACACTACATTAGGACTGCTTCTATGTAGACTACGACATGATCTCCTTAAAATTCAATGCCAACAAATACTTGTCCTAAACCGTCTCCAGAAGTAATCGAACTATGTTCTTTCTATCAATCATTTTTGATCCTCTAATAATAATCTTTATGATTAAAGCGATAATCCACCCATCTCATTAGCAATTATCCTCGCGTGGCTTTTGGCTTCGATGAGCGCTGACTTATAGAAAAATAAATATCGAAAAATTCACGTAAAATATTACGTGTATATTTAACCCGTATTGGTTTCATCAGTGCTCAATATAGTAGAGCATACTAATTATAAATCACAATTATGCCTGGTCATCTAGCGTGTTTCTTTCTTGAGAAATATTTAGACCAAGGAATAAACAATCATTGTTTTTCCATCCCGGTTTGCATGATTGCAACAGTTATGTTTGGCTGATGAGTCTGACAACACACACACACACACATGCGTGCACACACACACACACCCACACACACCCCCCCACACACACAGATATATATATATATACATATATTTATATTTATGAAAATTATTTATTTAAAATCTATCTGTTACATGTTTCAGAGACGTACCGCAGTTTCATCAAGATGGACTGATAGGTTAGTCAATCTCGATGAAACCGCGGTACGTCTCTGAAATATGTAACAGATAGTTTTTAAATAAAAAAAATTGTATTTTTGAGATCCTGCGCTTTATTGATTTCTTTTCAACATAATCTGACGTACTATAAATAGTTATATATATATATATATATATATATATATATATATATATATATATATATATATATATATATATATATATATACATAGAGAGAGAGAGAGAGAGAGAGAGAGAGAGAGAGAGAGAAATTTAACCTCGTTCTTAGAGCGATTAGCGCCCAACGGGACTAATTGAATCTATCTGGAATAGAAACAAGCCGAATTTTCTCCTACATCCAGAATGACCAGGTAGACGAAACCTGGGTATTCCCGATAGACACAAAATAATTATTATTAGATCTTGTAAAACCTACCATCAATCCCATTGATTTTCTGTCTTAACTTGTGATACATGCTATTTATATATATATTTATTCATTCATCTCTCTCTCCTGTCTGTCTGTCTGTTTGTCTGTGTGTGTGTGTGTGTGTGTGTCTCTCTCTCTCTCTCTCTCTCTCTCTCTCTCTCTCTCTCTGTATAGGACTATAGGATAGTTTTTACTAACACATACCAGACAATAATTATTTCGACCTCAAATGGGCTCTTCGGGATCTATCATGAAGAGGCCATATTGTCTAGCATGTCGTGGCAAACGTTTGACCTATAGTCCTAAATACTTGCTCTGTACGCTAAATAGATTGAGCTCTCTAGTTAAAAAAGGTGTCTTATATATATTTATAGATCTACATAATTTTATATTTTGTTATTAAGCTGAACCTTTCCATTCGGATTGAACTTGTAAGGGCACGTTCACTAATTGTTTTTCGTCTTGCGTTCTTCAGACCATGAGATCGAGAAAAAGATTGATAGAGAAGATGGAGAAAGAAAAAAAACAGTAAAAAAAAGAAGAAAAAGCCCACACACGCACAAGAGAAGAGAACACATTGATCCTCTTGTCCCAAAAAATCAATAGCTTTGCTACTCGACATCTTATTTTGCTTTCGATGTGCGAAGAAATCGATTTTCTCTGGCTGGCAGCCGAAGAGGTGAACTCATTCGTTCAATTCCGTTCGATTTCGCTCGATGACGTCAGCTTGAAACGTCACTCGCGAAGATCATGTCACGTGAAGTGGGTTGGTGCTGTCGACGACGTTGAACGGATATTGGTAGGGGCAGGGTTAGCGGCGTGGTTTTCGATGAGTCGAGGGCGCAGAAGAAAGTCGCGTTCTGTACATGTTTAATGCCATATGTACCCCCAGCAACAAGCACAGATGAGGGTCGGGGAAAGAAAAAACAAAACAAAACGAAAACAAACAACAGTGTTGGTGTTCACCCACCGCTTTACACATGTAGGATGTGACACAAGGTAGTTTTGATGCGAGTGCGCGTAACGGGGGGGGGGGGGAGTGGCGGCACTTTCTTCCGACGGTTTTAATTAGTTACAAAATTATATATATATATACAGTAACGCACATTCACACACACAAATATAAATACGCTCATGCATGCATACGCACATATACACACATATACGCACATATACACACACATACATACATATACACACATATACACACATATGCAAGACAAACGCAAATAAACACTTATACGTGAACGAAGATTGACGCGTAGAATATATATATATAAACCCAGCGTGACGAGTTCGATTTCAGTTGGGGCTACCGTACCACTTTCACTAGTCTCTTTGAGAAAAGTATAAATACATATATCTTTCTTTCCAGCCATAGAATAAATATCCCGAAAATGTTTCCAGTCATATTTCTTGCTATTTAACGCAAGGAATGTCAGTCTAGAAGCGGTACGGTTGGAAATGTGCAACCATTGCTTCACTAAAGGCAGCCATACGGGGAGTGTCTATCGTCTCTCAAGATTGAATGGAGGCCTTATATATATATATATATATATATATATATATATATATATATATATATATATATATATATATATATATATATATATATATATATTATTTACTCACTAGGAGTTATCACACTGGTCATCGTCAGTGATCGCCCACTGGCAACAACCTGTGGTATTCCCTGGAGTCTGAGTGACAACAAGTCTCCTCAGATTTCCAGTATGCTCCACCTCTTTTCGTTCATCACCGCTGATGACCTTCCGGTATCGCAACAGCCACCTACCACCGATTTCCCGCTGATAAGGGCCATTGGTCCCCTCTGGGATTATTATTATTTGTACTCACTAGGAGTTCTCACACAAATCATCGTCAGTAATAGCTAACCGACAACAACCAGTGGTATTTCTTGGAGTCTGAGTGACAACAAGCCTCCCCAGATTTCCAGTATTCTTCACCTCTTTTCGATAACCACCGCAAATAACTTTGCAGTATCGCAACAGCCACTTACCATTGATTTTTTCACCGGTAAGGACAATTGGTCTTCTCTGGAATTTGGGTGGCAACAAGCCTCCCCATGGTTTCAGCATTCTCTGCACTTTTCCAGTGGAGGTCTGGTTTGTGCTGTCCCTCCTCGGTCTTCTCATCCTCCTCGACCCTCTACAAATATGTTGTCTGGTGTCAGCCTAGGCCGGCACCAGTTAAAAAAAAAAATGAATAAAATAATATTTCTTTAAATTAATTTAAAAAATAAATGAATAAAATATTTCTTTAAATTAATTAAAAAAATAAATAAATAAATAAATAGATAAAATAAAAATAAAAAATAAACAAATAAATTAAAAAAAAAATTAAAAAAATGAAAATAAAAAAAAATTAATTTTTAAAAAATTTTTTTTAACTTTTTCTTTTCAATGGCCTTTCTTTTATTTTGTTTCCTTTTCTCTTCCCTTATTTAAAAAAAAAAGAATTTTTTAAATTCTTTTTAATTTTTTGGGGTGAGGGAGGAGCTTATAGTGTTTCTTGTAATTTCTGTTTCTTGGTTCATTTTTGTGTAGTGATAGCTGAGGCCGGTGTAATTTATTGGGGGGGGGAGATTATGAAGTGCTGTTTCTTGCAGTTTCTGTTCCTTGGCTCTTGTTCTGGTGTTTTTCGTGTGGTCTTGTTTTCTCCGTTGTAAATTCTTTGTGACTGGTTAATTTTTGTAGCTTATGTGTGTTAGTTTCGCATTCGAGGATTTTCCTTAAGATTGCAGCTGTTTTGATTATTGCCGTCCTTCGTATGGTTTCGATAGTCCCTTTGATTCCAATTTCTCCCAATCTTTTCTCCAGCTTGTTTGGGATTGTTCCTAGTGCTCCTACGATTATAGGTATTATACTAACTTTCTTCATGCTCTATATTCCTTTCAGTTCTCTGGCTAGTTCTGTGTATTTACTTCGTTTTTCCGTGTCTTTGATCTTCACTCTGTAGGCTGCGGGAACGGCGAAGTCAACGATTTTACAAGATTTTTCCTTTTTGTCTATTATAATAACATCAGGTCTCCTTGCTTGTATGAGTTTGTCTGTTTGTATATCCATATCCCAGAGGATTTTGTGTTTTTCGTTTTCCAGTACTGTTTCTGGTTTATGTTTGTACCATTTGTCTGCATATTCGAAATTCAATTGTTTGCACAGTTCCTTGTGTATTACTTTCCCAACCCAGTCATGTCTGTTCTTGTATTCTTTTTGAGCAAGTTTGCTACATTCACTTATTATATGATTTACTGTTTCGTCTCTTTGTCCACACAATCTGCATTTATTGTTTTCCTGGGTTTTATCTATTTTAGCTTTAATGTAGTTTGTCCTAATCGCATTGTTCTGTGCAGCCATCAATAAAGATTCCGTTTCTCTGTTCAAGTTTCCTTTTCTTAGCCATTTCCAGCTATTTGCGTTGGTTTCTTCTCTTGTGAGTCTTATGAAGCGTCCATGTAGTTGTTTATTATTATTATTATTATTATTATTATTATTATTATTATTATTATTATTATTATTATTATTATTATTATTATTATTATTATTATTATTATTATTATTATTATTATTATTATTATTATTTATTTATTTATTTATTTATTTATTTATTTATTTATTTATTTTTAAAATTTTTTTAAAATTAAATTTTTTTTTTCAACAATCAGACAATGCCAAAGCCCACACAAACCATGAAAGTAACAAACCGGAAGTCCTAGACTCGATTTTCGCCCTCCTTTGGGCTCATCAGTATAACATATCCGAACTCAGGATTCGAAACCAGAGTCATTTGCATGCAAGGCGAGTACTTTGCCACCTGAACAATTATACTACATACAACAAAGTCTATTAACTAACACAGATTAAGCAAATAGCGGATATATATATATATATATATATATATATATATATATATATATATATATATAAATGTATATATATATAAAATATAAATATATATATATATATATATATTTATATATATAACAGTGCTCAATATATGAGTAAGGCTAAGCAGTTATCATCTTTTTCTGGGTTCATCAAGTACAGCAGAGTCACCACTGATTACGTTTGTTTGTGACAGTTGTATTCAGGCCGATAAGATGCACCATCTGTTGCCAGAATTCACAAGATGAGACGGCGATAAAACAAAGACTGTTGGACATTCACGACTGAAACTTGGTGGACAAGTCAGGCATAGACTAAAGTTTATTTATACCAAATATGGCTAGATGGCAAAACGGATTAGGAATTTTCTTCATAGAATTACGTCAGTAATTTAATTTTATTATTACTATTTCTGATGACCTAAATGGGAAAACACCAACCGTCGATCTTTTATTCAAAGTAAGATGGTTTTCTTTTCCATATTGGCTCGTGTTCCCGGGGAGCATCTTAATATTATCAAAATTTGCTGAAATTTTGAGAATATACATCATTTTTGGTCATTTACTCATGGTTTAAATTTCATTTGAATCTAAAGGAAAACATTTTTAAGTGTGTGTGTGTGTGTGTTGGTGGGGGGGGTTACCACCCGGGGACCCCCAGCGTTTAAATGATATATTTCTGATATAGCCTATGACCTTCACCGAGAGGTCAGTAGTCTACATGCCAATATTAAAGCAATTCTGTCCAACGGTTTGGGTGAACATAAGACACAAAGATTAGGCGGACACACACACACAGATTTACTATTTTATATATATATAGATATAGAAAATAATGTAAAACTTAGTTATTCAGAAAAACTTTCCATATTTTCTTGAAAAACACTTTATTGAAAGACAATTGTTTCTGCCCATTTCAAAACATATATTTTCATGATATACAAAATATCACCGATATTCTTGAAGAGTCTTCATCAGTGTATAAGAATTGCACAGTAAGGCTGAAAAAATAAAAATGTATCAAATATTAATTTAATTTATACATATTTCGTTTTACTCCAAATTCAAAAGGGGACATCTTATTTAACTTATTTAGTTTATATATATATATATATATATATATATATATATATATATATATATATATATATATATATATATATATATAT
>OY744550.1:18967809-18997809 GCA_963556195.1 Sepiola atlantica | reverse complement strand
CTGACCTTTCTCCTCTGTAACCGAAGTTGATATAACATTAACACTCATTAAGTTGAGATCTGTACTTTCCGAGGCCCATTCGTTTGGCTCAATTAAGTTAGCGATGTATGGCTCTGTGCCAGTCACTAGTGTCCTTGGATGTGTGAGCCTTTGTTTCTTGCTCCGTCTTGATGACATGTACATTCATCTCACCCCATTCCTTGGTTTATTTTGTAGAACATTGGTACATGGTAAAATGCGTATGTATATACACAATTTTTACAGGGTTTCAAATAAAAGGCAGAGGGTTCAAAAATATCTCACTTGGTCCGTAGGGATTCGTGTCTCCGTTTTGTGTATAGTTCCGTAGAATTACAAGTAAAAATCCGTGGACTAGTACTTAAAATATCACTCCACGGATTTTTACTTGTGAAATGGAACAGGTAATATTTATTTATTACAAATACCACATTACCGAATTTTATCTTCTGACGAGAAGAGTTTTAATCTTTGAAAAACCATGGTTTAAAGATTAGTGTAACTCCTTGCATCTAAACTTTCGATGTAATAAAATTTGTATCAATTTTATGTAATTTTATGCAATTTTTTATCTTCATCTTTCCTTCTTTAAATTGATTGCTCTACTCAACGTATTGAGCTTTACTTTATCACGATAGATCACTTTAACGATACTTCACTTATCGTTAATTCTATTATCATTATATATATATATATATATATATATATATATATATATATATATATATATATATATATATATATATATAGGGATCGGATATGAAGAGAAGGATAGATAGATAGATAGATAGATAGATAGATAGATAGATAGATAGATATATATATAGAGAGAGAGAGTGAGAGAGTAAAGCGATATATGTGAAATGCAATTAATCTAGCTAACTGCGCATGTGTGAAACCTTTTGATAACTTCCGTTTGACACAATGAGATAGCGAGGCATTAAAATGATTCGTGCGGGTATCGGAAGCAATACTAAAAATAACTGAATGAATGTAACACCTATTTCAATGGGCGTCGTATAAGTATTTAACAACTAAAAAAGGAGACGCCTAACCAACTGAAGGAACATATTAAACCATTGCATACTTTTTAATCTACGTGTAACTCCTTTGGTTCAATATGACCTAGTTGAAGTAAACATCTACGCCGGAATTTTCAAACGTTCTTCTGTAACTGAACTTGAGTAATGTTCTTTTCCTTTAAATTATAATCAAATCAATTATTCAAAAAAAAATAATCTTACAATTAGATAACATTTATACATAACTACTTGAAATACTACAAATAATGAACACGAATCAAAAACCTTCGTGTTTATGCATAGAGATACATAAACATTAACATGTCGGTAATTTTGATAAAGATTTATTCATCTTTTAAATATTACTGTACAGAAAAGAAAAGAAAGAAGAACTTAATTTGTCTGGGTGGCGGTGAGTTTTTGAGGAAGAACTCGTCTAACCACCAAGACGGAAAAAAGACTTTTCTTTCGTCTGCCTAGCGCCAGGCGGAATTTTAATGGACTGAGCTGCTTTGCAAAGGCTTCTCGTCTGTGGAACACTTTTCCGCGCGACTGCAAACCCGCAGACTACAACATAGTCGTCTTTAAACCCAATGTCGCCAATTACTTGAAGTGAATCGTCCCATAAGGTCGTCATTCATTTAATTGATGAATTTCGGCTGAAAACACTTCCACCTCATTAACCTTTATCTTCGAGTGGCTATTAGACTTGCTAAGTGGTAACCCAACGGTAAATAAAGAAAGGTTGCTATTTTTTGTGGTGGACGTAATGATTCTGAACCTGGATCGAGCGGTGAAATGGTTCTATTTATCTTCCTCCCACAAGGTAAGATGTGACACAAGGTCGGGAAAGCGGGATTTGAAAAACCAGCGCCCGAGAATTTGAGCGCTCTGGTCATTAAAAATTGCCTGGGCAGCCCCGTCGGCATTCCCCGGTAGGGGCGCCTCAGGCGATTAGCAATAAATTAACCCCCTCTCAACGGGTGAGATGGCAAAGCCTGGGAGGGTGCACCTGCTAGAACTGCACAGGACGGACAACCGATAGACCGGCGTAAATCAAGACTCGAACGCCCGGACAATACCGGTCTATTGGGTGGTGAAGTGGTTCTAATTTGCCTTATTCCCACCATAAATGTTGGATACTTTTGCCTGGCGTTTAGTTTGTAAATCAAGTAAATATCGAAATCATATGTTATTAGTGAGGATCGAACTCACGACAAATGAGAATAGAGACAATCCATTGGCTCACCCTTTTTTCTTATTGTGATCGATTTGCTTATTGCAGTGTAACAATCAGTCGTTCTGTCTCTCACTTCCATTACTCGATCCAAGTGCAGGCTCATCACGTTCGCCATAATTTTACCCATAGTAACTGGAGAGGAATTGCGATGTTCATACATTTCATAACAATAATAGTGCACATTATGAATGCAATAGATCCGGTAGGATTCGAAACCAGATTAGTCGATTCCATAGTCAGCGACCACATTAATTAGGTCGATCACGCACCAACTATTTTATTTATCTTTCTCCCACAAGGTAAGATGTGCACAAGGTCGGGAAAGTGGGATTTGAAAAGCCAGCGCCCGAGAAGGTGAGCACTCTGGCCTACAAAAAAATGTCTGGGCAGCCCCGTCGGCATTCCCCGGCAGGGGCGCCTCAGGCAGTAAGCAATAAACTTACTCCTCCCCAAAGAGGGAAGGCAAAGCCTGGGAGGGTGGACCTCCTAGAACTGCACAGGCCAGACCCACAGACCGGCATAAATCAAGCCCCGAAGGCCAAGACAATACCCGTCTATGGGGTGCAGTATCCATCGGAACAGATACTACATTTTGATCTTAGCCAAAAGGCCAAGGAAAAGGAATTTATGATTTGTATGTAATCGATAGACATTTTTCTCTTTTAAAAAAAAGTGGTCTCGCTTTGGCTTGTTCTCTACGTTTCATGAATCTACTTTAGTATGGTATCAACACGGTAGAAAAGCAAGGTACACTTCTCCTAATTGGCTTCGAAGGAATGTGTTGTTACCAAGCCTTGAGCCAGAACCGTAACTCCTCACCCTAATCTTTAACCCTACCCCTACCCATAATCATTAACCCTAACTCTAACGTTCAAAGAAGAGACTGTGTGACACTTCGGCCAACTATTCAACGAGAAGTCGCTGAAGTCTCAGTAATCTATCTCGACGAATAGAGACCTTACGCTAATCTAAACCAACTCGTCATTTGTCCTTAAATCACCAGCAAAATTTCGTCGATCCCAACACCGGAACACACACAAGTAAATTAAATATCCTGGCTTGACGCGAATATTCGTTTATTAGAATAAATGAGAAGCGTACTGTGTAGATATTTTTTTTCCTTGTAGATATTGTAGAATTCGTCCAGAATTTGATTCCTTTTTCTTTTCTTTTTCTTCTTTCTTTTTCTCTTTGCACTCGACGTAGTCACAACGTCGACCTTTCTCGTTCTCCCACAGAGCAAAGTGTCTAAGCTTTTTATCACAAACGAGAATTAGCCCATGCAAAACAAGGCTCATTTGCATATGTGAAGTCTCGTCGCGTGACAAAAAGCACACGTTTGGTGACTAGAACACTCTGGGTTCAATCCCAGATGGACAATGAACGGTTCAACCCTCACTCTTTGTCCTTCTGGACCTGCATGATGGCTGCTACAGCCAATGCGGCACCAAATAATTAACTACTGACTCTGTCATACGCCATGCATATTACATTTTTTTTTAAATATTATAATATATACTGTAATCTTTATTAATTTTATACTATTTATTATGAAAGTTAAAAAAAATGATAGAAAATCGTCGTTTATTTAAACAACAAACAGATGACATTTTTGTTTATTGAATAAAAACATGAATTTTTTCATTTGCATGTGGTCGATCGACATATTTCTTTTTAAAATAATTAATGCATATCAAACACAAATATTATTAATTTTCTTTTCATAGTTTAAAAAAAAAATTATTTTAAGCTTCGAATGATGCACATAATTGTAGAAAAACTGACGTTTATGTCTACATTTTAATCGTCACTAGAAGGTCAATCCTGCGTCGCCCGTAATGAATAATGACTTCTGTTTTTTTATAATGTTGTGTAACTTTCAAATTTTCATTTTCTTATTTTTTTACGTCATTCGCTTATTCCTTACTACTACTACTACTACTACTACTACTACTACTACTACTACTACTACTACTCACTCTAACCCCTTTCTCTCAAGACTTCCTCTACTCCCGCCACTTTTCATTTCATTCGCTCTTACTTTCACCATCTATAACATTTTTATGTGCCAACAAGCACCGTTATAAGAGTTTTAGTATTGTATTAGATCACATGTTACCCGTTGGGTTAGTATTTTTTAAAAATGTATTTAACAAATACTGATCTGATATTTATCTATTCTACCACAACCCGTACATCAGATGATATATAGATAAATAAAACACGAAAGTCAAAGGTTAGCCAGGTTCAACAGTGTAAATGTTTGGAACAATTGTAACAGGATCAATTTCCAAAACGCCAACTTTTCGACACGTCTAATTTTCACAAAAGGAAAGGATTTCAGAATACATTGTGATGACATAATATACTCTTTCTCTTTTCTCCTTTCTCTCTTCACTTCTCCTCCTTTTTTCTCATTATTTTTACTCTCCTCTTTCACAAAATGAAAGGATTTCAGAATACATTGTGATGACATAATATACTCTTTCTCTCTTCTCCTTTCTCTCTTCACTTCTCCCCCTTTTTTCTCATTACTCTTACTCTCCTCTTTCACAAAATGAAAGGATTTCAGAATACATTGTGATGACATAATATACTCTTTCTCTCTTCTCCTATCTCTCTTCACTTCTCCTCCTTTTTTCTCATTATTCTTACTCTCCTCTTTCACAAAATGAAAGGATTTCCGAATACATTGTGATGACATAATATACTCTTTCTCTCTTCTCCTTTCTCTCTTCACTTCTCCCCCTTTTTTCTCATTATTCTTACTCTCCTCTTTCACAAAATGAAAGGAGTTCAGAACACATTGTAAGGTCATAATATATTATCTTTCTCCTCAACATTTCTCTTCTCATTTCTCTTTGTCTTTCCTTCTCTCTTTATCTTCCTCTATCTCTCTTCTCATTTCTACTTCCGTTTTAACTATTTGTATCATTCCATTCCTCTCACCCTTTACTTACGTTATTCACCTTTCGTCACCTCATCCAAAATAGGCATGTACAGATAAAGTGTGCACGGTGACAATACGATACCACGATGACAAACAACATCTTCAAGTATAAAATGGCGGCCATATTATTTTACTTCCCATGTTTGTTTTAATTTAATGTTTTAAGTTTAATAATTATTTATTTATATGATGTCCATGCTCTAAATAAGTATGACATCCCATAGTGTATGTGTTTCATTTTGCCAGACAAAGAACAAACGGCAAAACGAAAAAAAGAAAATACTACTTACATAATTTTTCCACTTTGTTCAGACTGACAGTTGTTATTATATATTTATCGATTCAAACTTTATATTAAAAAATATTCACACGTTTTTCGAGATTTAAACACCTACCATTTGATAAAGAGGTCTACCTCGAAATATTTTATGGACCTCGGTCACACAGATTACATCAGTGTTTAAGTCTTGCCTAATCAAGTAAGATTTGATATATAGAAAAAGAAATTATTAAAAAAGTTTTTAAAAAAATAATCAAAGTGACTTGTTTTTGTCTTACTTCTCAACGCCGACATTTTGTTTCCATTTCTTGCATTGTGATAGCCTTCTAATACTCCTCTATATACGTATTACACACAATGCTTCAAGCAAACTACCTCTCCTTATTACAATAATATTTAATTTATTATAATAGTGGGCTGGGAAGAGCGGCATTACCTTGGTATAGTAACTGATCTAAGAAAAGGAAAGCTTCAAAATAATACTAGACGTTCTCTGATTATCCGAGCATTGTTTAAATTTCTTCATATCACATGTATTGGAATTGCAAAACCTTTATTAAATTATATATATATATATATATATATATATATATATATATATATATATATATATATATATATATATATATATATATATATATATTTTGTTGGTGATTTTATTCCATTAATTGCGACAATATATATGTTGTTTCGTTAGCCTTTATAATGAGAGCCAACTCTTCAAGCGTTAAATGGGATCACTGCCTAGAATCTTAAATTCAATCTCAACCGGAAATTGAAGATGCATAAAAGGGAGGGGGACGAAGATGGCGCTTAGCCTATAGCGAGGACAGGAAAGGGGGGGGGGACTCCAACAGGTGATATTTTAGAAAGATGGGTGGGGTGATATCTAGTGTCTGGGCCATCGTGACCTCAATTTCAACCGGGGCAGAGGGTCAGGTGGGTTTAATTTAATAATGAGAATAAAATTATAAAATTATAACTGTCATTTCTCTTGTAATAGGTGATTATCGTGTAGATAAAAATATTTTTGATAATTTTAATTTAGGTTATTAATTGCTACTTTTGCATTCTATTTCAATGTAATTATTTACGGATTTTACAATGAGCTCAGTACCGTCGCAATTAATGGAATAAAATTATCAACAAAAAATATATTTTGCTCTGAATTTTCATTGAGCACTCTCATAAAGCCGGTTTCAACTTCCTTCGGATTTATACTCCCTGGATATTTGTAACAAGTTAATTATATATATATATATATATGTATATATATATATATATATATATATATATATATATATATATATATATATATATATATATATATATATATATATATATATATATAAACCGCCGGATAAAGTTTGAAAATTATCACTGTTTATTCGCTATTCAACGGTGACCCAGTGGTTCTAGATGTCGGGATTTGTGTTGTAAAATACTCGGAATATGGGGGTTCGAATCGCATGACCAGTAGTGAATAGTCATATCTCTATGCTGATGAGTCCCGATTGTAAAGGACGAAACGTATACATACATAGATAATGAACAAAAACAAATAGTTATAAATATTATATATATATATATATATATATATATATATATATATATATATATATATATATATATTACGTTACCCCCTTAATTTCAAGTATGAAATACAGTCGAAACACTGATCACATTTACACAGAGATAACAAACTGAACATGTGAATAAAAAACATTATTTCATTTTATTTAAAGCTCTTTTTATATTTAACTTCCTGATTTTTAACATAATTTTCTACTAATTAATTTATTACCGAATAAAAACTCAACATTTCATTAAAATCAGATAATTCTCAGATTTTTAGTAGTATCCTTTTTTTCAATCAGAGGTAAAATTCATTATTTGGTCACCATCAAAATTACTTTCATTTTCATTGCCCGTCCCTATTTTGAAATTATTAAAACCAATTTGATTTCCTTTGTTCTATAACACTTTCTATTACAGCATTTCGATCACTCAGCACACCGGCTGAATGAATGCCTATAATGAGAACAGGAGAATACAATAAAACCCTATGAAACTTGAATTATTTCGATTATTCGGACTACTGCCCTCACCTTGGATGTTATTCTCATAACGTTTCCGTCGATGTAACCTCCAAACTCTCATCAGGTGCATCTGGTCGAATCAGAAATCTTTATGTCGAACTCAGAATTCTATACGGAATTTCTAACAAAACACTTTATTTAATCCATGGGGGGGGGGTAGATTGTTCTCATTCCGTCGGTCAGACCGGGTAGAAGTCTTAAGTAATTCGTAATTGTAGTCTTAATATCGCCCGCACTGAGGATCGAGGCTTCAACCTCCAAAAGACTGCCACTTAGAACTGATTATTACATAGCACTTATATCCGTTTGACAAATGCACCTGAAGAAGGTCGGAGCTTACATCGGCCGAAACGTTGTGAGAATAACAGCCAAGATGAGAATAGTAGTCCGAATAATCCAAATAATTAATCTTGATCTAAACAATTCCGAAACCTATGAAATTTATTCTGATTATAATGACTGATACCCATAATCAACTAGTTAGAGTCATCAAGAAACTAAAGAATTCAACAGAGAGAAAGAGAGATATTCTCCAAGAAGGGGGATAACTCCCGATTGCTTATTACACGAATCTTAAGAATAGCCGTTCTTTTTTTTTTTTTTATCAAAAAGTAATTAAAAACAAAGCAATATGAAATGTGCATGCAATCGGTCGACTTTGTTATTAATTTTTATTTTTATTGTTTGTTTCTTTTCACAACAATTATCGATTTAATCCATGTCTACGTGTGTAATTATAATATTTCTCTTTATTGTTTCCAGGCATCGATTATCTTCATGAAGATATTAGAGAGAATTACGTAAGAATTTGTCATTGATCGATGTTATTTTCGTTGTAGTAGCAGTTGTTTTTCATTTACTTTAAATATTGTTGTATTTATGCTTGTTTTGATTGGTTGAAACGGCTGTTGATAGTACGCCATTATTTAACGACTGATATTAAGCACTTTCCTATTAAGAAAAGTCGTATTTTCTGTTTGTGTGTCCGTCCGGCGTAAACTACTAAAGATACGCGTACAAAACTTACATATTTCGATCCAGTATGACCCCGAGTTGGTGATAAATTAGTGCATGGGTGTAAAAATATATATGAAAACTCTTACTGGGAAATGTTCTAAAAAGAACACTGAAACTAGGTCGAACAGTCAGTCAACTGCTGATGACTTTGTCTTTCTTTCTTTTCTTTTTTCTATCTATCTTTTTTTACCAAAGTTTGAGCATGAATTAGGGAGAGGGGGTACACACGCCTTTTAAAACTCTTCTACTTTATTATCCAGGACCCCGGACCACGTCGTATAGCCCTGCTGGTATATTCTTAATTACAAACTCTTCTCTCTGTGTCTATATATCTCTCTCTCTCTCGCTCTCTCTCTCAATATATACATATATACATATATACATATATATATATATATATATATATATGTATTTATATATATGTATGTATATATATGTATATATATAAATATATATATATATATATATATATATATATATAAGTAAAATAATCCCCCCTCTCTCTCTCTTGATATATATATATATATATATATATATATATATATAATTAAAGTAACTGTTTCAACTATCATGAACACATCGGGAAATTCTCATTGGTTATTGTATAGCTTCTGAGCAAAGCTGTACATGAAGAAGGTCGAAAGATGCATCGGCCGAAGCGTTGTGAGATTAACACTCGGGATAATAGTAATAATTTAAATAATATAAATTCCGTTAATTATTTTCAATCCCCTCATAATATTCTTCATCATTCAACTGAAAATCTATCCATCTCATTAACCCTTATCCTCGAGTGGCTTTTAGCTTTGCTATATAGTGACCTATCAGTAGAAAAACAGTGTTTTCATTGGCTGAGACATTGATGCAGATAGAATATAGTATTTACGCTAAGCATCAATATGTTTTTGAAGTTAAACGTTATATTATTCACTAACTGTTTAAAGTTATTTAGGTATACAGGCAAATGTATGCTCCCTCCGATCGCATATTTTTTCTTGTTGGAAGCAGAACAAAACCCTGCACTACCTCCACACCTCTCAAAATAGGAGGAAGTAATGCGTAGGAGGATGGTATCATGACAACAGAACAAATACTACACTACCTCCACACCTCTAAAAAAGGAGGAGCTAATGCCTGGGAAGATGGTATAATTACAACAGAACAGATACTACACTATTTCCAAACCTCTAAAAAAAGGAGAAGGTAATGCCTGGGAGGATGGTATCATGACAACAGAACAGATACTATACTACCTCCACACCTCTCAAAAAGGAGGAGGTAATACCTGGGAGGATGGTATCATGACAACAGAACAGGTACTACACTACTTCCATACCTCTCAAAAAAGGAGGTAATGCCTAGGAAAATGGTATCATGACAATAGAACAGATACTACACTACACTATGCCCCTTAATTGAGCATTTAAAGATAGTACATTAGTCTTAAGTAGTATATACTATACTATTTCACAAGTACAATAGTCATAAATAGTATAGTTTTGGCTTCAGACTAACAGACAGACCGATACATAATTTCCATTATTAATAGATAATATTGGAATTATTATTAAGCGCAGTGAATGTAAGTGCCCTGTGATTGAATGAAAATCACCCAATCACAGACCACTGCTTCAATCTCCGCAGAAAACCCAGGAGAGCGCCTTTTTTTTTGAAAATATCGGTCTCTTTGCTCCAGCCTCGCAGCCGTTAACAACGTTCTTCTCTGCCGTATCTGGTGAGAGCGAGCGCATGCTTTTTAGCGTATATAATACGCACGAAGCCCTCTTGATGTTCTCAACTACTCTTCACAGCATCCTGTTACAAGACAACTGGCATTTTCAGTGAGTCCGCAAAGGCACTTCTTTTGCAAGCAACATTCTATTTCTTTCTTCTTTTTCTATCCTTTCGTTATCTATTCACGTTGTTTGTTATCTCTGTTCTTGTCTAGTCACGTTTTTATGCCACCAACTTTTCTTCCAGCGGACTATAGTCTTCGTACTTCATTCTAACGGAAAAATCCCAACAACAGATACATAATCTCCATTATTAATAGATCATTTACCTCTTTGCCAGGAAGTTAGACACAAGGCCAGTTATGGTTTTGAGAAACCAGAGTACTGGCTTACTAAAAAAATGTCTGAGCAGCCTCATCGGCATTCCCCGGTAAGGGTTCCTCAGGCGATTTACATTAAACTAACCCCCCTTTCTCGGACCGATTTGTATCATAATTTTATGATACGAATATGTTACTTAGGCATGATTAAGGTGGTTTCACCCTAACTTATTGGTTGACTAGTAACTGTGCAAAATAGTTAAGAGTCGAAAAATTGTAAAAAAAAAAAACAACAAATAATTTATAACTAACGAAGTAGAATTACATTCTTTCACGATCAGTATACTTTTAAAAATTGTTCATAATTTTTTTACATTTCATTTCAGAATTTGTTTTCAATAGTCACACTAAAATCCAAATAGTTGCCTAACTTCAGTTAATTTCATGCTGAAAACGATAGCACCAAAATGATACTTATTCTACCACGAACCCAAAACCTGATTAGAACCCCCCCCCCAATTTCTCGTAGAATCACACTTAATCGCTTAAATTCAGCGAAGTGTGTGAATAGAAAAAGTAGTTATAAAAAAATACAATGAAATTAACGCATGTGATTGCATTTTAATGTTTAGGATTTATTATCGTTTAAAGGTTTCCTCACATATGTGTTATGTCATGAAAAATTCGCTTCGCTGAATAACATGTCCACTAAATTCTGAGAAAGTCTTTTAACAATATAGATGAAATATAAATAAAATTACTATTCTAATTAAAATGAGTGTTTTCTTTTCATATGTTCACTATTTTCATTTATCTCTGCATTTTGAGAGTTTCATCCAAATTTCTTCTTAATACATATATATATGTATAAGACCATAAGAAAAATTGAAAAAAATAAAAAAGGTATAATTAAACAGACGAATTCTGTTATTTTTAACAATGTTTGCATATATATATATATATATGTCATAGATTCCCAGTCCGTCTGGATTCCAAGAAAGAGAATCTAATTGAAATAAAATTATACGCACATACATATATGTATACATACAAATTCATACGCACACACACATACATATATACACACACATGTGTATATGTATATATATGCATATATGTAGGTGTGTGTGTGTATATATGTATGTGTGTGTGCGTATGGATTTGTATGTATACATATATGTATGTGCGTATAATTTTATTTCAATTAGATTCTCTTTCTTGGAATCCAGACGGACTGGGAATCTATGACACGCGGTTTGTCTATTTCTTCTCTTGTTTCTTTCTTTCTTTTCTCCTACCGAGTTTGAGAACACGAGTTTCGCCGGACGCATTTCGTCTCGGCGAGAGATGTATGAATAAAAGTTGTGTATGTGATTATGCTTAGTTATGGTAATGTGCGAGTGAGATTATGTATGTGCGTGCGCATAGGACGTGTGCGTATTTAGTTTTGTGTATGCGCGTGAGTAAAGTTGTCTATATGTATGATATCGTCAAGTCGTATGTGTCATAATTTTGACACGGCAGTTTTTAGTTGATTAACTTAAAGATCCCTCCCCTTCGTCCGCCATAGTTAAATATAAGTTTAAAATTTCCCCCTCTCTATAAAAGATGTATCAAATTAGTTGCTACCACCACTCTCTCTGGTTGTGTTTGAATTGTCGTAGGGAAATTCAATTTTCTATCAGTCTCAAAAATGTAATTGTCTGAGTGATGCTTGAAAAAACCGCACGGTTGAAATAAATTATTGCTTCGACAATTATGTGATTTCGTGTTATTATATTTTATGTTATATATATATATATATATATATATATATATATATATATATATATATATATAAATAATTAATTAAGTTCAAATATTAACAAAATGAACAAAACCAATACTTTTCAAAAGTTCTCAATATATATTAGAGCTTTTTATATTTAAATAAAACTAAGTTTGTGTATCCGACGGTTCGTCTTCAGGGATATACTCTAGTACATCATGTCATAGAAGATCAGAAGAGCATCGGTTCAGTCAATTTCAAATCCAAACAAAGGAGACTCTAGTTGGTCTCCTATGCTGGACACTCTTCAGCCTCTGTTTAAACCGACGGTACCGATCTTGTTCTGATCATCTGTAATACATATATAAATAAATATTACGCTCTTATTTTTGAATTCCTCTTAGTAATTGAGCACTCTGCTAGAGGTAGCTAACGCTAACCTTACATAGATATGAATATATGTGAACAAAACAATATGGTTTAAAGCGATAAAATTCTTATAAAATAAGTAGAAAATTGAAAAAGTTATTTCATTAATAAAGGACAAAATATCAGTAATGCGTGACGTTTTTATTTGATTTGTTCTTGTATCCACTCAACACACACACTTATATATAAACATATATATATATATATATATATAATTTTATTTTTAAATACAGATTTTAATCAGACATGGACCAGTAGTTTCTGACAAGACAAGGGTTAAAATCCCCAATTCCGCGTTCGTCAGCATTGTCTGAAATTTTACTATTTCAGACAATGCTGACGAAGACGGAATTGGGGATTTAACCCCTTTTCTTGTCAGAAAGCACTGGTCCATGTCTGATTAAAATCTGTATTTAAAAATAAAAAAATATTACGCTCTTAATTTAATTTAATTGAGCACTCTGCTGGTATTTCCCTTTTATTCTTTTTTGAGTATACCATTATACTTTATATATATATATATATATATATATATATATATATATATATATATATATATATATATATATATATATATATATATATTTATATATATTCTTATCCACATACACTTGTTTCATCAGCGTGTCTTACACTAGCGAGATTCAAAACTAGTAGCGCAGTGCCAAGCCCTCCCAGTTGAAGGAATGTATCGCTTTTTAATGGATATCATTTATTCGTTTACTTTATATGCGATACTCGAACGAATTCGATTATCTATACGGAAAAGCATTTTATCTAAATGCTAGATGAGAATAATCCGTGCCTTCATCATTGCGATGCTCCCATATGGGGAGCGACATATATAAAAAAATATTTATTTACAAACAATATATGTCGCTCCCCATATGGGGGCATCGCATTGGCGAAAGTAAGAATTATTCCCATCTAGCATTTAAGTAAAATGATTTTCCGTATGAATGGTAATAACATCTCTCATTCTCTCTCTCTCTCTCTCTCTCTCTCTCTCTCTATATATATATATATATATATATATATATATATATATATATATATATATATATATATATATATGTATATATATATGTATATATATATATATATATATATATATAATTAAAGTAACTGTTTCAACTATCATGAACACATCGGGAATATATATATGTATATATATATATATATATATATATATATATATATATATATATATATATATATATATATATATATATGTATGAGAGCCATAACCTCGAAACGATGTCGTACGTAGGTAAAATTATTACAAATAATTTAATATTATATATATATATATATATATATATATATATATATATATATATATATATAGTTATTTAGATTATATATTTACGTTACGTATTATTATGTCCATTAAATATATATGTTTTATCTTCAATGAACTTTCAAGTAAAGTCTAAAAAGAATTTAACCATTACACATATCAAATAATAAATTCAGGTACCGTATATTTCTTTAGGTCTGTGAAACCAATTTATTTCCAAATACATATATTTTATGTATTTCCCCAAACGCCTCCCCCGAAGTTGATTTTAAATATAAAAGAAGAGAAAAAAAATTAAACTTAACTTAATTTCCACACATTAAAAATGAAAGTTTACGCTTGCCTCTGACAGTATGTACACATATCGGTTAAATATTTATATTCATAGCAAATCTAACATTAATAAAACTTATCATGTCGGATTTCAAAAGTCAGGCCTGAATTGCAATCCTCCTGATATATATATATATATATATATATATATATATATATATATATATATATATATATATATATACAGTAGCGTCCAAAAGTTAAGGGCTAGTAAAACCTCAGCAAGTTTAACCATATATTTGAAACAAATACACACGAACAACAAAAAATTACTTCACAATTATATAGATAACATGTATATCTTCAATGGGTCATAATTTCGTTAGCCTACACTAAGTATTTTTTGAATAACTACCATTTTAAATAAAATTGTTCAACATTTGTGTGTCCAAAAGTTAAGGGCTAACACGATTGCGGCTTTTGTCCTTGCTGTGAATGGCTGAAATTACCAACTAACTAGTATTTGGTAAACAAACCCTTGCTATTTATGACTTCTTGACACCTCTTGGCACAGGAATCCACCAACTTCTTGCAAAACGCTGGCGTTATCGCACTCCATTCAGCATGTAAGCACTGCCAGAGTTCTTCTTGATTTTTTGGGCACTGAAGTTGAGCACGTTCACCAACTATTTTCCAGATATTCTCAATAGGATTAAGATCAGGACTCTGAGGGGGCCAACGCATCGTTTCAACTTCTTCCTCGTCTAAAAATGTTTTTACTTTCTTAGCAGTGTGACAAGGAGCGTTATCCTGCATGAAAATTGCAGGTTGATAGAGCGACGACCGAAGACTAGGAACTGCATGCTGCCGTAGAATCTGCTTATAAACTTCTGCATTTATTCTACCTTGCAGACGAATCAGTGGTCCACAGCCTGCAGCTAACATAACGCCCCAAACCATTACACTTCCTCCTCCAAATTTCACAGTTTTTTTCACGCACTTAACCTCCAATCTCTCACCAGTTCTTCGCCGGACATACGTGTTGCCATCAGATCCGATAACGTTAAACTTCGATTCATCACTAAAGTGCACACGGGACCAGTTTTCGGTTGTCCACACAACGTGTTCTTGGGCAAAAGCGAGGCGGAGTTTCTGATTCTTTTTGGAGATAAGAGGCTTCCTTGCTGGCACTCGAGATTGCAATCCAGAAGCGTGCAACCGGCGTGTAACAGTTTGCCGAGACGCTTGAACAATAGACCTTTGCTTTAGTTCTCGAGATATTTTAGCAGCAGTGTTAAATCTGTCTTCGAGGTCTACCAGATTTTGGGGCAGCTGCCACTGATCCTGACTGCTTGAAATGTGCCACAATACGCTTTACTACACTAGGAGACCTTCCTACGGTGTCAACAATCTCAGAAGTTTTCTTGCCATTACTATGAAGATGAATAATGAGCTGTTTTTCTTCGACAGAAACGGGACGACGTTGTTTTGCTGCCATGTTGTACTAGTGCGATACAAACACTCATTTCTTTTACCCAATTGCAATAATTTTAATGTTCTTTAGTAAAAATTTGAAGTAGGATTATTCATAGTACCTGTCTGACAGCGAAACGACGTGTGTCGACTTCAGAATGAAGATGGACGTTTCTCTCTCTTTTTATAGGAGAGCGAAGTCCACAAATGTAAAGTTATGAGCCAGGGGCGATAACTCTTACCCGTTGGAAACTCCACTTATGTAAAGTATGTTCAGGGGCGATAACTCCTGTCCACCTATACAGTACCTTACTGTTATAATAATTAAAGAGTATACCGCCTAGCCCTTAACTTTTGGACCACGAGAATTTGGACAAACTTTTGTGTTATTGGTCATAACTTCAAAAATATCCAACGGATGCTTATGAAATTTAGGCGAGACATGAGTGATGAGTATATCTATAAGTATATATGCATATTAAGTATTTTAAATGAACGGTTTTTCTTAAAAAGTACTTAAACTTGTCTTGAAACTACTAGCCCTTAACTTTTGGACGCTACTGTATATATATCTGTGTGTGTGTGTGTGTGTGTGCGTGTGTGTATTTTAGTCCGAATGAAATATGTCAGGAGGATTGCAATTCAGACCTGACTTTTGAAATCCGACATGATAAGTTTTTTTAATGTTAGATTTGCTATGAATAGAAATATTGAACCGATATGTGTACATACTGTCAGAGGCATACGTAAACTTTCATTTTTAATGTGTGAAAATTAAGTTAAGTTTAATATATATATTGCATTCCACTCTGTCATTATATATTTTATGTAGCGTCAGTTTTTTTTCTGGAAATAATTGTTCCGGCTAAAATAACTTTTAAAGCGGATATATTTTCCCTTACTCACCGAACATTCTTACACATTAAAGGGAAGTAATCATGTAATGAGTTATTTCCTGCAAAAATAATTATCTGAAACAATTTATATTTTTAAACATTAAAGGGAGGTTTTCACATTAATCACACATTCTTATTTTATTATTATTATCATTATTATTATTATTATTATTTTTTTATTGTTGTTATTATTATTATTATTATTATTATTATTATTATTTTTACTTGTCTTATCATTATTATTATTTTTATTATAATTTTATTATTATTATTATCATCATTATTTTATTATTATCATTATTATTTTTATTATTATTATTATTTTTATTATTATTATTATTTTTATTATTATTATCATTATTATTATTATTATTATTATTATTATTTGTTATTTACTATTAATTGATTAGCGTTAATTACTAAAGCAACTTGTTTTAATTTCCTTATTTGACGAAATAAAAATCACCAAAATACATTTCCATTTCTTCGTACACAAGTCAGTCATTTTGTCTTTTTACTCCCGGACAACGCTGGGTAGGTGCAGCTAGTTATATATCAAAGCAAACAATTGTAATGTTTGTGCCTTTTGTCTTATTTGTTTTTATTTCGTTTGTAACTGCATTGTTTCATTTATGTATTTTCTATGTATTTGTGGCTGTTGCTTATACGCCGAATCTATTGCATGGCTGCCGCTTCATCAGTCTTGAAGAGTTGGCACTTACTATTTGAAAATGTGTAAGTGCTCTCGTTCATATTGTATTTGTGGACATATATTAAGAAGAACAATGCTTTTCGATGTACACAAATCACCAACAGAAACCATTTTCGTTCGATTGATGGCAGACGATAACATTTTCTTATCTTTACAAATAGACAATCCGTCTGACATATCGAAACTTGATTCGGACTAGCCTAACTTTTTGTTTTATTCTTCCCACTATTGGCACGGATATATTTTATTTGGCTTTATTTATTTCGGAAAATAGTGATTCCGGTTAAGAAAACTGTTACAGTGGAGACATTTTCACTTACATATCGAAGCAGATTAAAGGGAAGTTAGCATGTTCAATCATATTGAGTTCTCTCCCTATATCTTATTTCCAAAATATTTACAATAGTTATTGCGAACAATGGTCTCACAAATGACTAATAAAAGACATTTTCGTTTGATTGATGGCAGGTTAGGGTTAGGGTTAGGGTTAGGGTTAGGGTATAACATCGCCTTATCTCTACACCTAGACAGAACATATTTGCAATCTTGAAAGAATCGTCCCAACATATCCGGAGAGACGGGCAAAATTACAGTTTGAAAATTAGATATTTTTTAGCCGATAACTTCAGGCGTGTAATTGGTATTTTCACAAAGTTTTAACCATAACCAATTTTTTCTCAATTGTTTTGAAGTACTTTGCAGTCTGACTATCGTAAATTTATTAAATGGTCCAAGTGATTCTATATATTATATGCCACTCTTCGGCTGGTATTAGAGATAGCATGTTTGCAAGAAAGCTATTCTCTACCGCCCACATCGACACAGGACTATTCCATAATTTACTATGTCTCCGATAGTATCGACATGGCACTTTCCTCAGAATCGTGCGCTCAAATCCATGTATTTGGGGATATTATTGTTCCCTACAGCGAACCGTATCTCTAGCTTCACAGACCCAGCTGGTAATAGCACCTGTAGTTTCTCGCTTACTTAAACCATTACCTTCCCGATTAACACCTGAAATCACAGGGACACTGTTCGAAACTTGTGCCCATAGCCCACTCGGGAATTCTGATCAGCTTGTAATAATGGTTTATATCAGCATAAGCCTACGCCCCCAAACAGAAACACCGCTAGTCAAAACAGTAAGATATTATCAATGTGCTGATTGGTAATCCCTCGGAAATCTCATCATAGATGCACTTTGGACAAACTTTTCTCTTACTGAAGCATTTGCCTCCATGCGGGAATTCCATAACAATCCTCAATCTCACAATGCTTCACTTCGACCTGTGCAACTGCTATTGTGCATAGGCAATAAGCTTTCTGCCGTTTCAACCGTGATACATCAGCTTAAAATAGGCAATCATTTCTAATATCAAGACACAGCTGTAAGAGTATAATAGCCGCCACAAAGAGTAGTTATACTGAGATGACTAAAAAATCGCATCACATCACATAATTAACTCTCGATTGCTGAAGAGTCTTATAATAGTGTGATTAACAATGGCTAATCAACAATTCTCCCCACTACTAAACCACCATGATATCGCTTTCACGGCAACGAATAAGGCTGAATTGTTGACACATCAGTTTACTTTAAACACCAGCCTGGACTCCGTAACCCTAACCCTAACCTTAACCCTGACCCTAACCCTACATCTTATTCTGATCCTTACCCTGACCCTGACCTTAACCCTTACCCTAACCCTTATACATACGTTAGATTTCGTGTTCACTTTTTAACAGTATGTTATTATTTCAAATACTTCTATTCAATTCCTGTAATGACCAACCATAGCGTAAGTCAAAATTCAGAAAAAATCCGATTAAAAAAGAGAAAAATTGCCATCATAACTGTTTTAAAATATATCTAATTTCGTATAATGTCGTTAAATACAAAAACAACTCCGAAATGAATCAAATTCATATTCTAAACAGTTATTTTAATTTAAATTTGGTAGTAAGTTTTGTCTGTCGACGAAAATAAGTAATTTTAAACAATAAACAAACATGGCATTTTCTCTTAAAAAAATCAACTCTAAATTTGTCATTGTTTTAAATTAACATACTTTTTCGTGGATTAAGCCGGTTCTTCTGCAGTATTATGCACACGTGAAATATTGTTGTCTTTAATTTTAAAGAGTAGCTTGAAAGGGGGAGATAATTCAAACTTGTTTATCAAATTTGAATTCTTCAAAAATGGAAGTTAGTAATAACCAATTTTAATACACGACTTGCACGCACACATCCATCGCTTCTAACTGTATCTGTGATAAATCTTATCTCAGCACCACAGCACCTGAAATCGGTCTGTGTGCTTACAAAAAACCCTATTAATTTGCGCTTATCTCTAATTTTAAAAAAAGATCTTCTAGGTTCATATCGTTTACGTCCATTTTTGGAGAAATCAGATTTGACAAAAAAACTTTGAATTATCTCACCCTTTCAAGTCACTCTTTTAAAATAAAGACGGAAATATTTAATATGTACATAACGATGCAGAAGCACTTTTACGCTCCATTTAAATCTCTCTTTTGTTTTTTTTCGTGGATAAAACTGAAACAAAAACGTCTTCCGGGCAAAGCCAAATGTCTGGTAATGCCCCCTCCCGCATTTTGGATGTACAGAGCCACCATCCAGTCGTTCTCCTGCACGCCACTAAGTAGATAGAACTAGTTTTGTATGCATAGGACTGATTAATTAACTTATATACAAGATGAAATAGTGGTATAGATCTAATATAAGTTTAAGGTATAAAATAAACCAATTAATAATTGAGATTTAGTATCTGTGTGTCTGAAACAGAAACTATACTATTACTTCTACATCTGGAACCGAAATTATTCTCTTACTATCTTTCAATGCTCATTTTAGTGGGTAGTGTAGTAGCTGTTCTGTTGTCATCATACCAACCTCCCAGGCATTACCTGCTCCATTTTAGATGTGTAGTGTGGTATTGATTCTGTGGTCATAATACATTCTTTCAATAGATTAACTTCTCTTTTGTGGGTAGTGTAGTATATGTTCATATCATTTTTCCAGGAATAATCTCCTCCTTTGGAGGGGTTGTGTAGTCCCTGTCCTGTTGTCATGAGACCATCATCTTAGGTATTACCCCCTTCTTTGGGGGTAATGTAGTAAATGTTTGTTCGTTACAATACCATCATCCCAAGCATTGCTTCCTTCTTATGGGGGAGTGTAGTATATGTTCGTACGTCATGTATCCTAGCAAAGATATGCGACCCGAGGGGGGGGGGACATATATTTGCGAGTAAAAATAAATAAATAAATAAATAAGTGTGTATGACTCAGATGCGTACTGCTGAGACGACCAGGTCAAATTATGCAGGTTATCTTGAGGTTCTGAGTTCAATTCTAATCAAATGCACCGAGACGATTTAACAAGATAACTGAAAGGATGTCACAATGCCCAGACAATGGGATGTGAACAGTGTACCCAGAGGAATGAAACGGTTAGGTTAAAATTCCATGGTAGTAACCTAGACTAACCCTAACTAACCCTAACCCTAACCTTAACCCTAACCTAGACTAACCCTAACCAGAAAACAGAATGGAAGATTTATAATAAGAAATAAAGAAACATATACATTATTTTTCTTAATTCACAATATTCGTAAAGTACTTTTTATGAATTATCAAAGACTTCATCAGCAGACGCCTTCAAGTTAAGGCCAAGAATAGAGGTGAACTATGGAAGCTTCTAATAAAACATACATTTTAATGGGTTAATAAGTTTTAAAAATCTACAAAGACACATGACCTGAGACGACTAATGAACTTAAAGAATATCACAAGACCTAGAGAATGTGATGCGATCAGTCTACCCAACAAGGATCTAATAGTTAGGTTTAAATGTTCAATACTGGAAACTAGTCTGACACAAGGTACCTGAAAAGGGCTATTGGGCAAAGCATACACAATGTTATGATAACGAAGAAACGAATAAATGAGAGATGAACTTGGTGTGTATGCGTCTAATAAAAGAGAACCCTTAATGAGTTTGTAAATCTAAAAAATATAATATGGAGAATTAAGGTCTAAATAAGATTTTTACCCATCCTTATGTTGTCAGTTGGAGGTATGCAGTCTCACAATTGACTTTTGTTCCTGTTCTTGTGTCTGTGTACCAATCTACTCAGCAGGCCAAGTATAGAGTTGGGCACAATATGGAGGACTGTAATAAAGATTAATATATATTGCGGTTACAAGTCCCAACATTTTTTTTTGAAGACACGTCGCTGTGGCGAATATACCATTGGTTAAAGTGTGCACGTTATCTTCCGACTTTCTTTACTTGCTTTGTGTCGAACTCGGCAACAATTATGGAACTTTGAACCCAACCTTTTATTGGAGTCTTGGGCTTACACTGTTTGCATTCCATTCTCCAGGTTATCATCATCATCATCATCATTATTATCATTATTATTATTATTATTATTATTATTATTATTATTATTATTATTATTATTATTATTATTATTATTATTATTATTATCATTATTATTATTATTATTATTATTATCATTATTATTATTATTATTATTATTATTATAATTTTTATTATTATTATTATTATTGTTATTATTATTATTATCATTATTATTGTTATTATAATAATTATTATTATTATTATAATTATTATTATTATTATTATTTATATTATTATTATTAGTATTATTTATATAATTATTATTATTATTATTAATATTATTATTATTATTATTATTATTATTATTATTATTATCATTATTATTGTTATTATTATTATTATTATCATCATTATTATTATTAATATTATTATTATTATTATTATTATTATATTTATTATTATTATCATTATTATTATTGTTATTATTATTATAAGTATTATTATTATTATCATTATTATTATTATTATCATTATTATTATTATTATTATCATTATTTATATTACTATTATTATTATCATTATTATTATAATAATAATAATTATTATTATTATCATCATCATTATCATCATCATCATCATCATTATTATTATTATTATTATTATTATTATTATTATTATTATTATTATTATTATTATTATTAAAATGATGATTATCATTTCGACGACCTTTCAGAAACACAACATGTTATAATAATGAAGAAACACACAAACGTTTTTCTTCATGAACAATAGTCGTAAAGTATTTAGTATGAACTGTTACAGACTTCATCATCAGACGTCTTCAAGTCAAGGCCAAGTATAGAAATAAACTCAGTATCGAAGCCTCTAATAAAAGAGAAATATGAATGAGTCTAAAAAATTCACTCTAATTTTGTGCCAGAGACACATGCCTAAGATAACTAGAACAAGTTGGTTTAATTGTGCAGGTTACCTTCAGGACAACAATACAAATTGCCTCAGTATTGAAGGATTTCTTCCTTCACTGATCGAGGACAGAACATATAAAGTGTAAAATCAACAAAAAAATACTACATTTTGATCCATATTAAAATTGTGTCATACCTTTATCTTGCAATAGTTCATGACTGCTGCTCGAGTCTTTATTTTGTTAAATTTTAGATTTGTTGTACACCTCTAAACCATTTATTGATCTCACCTGCACAGAGGTTAGGACCGAAATCTTAACTAGTTTCTAGTTTGGCAAAGAAATTTTAGTACTGCCACGACAAAAAATGTACAGCTATGACTCCTCTTTCTGATTTAGGCTTAAATATGTTTGATCGTCGCTCGTAGTAATCTGAAGATGTAAAAAAAGTAAACCAAATAACACATTGCTGATTGTCTTACGCGGTCGCACTTTTTTGTTTTTAATTAATCAATTACAGACATAAAAAAAATAATGCTAACGAAGAAAATTTTATTTGGCCTGCGGTAATCGATTTCAAAAATGGTCGAGTGTTTACTCAATTATTTTTTTTTTAATTCAAAACACTCAAAATAAAACGAAAAGAAAACATGGCGTACATGATGTGGTGTGGAACTGGCAGCTGTTAATTCTGACGTAAAATGATTTTAATTGCAGTTTTATCTGTGAGGCATTTGATATAACATTAAATAAAAGAAAAAAATATAGCGAGAAACTTCATCTAAATTCTTTAAAACACATTTTCTCATCGACAAACACGCTTTTGTATTATTTAAGCATGGCAATCATTGCACGTAGATCAATCATTCTTCCATAGCGATCTTTACTTCGTCGGAAACCAAATACAAGTAATCTTAGAAAAGGCAAAGTCACAATGCGCATGTCCGAAATTTCAAATCTCCAGAATTATGTTCTATTGTAATTCTTCAGTCAACCCGAAATGATTACATTAACCGAATCCATCATTTCACCTGCAATCATTGTGTTAACAAGTCTTCATCGTTATAGTTCATTCATTCATTTATATCGTATCGATTCCATTGTTGGCATTGGTTTCCGCAATATCTTTCTAGTCAGAATTCTTTCTAGAAAGAAATCGGATACTTACCGGAGAGACTACGTGAAGGTTGCTAACATCATAAGTAAAACTGTTTCTGTGGAACGAACTGGATTATGATTTGGCATACCCAGATCATCAGTCCGTGTCGTAAACCACTTAACAACCATTAATTCTAGTATATAAACCATTAAATTATTTTTTAACGCCAATTAATTCTAGTATATAAACTATTAAATTATTTTTAACGCCAATTAATTCTAGTATATAAACTATTAAATTATTTTTTAACGCCAATTAATTCTAGTATATAAACTATTAAATTATTTTTTAACGCCAATTAATTCTAGTATATAAACTATTAAATTATTTTTTAACGCCAATTAATTCTAGTATATAAACTATTAAATTATTTTTTAACGCCAATTAATTCTAGTATATAAACTATTAAATTATTTTTTAACGCCAATTAATTCTAGTATATAAACTATTAAATTATTTTAACGCCAATTAATTCTAGTATATAAACTAGTAAATTATTTTTTAACGCCAATTAATTCTAGTATATAAACTATTAAATTATTTTTAACGCCAATTAATTCTAGTATATAAACTATTAAATTATTTTTTAACGCCAATTAATTCTAGTATATAAACTATTAAATTATTTTTATACGCTAATTAATTCTAGTATATAAACTATTAAATTATTTTTAACGCCAATTAATTCTAGTATATAAACTATTAAATTATTTTTAACGCCAATTAATTCTAGTATTAAATTATTTTTTAACGCCAATTAATTCTAGTATATAAACTATTAAATTATTTTTTAACGCCAATTAATTCTAGTATATAAACTATTAAATTATTTTTTAACGCCAATTAATTCTAGTATATAAACTATTAAATTATTTTTTAACGCCAATTAATTCTAGTATATAAACTATTAAATTATTTTTTAACGCCAATTAATTCTAGTATATAAACTATTAAATTATTTTTTAACGCCAATTAATTCTAGTATATAAACTATTAAATTATTTTTTAACGCCAATTAATTCTAGTATAAAAACTATTAAATTATTTTTAACGCCAATTAATTCTAGTATATAAACTATTAAATTATTTTTTAACGCCAATTAATTCTAGTATATAAACTATTAAATTATTTTTAACGCCAATTAATTCTAGTATATAATCTATTAAATTATTTTTTACGCCAATTAATTCTAGTATATAAACTATTAAATTATTTTTTAACGCCAATTAATTCTAGTATATAAACTATTAAATTATTTTTAACGCCAATTAATTCTAGTATATAAACTATTAAATTATTTTTTAACGCCAATTAATTCTAGTATATAAACTATTAAATTATTTTTAACGCCAATTAATTCTAGTATATAAACTATTAAATTATTTTTTAACGCCAATTAATTCTAGTATATAAACTATTAAATTATTTTTTAACGCCAATTAATTCTAGTATATAAACTATTAAATTATTTTTTAACGCCAATTAATTCTAGTATATAAACTATTAAATTATTTTTAACGCCAATTAATTCTAGTATATAAACTATTAAATTATTTTTAACGTCAATTAATTCTAGTATTAAATTATTTTTTAACGCCAATTAATTCTAGTATATAAACTATTAAATTATTTTTTAACGCCAATTAATTCTAGTATATAAACTATTAAATTATTTTTTAACGCCAATTAATTCTAGTATATAACCTATTAAATTATTTTTTAACGCCAATTAATTCTAGTATACAAACTATTAAATTATTTTTTAACGCCAATTAATTGTTTTGAACTATTAAAATAATTACCAACGCTATTGATGATGTTTAACCGTTGATTTATTCATTTTTATTATCGATTATGTTTGAATTCATGTTTTGAAACATGACGTCAAGCCAGAGCTATAATTATTTTGTCATGGTAATGTTTTAAGCTCTGTTAACGATCTCAAGATTCCGACTGCGATTTACGCTCATGGCACCTGCTTTATTTGTTGGAAAATTATGATTTACAATATTCTCTATTTCTAAAAAGTCGTTAAGATTACTGACATTTCGAAATGAGACAAATTCCGCATTGTATTTATTACGTTTAAAATAAATTGTGACTGACATACGGATACACGCACAAAATCTTTATTTATAAAAGAATTTAGTTCATCTGTAAAGATTCTTTTATTACTAAAACATGCACATCCGTACACATGATATCTTCTATCAATGGTTACACTGTTTTCGCTTTTCAACCATCTAAAAAATATCACAGACCCCACGTTAAAGGCATACATCTGGGTCGAAGTGTCCATGTGAAGTGTAAATAAAGATTTTCTGACTGACCCATGTTCAAAACCTGGAGCATTGTTGCACTTGCCGCTTTAAAAAAAAATCTTCAATACAAAAATATCTACGAGATTAAAATAATATTTGCTACTAACTAAAATACAGAATTTAGATTTATTGCTAAATAATCTGAAAAGAAAATTACTTTTGCATTTTTAGAACACCCACACTCGCACACAACGAAGTGTGCAAATACCTTCACTGGACAATATGTAAAAAAAAGTTAAATATCCAGTGTAGCAGCAAGTCCTGGGAGCATATACCAGAAAGAACAGTTGGAAATAAGTTATACACCATTCACTATCACTATACAATCTCTATAGCTACATATCTCGAAAACGGAGCTGTTAAACCTGACATAGTCCTATAAGACAAAAGGGAGAAAGTAGCAACCCTAGCTGTAGTCAGTGCCCCTAATGATGCTGGCTTAAACAGAGCTGAAAGGGAAAAGATTATGAAATACCAAGGTCTTATGTACGACATGAAAAGAAACTGGAATCTTAGGAACATCTCCATCATCCCAGTAATTGTAGAAGCAACTAATGAAAAATACTTTCAAAAACTACCTGGCGAATATACCCGGTGAACAAAGTGCAAGAGAGATAACACAATTGCCCTTAAAGGGACGGTTAGAATCTTAAAAAGATCTCTCAGGTAGAGTGTCTTAAATAGCAGGTGAATGTCTGGCATCCAGTGATATGCCCCATCCTTAGCAAAAACAAAAGGATATGACTATATATATATATATATATATATATATATATATATATACATATATATGTAGATTTGGATTTTTCACTATGAAAATAGATTATTCAGTGAAGACCGAAATTAGGCCAATAAAAACAAGCTCGATGATACTCGATTACAGGGTACAGAGCATTTATATGTGATGTTTTGAAGGCTTATCAAAGCATTCCGTTCAGGAGCCCAATCAGCACCACAAACGACTTTTTCATTCAAAGATTATTTATTCATCATTTTTCAAATTAAAGAGTTGTTTACCTACACGTGTTTCACTACCAAACAGGTCCTTGCTTGACAGATCCTCACGGAAATTAAGTATCTGGAATAAGAATTACAACAACCGGCAATACACAATGTGGTGTTGCTTTAATTGAGGTCACTTAAGAAGGGAATAACAAAAATAATAATAAAATAAAAAATAATAAAACTGAAAAAAAAATAGAGAGAATGTCTTAGAAAAATATCTCGCAACATTTACAAAACATTGTTGCTACTAAGCGAAATATCAAAAAATTAGTCCCAAATCAGCAATAACGGCAAAAAATTCGTCCCAAATGCACTCAAATTAGACAGTAATAATGAGCGAGAATACACCTTCTCGACGGGCGGCACAACCATGAAAAAATACCCCCTCCCAACCAAAGACCAAACAGTCAAAACTCCGTTCCCAAGTTACCATTCCAAGCCACTGATAGTATTGGCATTCCAGATCTATTCCATCAAAAGGGAAGGAAACATAAATGTCCGTTTGTAATGCATGCGGTCGTGCTAGCCTTATTTCCAGGACTGACTTGGAAGTTCGCCATTTCAAAAGTCAAATACTTTACGGAATATTTCGTCGACACATAAACAACCATAATATAAAGTTAATTGGATTTTGTTCTTGTTTTGAAACCTCATTTATGAATACTTTAACTATGTGAGTTAGTTTTTGTTTTTGTTTTCTGATGAACACGATTTTTAGACTTACTTATGAAGATCGACAGTTCAGGATATATAACTCTATATATTTGGTGTGCACGTGTCGACGAAACAGTCCGTAAAGTATTTAAATTTTGAAGAGTAACTAAAAGCTTGGTTACTAGAATCTAACTTTCTATTCCGACGTAATGGAAATTAAAAAAAGAAAAACAAAAATATTATTTATGTATTCATCAACGTTTCGTCTTTATTATAATACTTCATAAGTATGACAGTCAATGATCCTGACGAAGTTTTATAATAAAGACGAACGGTTGATGAATACATAAATAATATTTTTTGGTTTTCCTTTTTAAATTTCCATATATATATAAATATATATATATATATATATATATATATATATATATATATATATATATATATATATATATATATATATGTGTGTGTGTGTGTGTGTGTGTGTGAGAGAGAGAGAAATGACAAAAGAAAAAACAAATTCAAGATAGGAATCAATCATCAAAAACATGAGCTTTACCGGTTTCGTTCGGATCAACGAACGTCTTCAAAACGTGTAAAAGTCTAGTTTTGATGGTTTATTCATGTGTTTAATTTGTGTTTCCTCTTTTTTTTGACACATCCTGTCTGCAAGGCATTTTATTTTATGATATATCGTGCATTGCATCCTCATATAATTATACACCCCCCATATATATATATATATATATATATATATATATATATATATATATATATATATATATATATATATATATATATATATATATATATATATATAGTGTTAAAGTGAATAATTTTGGTAAGAATCCGGGTAAGAGAACTCAATGTAGGAAACAGAGCTGACAGTCGCATGTGAATTTTTTCTTTCTTTTGTACATGTCTGTGTAAATAAAAATAATCACATATAAAAGCTCTATTTGATATTGAGCACTTTTTTATAAACCCGGTGATAGTTTTTGGACTACTCCTCTGTGGATGTTTTACCTGGATTATATATATATATATATATATATATATATATATATATATATATATATATAGATTAAGATTTTTCACTTATAAAATAGTCATTCAGTGAAGACCGGGGTTGTTCCAATAAAAACAAGCTCGATGATACTCGATTACAGAGTACAGAGCATTTGTATGTGATTTTATGAAGGCTTACCAAAGCATTCCTTTCAGGACACCAATGATCACCATTAAATATATTTTTTCTTACAAATTTTATTTATTCAAATTAAATTTGAATAAATAAAATTTGTAAGAAAAAATATATTTAATGGTGATCATTGGTGTCCTGAAAGGAATGCTTTGGTAAGCTTTCATAAAATCACACACACACACACACATATATATATATATATATATATATATATATATATATATATATATATATATATATATATATATATATATATATAAATATATATATAATTATATATATATGTATATAACTATATACATATATATGTGTGGGGGGGGTAGTATAAAATAAACTAATGGCAAATGAAGCACACGAATTGTTTTGCGTTTCATTTCTTAAGGAAGTCCTCAGGCTAAATATATAGATATATAAATGATAAATAGCGTACGCGAAATAACATTTCACTTTATTGTAGTTTCACGAGTTTCTGATCGTTAAAAGGGTATTTGTAAATCCTTAAGGTCGTTTTTTATTTCACTAAAAAATTTAAACTAAGCAGGAGGATCAACTGCAAAAATGAACGGTACTTTTCAGATGCGTGCGGTGAATTGAATTAACCCTCGACAATCAATTCAATTTTAATTCAATTTTCTTTCAGTCTCAAAAATGTAATTGTCTGGATTGATGCTTAAAAAACCACAAGGTTGAAATAAATTATTGCATCGACAATTATGTAATTTCGTGTTATTATATTTTATGTTATTATTGTTCTGTTTACCACATTGAGCTCTCATCCCCGGATTTCCTCCTGGAATTATTCCATTAT
>OY744550.1:18910309-18962809 GCA_963556195.1 Sepiola atlantica | reverse complement strand
TCGGTTATTTTCGATTCCCGATTCCGATTTCGATTAATCGTCCCATCAGTAATTGAAACATAATTACCGTATAATTGTATTATCTGTTGGCTAGGCTTCAGTTCGTAATAGCATTGTATATTGCATGGATCTTTTGTATTTGTCCATGTATTACGGAATAGAGAATTTGTTGGTCTGTCACGCCCCAATTTAAAATAGCATTTTTGTGTTCTGTTAGGCTTAACTTTGAAAAAAGTATTTTCGTTCGAAATATAATTTTTGGTCGGTCTGTCACGTCTCAATTTTAAATAGTATTTCGTCTGGCTGTTATGCTAAGGTTCAGAAAAAGCATTTTCGTCGGTCTGTCATGCTTCTGTTTAAAATAGCATTTTCGTCGGTCTGTCATGCTTCTGTTGAAAATAGCATTTTCGTCGGTCTGTCCTGCTTCTGTTTAAAATAGCATTTTCGTCGGTCTGTCATGCTTCTGTTTAAAATAGCATTTTCGTCGGTCTATTACGCTTAAGTTTGAGAAAGCATTTTCGTTGGTTTGTAACACTTAAATCTGACATCATTTTCGTTGGTCTGTACCGCTAAGGTTTTCAAAAGACGTTTTCATCGCGAAACTCACAGATTGAATGGAGCTATCTCACAAATATCCAGTCTTATTCAATTTCTTTTAGTAAAACCGATATTGGCTTCCGGTATTCATACGGAAAAATCTATTCAGCTATAAATTAATTTGGTCTACATTATAAATGTCGTTTTGCGTCCATTTTCTGGCCAGCCCTTCCGGCTTCGTGACAAACTATCAAGCTAATTGAATTCTAGATAAATTAGCGTTTTCAGGAACTAACCATAATTGCAACAGCCTTTCTCACGTTGTTATGTCGGAAGGAAAGTTTAAATTTGCAACCAATGCATCCGTGGTTTATTTCATTCAATCTATTTTCTATTAGCTAAAGAATAGATCTCTTAACAAGCCAATTATTTCTTCGCGTTAGAATAATTATAGTGATTCCATCTATATACTCATGTCTTGTACCTAAGTGGTCCACCACAATGTTTGCGCTCGCCTTCCCAAGACACAGAGAAAATAATTATCTTCAAGCTACCGTAATCTGTATAAATCTTCCCACCTTCCAACAAAGATTTGAAAGCCAATTCACCAAAATGAATAAATTAAATAACTCGGAAAGTGTTAATAAGCCGTAAAACAAAACAACCAAAAGAAAACATAGTTATCAATATCAGTTTCAGATAGCTAAACATTCTGATTCAGAGTGGTAGTACCTGTCAGGATCCCGTATGTGGGTTAAATAGAATCTATCGTTCACAGACTCTTCATTTCCAAAATATACGTCTACAAAACAAATGAGTCAATAATCTATACATATTACTAAACATAAATTAAAACTGTGAAGATATGAAACACTTGGGGCATAAGATCTTTTATCAAAATGATTGGATTTTGCATGAAACAACCTGAATAGGGTTGATAAGCCGTAAATCAAATCAACCAAACCAATATTAGGTAATAATATCAGTTACGGATAAGTAAACATTCTGACCTGGAGTGGTTGTACCTCTCAAGCTACCATGGGTTTAAATAGAATCTATCGTTCACAGACTCTTCATTTCCAAAACACACAGAAAAGAAATTAGACTACAAACCAACTGTATACAAAACATACATTTACAGCATCAACAAATACTTGAAGATATTAAGAACTTGACACATAGAAACTTTTATTGGATTCGACATTAAGTAACCCGAAAAGGGGTGATATGCCGTAAAACAACCCTAACCTAACTAAACTTAGTTATTAATAATATCAGTTTCAGATAGCTAAACCTTAGTGTTCATTTTTGTACTGATTTACAAAAGATGGCGAATGCAGTTTAAAGTGCTTTCAATATAAATGCATTTTAATTCTGTTAAAACATAACATGACAGAAGTAAATAGATACTCGAAAACAGAGCCATATTCCAGGAAGTGGGCTAAATCAGTGTCAAATCGCTGCAAACCTCGGGATTCTACTTTCCACTGTTAACCAAATTATTGTCCAACTTATGAGGGAGGAAAATAATCAATAAAACCTCGCCTAGGTCGATCAGGACCCTCTGACAACAGTTTTCGTTATTAATGATAATAGGGGGGAGGTCTATTTACTTGTGTTATGTTTATGTAAATCTGACTCTGAATCATCAGAGTTACCAAAGGAATTGATCTACTTTAGAAAGAAAGGTTTATTAACACAAATCACAGAGTTGAGTGCAATGGCTAATAGCTAATAGGAGATTTGCCAAATTGAAACAACGAATTAATTTTTACACAAATGAAAAAATAGAAACGCAGTGAAATATATCAGTTGACGGTAATCATTTACAAACAGTGTCTTCCAATTTATTGGAAGAAAAAAAAATGAAAATCTTTACTTACCCTAAAAATACTAGAAAGTTTTATAATAAAAATATCTATTTGTACAATATCGATTCAATCCCTCCAAAAATGTTAAATACATAGTTACGCCCCCTTTTTAGACATGATGTACGTATTAAAGTAATTTCGACACGCTTTAAGTATTTTCTGGAAGGAATTAAATCTAATTAGATTGTATTGTTTTTAACAACATGCTGCCACAACTCACTAAAAGAACCGACGTACCAGAATCATATATAGATTTTATAGGACGAAAACTATCGATGATAACAATCGGGAAAGAGTCTAACTTTACTTTATATATTAGATAAAATAAAATAGACACTGATTATGAAACAATTTGAGCCAATGATCGAAGGCGATTCAAACGTAATGGTCTTGAAGACGAGCCGTTGGCAATATAGTCTAATTAGAACTTAGATATATACCGGCAGACATAATAAGCATAAGGTTGTTAAATTTTTTAAATAATACATTGGTGTCCTGTGTTTTTACAGATACTACATTTTGATATAATCCGGTTTATGCTGGTAGTTACCAACTTGGTAGGCTGTGACATATGGTCGGTTTAGTATGTAGGACAACCCCTTTCGGCAGTTAGACTCATTAACAACAATCCCCTAGTCTCTTTAGTATTTCCATCCATTTTGGAAGGAACCAGAAGGGACGGTGTTGCGGGCTCCATTAAAATATTTCAAAACACGAAGAACTGTGAGAGGCTTCGAAATATGCATATTTAAATATCTCTATTCTGGTTTCTTTTCGAAATAAGATGGAAAAAAATTCCCAATAAAGAATTAAACACAATGAAAAGATTACATGTTAACCTCTTAATAGGTTACACTTGAGTCGATAAGCAAACCTTTAAGAATAAAAAGTTCCAACCTTTTTATACGCAATAAAAAAGACGGTTCTTCATATGCATATTTTAATATCCTCATTCTTCTTTGCTTTCGAAATAAAATAAAAGTTTGCGCGACTTTAATATTCCATCACTTGGAGTAGGTATTACCGTTTCGGCATTAAAACACACAAAAAGGGTTGATATGTCGTATGAAGGACACGCGAAACAGATCGATTAATCATTTACAATAAGCATTGCGTTTCAGCATTAAATAACTAAAAAGTGCTGATATGCCGTAAAACGAACAAATCAAACAAATTAATAGCTATTGTATCATGGGTATTGTGTTTCAGTAAATTGAAAAGGGTTGATCTGCCGTAAATTAGACACATAACACTGAATCGGAAAAGACAGAATAAACACACGCAAGAATAAATAAATAAATATAGAATAGCATTAATAGGAGGGAATTGGTTCAAACCCAAGATTTCCAATGTTCATTTTTCAATTAAAGAATTTTCCCCCTGGGGCCCGGATACAAATTCAATCTTATTGCTTCAATTTTCCATCCTCGTCTTGTATCACGTTGACCGTAGCAAATGTCGTTGAGTGTGGAGAAATGAGAGAAATAGAAAAAGTTAATTCTTTACGAAGAAGAAGGGCGAGAAAAAGAGAAGGAGGGGGAGAAAAAGAGAAGGAGGGGGAGAACGATACGAAGAGGAAGGAAATGAAGTGGAAAAGGGGAAGAAGAAAAAGAACTAATATATTATGATGATGATGATGATGATGATGATGATGATGATGATGATGATGATGATGATGATGATGATGATGATGATCTTCAGTTAGGACATTCAAAATGGAATTTGGAATAGAAAAGTGTGCATTGCTAGAGATTAAAAAGGGAAAGTTGGAGACGACTGAGGGCATGGAAATACTCACACAAGAGCAGATGAGCGCGCCATGTGAACAAGACAGCTATAAATATTTGTGAGTTTGGGAACCAAACGCAATCAAATCAACAGAAATTAAATAGAGGATCGGAAAAGAATACATGAGAAGAACAAGAAAGCTCTTAGAAACAAAATTATATAGCAGAACCTAATCAAAGGAATAAATACCTAGGCAGTATCACTAATAATATATTTTGGACCATTCATAAGCTGGACTAAAGAAGAACTCAGGCACCTTGACCAGAGGACTAGAAAATTAATGACCATGCACAACGCACTCCATCCAAAAGACGATACAGAAGACTCTACATGAAGAGAAACGAAGGGGGAAGAGGGCTGGTAAGTATAGAAGACTGTGTGGACGACATTAAAAAAAAGCTGGAGAAATACATAAACCAGAACACAGAAGGCTGATCACCGCAGCAAGAGACACCGTCTCAACGAACAACGCAGGAAGCATCGAAACTGGACACAAACAGACAAGAAAAGAAAAATGTGAAGAAAAACAATTACATGGACGCTTCATAAGACACACAAGAGAAGACACCAACGAAAGTAGCTGGGCATGGCTAAGAAAAGGACACTTGAACAGGGAAACGGAATCTTTACTGATGGCTGCACAGAACAATGCAATTAGGACAAACTACATTAAAACTAAAATAGATAAAACCCAAGAAAACAATAAATGCAGACTGTGTGGACAAAGAGACGAAACAGTAAATCATATAATAAGTGAATGTAGCAAACTTGCTCAAAAAGAATACAAGAACAGATATAACTGTGTGAGGAAAGTAATACACTGGGAATTGTGCAAACAATTGAATTTCGAATATGCAGACAAATGGTACAAACATAAACCAGAAACAGTACTGGAAAACGAAAAACACAAAATCCTTGGGATATGGATATACAAACAGATAAACTCATACAAGCAAGGAGACCTGATGTTATTATAATAGGCAAAAAGGAAAAATCTTGTAAAATCGTTGACTTCGCCGTTCCAGCAGCCTACAGAGTGAAGATCAAAGACACGGAAAAACGAAGTAAATACACAGAACTTGCCAGAGAACTGAAAGGAATATAGAGCATGAAGAAAGTTAGTATAATACCTATAATCGTAGGAGCACTAGGAACAATCCCAAACAAGCTGGAGAAAAGATTGGGAGAAAAAAGGAATTAAACAAGATAAAACGAGAGATTGACCGGTTTCATTAGGATCAACATCTTTTAATTCGTTAAAAATATTTTTCTGGTCGAAAAGATTAGTTTTGCACGATTTTTAGAGCCACATGAGGAATGTATTATTGTTAGTGTTAATAAGTACAGTATGTGTCTATAACAGATATTATTATAAATATTTAGGGGGGGGTACCGTAAATAATGTTATTCAATTTGGTATCTTCACCGTTATAAGTCTAGAGGTCCATCGGATTACTAGTCATTGGTTATTTTAAATTTATCCGATGGACCTCTAGACTTATAACGGTGAAGATACCAAATTGAATAACATTATTTACGGTACCCCCCCCCCTAAATACAGAATTACCGACTTGGTGATATATAGTATTTGTGTGTATGCGTATATAATGGTATTTTGAAATATTTATTTATTCAGATCATTTACTTAAAATAAGATAGTGGTAAGAAAATGTTTCTGCAGGTAATACACTAGTTATTGAATTAATATAAGTATAAATGTCAAATATTACCACTAGACATTATTAGACTTGAATTAGGGTTTAACTATAGATTATCAAATTAATCTAAAATATAAATAAGGTAAGACTAATTTTCAGAACTCATATTATATCAGTAAGAATATAGAGTGTTATGTAAATATTGTGTGTAGGTGTGTGGATATATATGTACGTGTGTGTATGTATATATGTGTATATATGCGTATATGTATATGTATGTGTGTGTATGTATAGGTATGTATATGTTTACATGTGTGAGTAACTACATGCGTTGTCATTTGGTCAATATTTCAAATAGATTCAGGGATATATATATATGTATGTGTGTATGTATATATGTATATATATATATATATATATATATATATATATATATATATGTATATGTATATATATGCATATATGTAGGTGTGTGTGTATATATATATGTATGTGTGTGTGCGTATGGATTTGTACGTATACATATATGTATGTGCGTATAATTTTATTTCAATTAGATTCTCTTTCTTGGAATCCAGACGGACTGGGAATCTATGACACGCGGTTTGTCTATTTCTTCTCTTGTTTCTTTCTTTCTTTTCTCCTACCGAGTTTGAGAACACGAGTTTCGCCGGACGCATTTCGTCTCGGCTAGAGATGTATGAATAAAAGTTGTGTATGTGATTATGCTTAGTTATGGTAATGTGCGAGTGAGATTATGTATGTGCGTGCGCATAGGACGTGTGCGTATTTAGTTTTGTGTATGCGCGTGAGTAAAGTTGTCTATATGTATGATATCGTCAAGTCGTATGTGTCATAATTTTGACACGGCAGTTTTTAGTTGATTAACTTAAAGATCCCTCCCCTTCGACCACCATAGTTAAATATAAGTTTTAAATTCCCCCCTCTCTATAAAAGATGTATCAAATTGCTTGCTACCACCACTCTCTCTCTGGTTGTGTTTAAATTGTCGTAGGGAAATTCAATTTTCTATCAGTCTCAAAAATGTAATTGTCTGAGTGATGCTTGAAAAAACCGCACGGTTGAAATAAATATTTGCATCGACAATTATGTGATTTCGTGTTATTATATATATATATATATATATATATATATATATATATATATATATATATATATATATATACACACCCGAACCCTGCTCCCTGGCCAATTGCTCTATCTCCAACACAGGTCTGTGCCTTCGCACTAACTGTGTTTACAAACTACAGTGTAATAAATGCAAAAAATTTTACATCGGCAACACTACAAGACCGCTACACTTGCGCATAAAGGAGCACTTGAATACCCGTATATCCTCTTTCCACAAACACATAGAAATTTGCTCAAACACTCAGCGCGATATTCACGTCTCCATCTTAGCGTCTGTCAGAAACATTGGTGACCTTAGAATCACAGAATCAATCCTCATCTCCAGATTAAACCCCTCACTCAATCAACGTCACGAGCTCTACTCACCTTTCATTCTATAATATCTACCCCCCATCCACCAACCAACCCCCATATCTAACACTTAACAGAGTCCGTTTCCACCACTTCACTCACTACTCACCTCCTATAATAAACTCACCACACACCCAAACAATCAAACAGACCCCTCCCCATATGAACTTCCATCCTTACACACTTTCAACCACAAACCAAAAAACCATATTCAGCATACTCTTCTAACCCACCAACATAAGTCACTCCATAACCTAGCATTATTAATTAATAAATCCAAACACATATAGAATGTATACAAATAACATGCAAATATTAAATAAATAATTCATAAAATAAATTAAACAAGTAAATAATAATAATAAAAAATAAATAAATAAATAAATAAAAAAAAAACAAAACAAAAAAAACAAAAACAAAAAAAAACAAACAAACAAACAAATATGTAAAGAAATTGATGAATATATATAGATAAACAATTAAACAAACAATAATACATAGATATGTATATATATATGTATATATGCATTATGTGTATATATGTTGTATATATATACTAATATTGTTATACAGATCTCCACCAAAAAAAAAAAAAAATTTAAAAATTAAAAAAAAAAAAAAAATTAAAAAAAAAAATTAATTATAAAAAAATATTTAAAAAAATCCAGAGTTACTCCCCTTTATCTTATAATAAATATATCAAGTTAATAAGTTAATTCGTTAATCTAATTTGACGAAACTCACAATTAGTAATTAATAACACTTCTTTAATAGATGATAATCGAAATCGATAAGTAGATAGATCTAGAATATTTAAAATATGAGACTAATTACTTTACTTTATATTAAAATTCTTAAATTACGATAGAAAGATAAACAAAATAAAAATACGAAGATAAAACAAAGTAAATATTCAAATATAAAAAAAATAAAATAAAAAATGATATATATATATTATCAAAACTAACAGTTTATCGAACACCATACACCTAACCAACATTACACTAATATTCTAAACACCAATCATATATTTAACATAATATTAAAATAAAACTTAACTTAATTTATATTCCCTGTGAAACTGCTCTTTTGCTGCGGTTTATATCTGGCAGCCATTTTGTTTTGTATTAATCTCTACACAGTCGGATAAGAATAAAATATTATTCTTCTTCTGGTCTAATTATTTTTGAAAAAGGGATGTCTTTTCCCGAAATATCAAATAGTGATTTTTAATCACCCGGACATCACACGAACAGCTAAAACACTCTTGCTGTTATGTAAGAAAAAAAAAAAAAGGAAAAAAAAGGAAAAATAAATAGTAAGTCTTATATCGTATTCGATTTATTGTTATTGTTTTTGTTCCTTTCCTTTCAACTTGCATCTTACCCGGAATTGCATTGCCCACAGCCTTTCAAAAACTTACTACTAATATATATATATATATATATATATATATATATATATATATATATATATATATATATATATATATATATATATATATATATAAAATGCAGAGTATTTTCATTAGTTCTGTGGCGTTGTAAAAAAACGTTCCAATCTGTTATGCCATGTGGGTTCGAAACTCAAACGAGACAATTGTTTTTTTTGTTTGTTGCTATAGCATTCCGGTTATCGATCTTCATTATCGAATAAGTATTTGTTTTCAATAATAAATAGATGAACAAGATTTAATACATGTTTTTTTAAAAACTTTTTATCTTAGCTATGAAATAAAAATACATCATTAAAATCAATAAAATACCCAACTGTAGCTTTCTTTCATCCTGCATTTGTGATTAACAACAAATCGATAGTAAAATAAAGAAGGCAATCAGTTAACATGTTTGATTATTTGGACGAATTATAAAGTTGTGCTCATTTGAAAAGACAATGTAACCAAAATGTATTTGTCAAGTGAAAAATCGAACAAAAATGATGTCAAAACTGTTTCCCTGGTGTATTTCAATTTTCATTACGTTATTGATAAAAATTGTACATCAATCAATTTTAAAGTCACCGATTCGATAATATGAAAACATTTATAGGATTATTTTTTTATTATCCTTTTTTGAATCAATAATCTTATTTCAAGTGTTAATGAAATATATGCTATTATATATATATATATATATATATATATATATATATATATATATATATATATATATATATATATATACTGAACCGGTTTTCGTCCACACTCAACCTGAGTGTGGACGAAAACCGGTTCAGTACATTAATTAATTTCTTTTTAATCGTTTTCTCTCGTTTTTTCATATTTGTTTAATCTCATTCGACCCTCCAAAAAATGTCCCAAACGTCCGTATTCCTCGCCGTTATCAAATTTTGTACCACGAAAAATTTATTTAAATATATATATATATATATATATGAAACAAACAACGGAAAAACAATACAACACAGGAATAAAACAAGATACAACGCGAGATTGACCGACCGGTTTCATTAGGATCAACGAACATATTATCTCGATGATTTCTTTCCTTTGTTTAAATTGATTTCTCTTTTGTCTTTTTTATACGTCCTGTCTCCACGTCATTTCATTGTCTTACTTTTTGTTTATTTATTAAAAGTAAAATGAACTTGCCCAAATGTATGCCTATGCGCAATTTAAGTTCATGTTTAGAAGAGACATTATTAGTCTGCAAAACATCGGACGTTACAAGTCCAAGAAAGACACTTACGAAAAATATATGGTTAATAACTTCTATTTTAAAGTTCTGACTAGGATCGTGATATCCAGAGAAATTATTAGAAAAAAAGTTAAGATGAAAAAAAATTATTTTGATTTTAATAAAAAAAATATTTGCATCTAACACGTTTTTTGAAGGAATTTTGCCTCTTTCTATAAGTTTTAAATTTCGAAGATGCTTAGAAAAATGAACTTGGTCATATATATATATATATATATATATATATATATATATATATATATATATATATATATATATATATATATATATATATATATATATATGTATATATATATATATATATATATAAATTAGTCGTCCAAGGCTATAGCAATGCGATGTGGTTGCCGTGAGATGGAAAAGTGAAAAGAAATAAACGCAGGGAGAGAGTGAAACTCAAAACGATTTATTAATAATTTCACGAAAACTGATTAAATACCAAATAGTATTTTTTTTTTTTTTTTTTTTTGGTAAGTAACAGATCGGCAAAGGGTAATCTTAAATTTTCGAAAGAACAACTTTCATTATCAGAAGACAACAATAGAAGACCGATAGGGTCGGAAAAACGTGGAAAAACCGGTGTCAGATCATCGTATTATAGGGGAAAACAATTGGGAGTAGGAACGCAGAAAACGTCAAAATTCAATTAAGCAATCATATAACTAAGGTTAAAACATTATAAACATTAGTTTAGTAATATACCAATTTTTTAAATTTTATTATGTTTCATTTTAAATGACTCATCAATCTTTATTTATTTATTTATTTATTTATTTTTTTTTTTTTTCATTTATTCTCTTCAAATCTAAATTTAAATTCACTGTCAAAGGGAGATAACTTATTCTAAATAATATGTTCAGACCTTAGAAATGAGAAATGAGATTGGAAACTTGAGAAGGAAGGAATTTGAGTTGTGAAGTGGATTAGGAACGCAGAAAACATCAAAATTCCATTAAGCAATCATATAACTAAGGTTAAAACATTATAAACATTAGTTTAGTAATATACCAATTTTTTAAGTTTTATTATGTTTCATTTTACATGACTCATCAATCTTTATTTATTTATTTATTTATTTATTTATTTTATTTTATTTTATTTTTTTATTTTTATTTTTTTCATTTATTCTCTTCAAATCTAAATTTAAATTCACTGTCAAAGGGATATAACTTATTCTAAATAATATATTCAGACTTTAGAAATGAGATTGGAAACTTGAGAAGGAATTTGAGTTGTGAAGTGGATAAAAGCCAAGGATGGGACCTTTTTTTTTTTTTTTTTTTTTTTTTTTCTCCTTTTCTCCCTTTTCCCCTTTCTTTTTTTTTAATTTTATAAGCAGGGGAAGGGGGGGGGAATAAGAAGAGAGAGGATTATAGAAAAAAAAAAAAAAGAAAAAAAAAAAAAGGTAAGTAAGTTGTGGGTGGGAGTGTGAGGAGGTGGGAGTGTGAGGAGGTGGGAGTGTGAGGATGTAAGAATCAGAGGATGAAGGGAGATGACAACTCGAATCTGTTATTCAAGGCAGGGCGAAATTTAGAGATGAGGATAGCTTCCGAAATTCGAAGCTGGCCTATATTGCGGACAGAGTTGAGGATGCGGACACTAATGGAGCGATGTGTGTTGCCACATGAAATTAAGTGTTTATGGAAGGAGGAAATGTGGGTGTTTAGATGTTCTTTAATACGTTGGTGTAGAGGCCTAACGGTACTACCGATGTAGAATTTTTGGCACTTAGAGCATTGCAGGTTGTATACTGTATATGTGCGGAGGCAGAGGCCAGAGTTGGGGATGGGGCAACTAGCTAGAGAGCAGGGGTCTGGGGTGTAGTGGCTTTTTTTGGATAAATGTTGTCGGAGAGAGGTGCCTGTGTGAGAAAGTTGTATGTTAAGGTTCTCACTGCGTATGGCATTGCGGATAGCAGAAGTGATACGGTCGCTAAAGAAGGGGAGTTTAAGGAAGCATGTGTTGGTGAGAGTGTGGTGTCTACGTCTTCTGGTGTTATTAAGGCTAGATATGGTAGTTAGCGGGAAGCCGTTGGTCAATAGAGTTTGGTGGAAGGCTTCGGTGTGTGTTGTTTTATCGGAAGAAGAAGAGCATTTGTCTTGTATGCGGGTGATTTCGGTTTGTGCGTAACTAATTTTGGATTGGAGGGGTAGTGCGGATTTGTAGTGGACAAAGAGATTCCTGCAGGCGGGTTTTCTATAGGAAGTGGTGTGGAGAGATCCGTCGTCATTAATGCTGAGTTTGAAGTCTAGAAGTGAGAGGGAGCCTGAGGTGTTGGGATGTTCGATGGTGAATTTAATGTGGGGGTCAGAATTATTAAATGTATTAAAGATAGAGATAGCTTCCTCTCGGGATGAAGTGAGGATCAAAATGTCGTCGACGTATCTCGAGAAGAAAATATGGGAATGGCAGGTGCTAAGTGCTTGCTGCTCCAGTCTGTTCATGTAAGAAATGGCGAGGAGGCCGGAGAGACTGGAACCCATGGGTAGGCCAGAGACTTGTTTGTATGTGTCTTGTTGGAACTTAAAGTAGGTGTTATCCACAATGATACGTAGGAGCTGATGAATGTCTGTAGGGGTAAGCCCAAAACAGTCAAGATTGTTAGAGGAGATGTGGTCAGTTATGAGGTCAATGGCGGGGTGTGCGGGAATGGAAGTATAAAGGGAGACTACGTCAAGGCTGAAGATGTAGTTGTTGGCGCGGAGCTGTTGGGGTTGGAGCAAGTTGAGTCTATCTATTACCTGGTCAGAGCTGCTGACGTGTGCCGGGAAGGTGGGGAGTAGCGGTTTAAGTAAGTGGGAGAGGAGCCAGGAGATCTTGTAAAGAGGTCCCTCAGTACTGGAGACTATAGGTCTGATCTGTAGGTGGTTGCTGGTTTTGTGGGTTTTAATAAGATGGTAAAAGGTGGGGAGTCTACTGTTTCTAGTGGTGAGATTGAGCCTATAAGCCTTGGGGAGATTACGTCTGGAGCAAATTTGGGACCAAGCGTTGTTAATAGTGGTTTGTATGCGGGTAGCAGAGATGTCATTATCGGGTGTGTAAAGGGATGTATTGCTGAGGTGTTCTAGGGCGAGAGTATTGTAGGATTCTTGGGAGATAATGCAGAATTCCTTGCCTTTGTCAGAGGGTAGGTAGACCAGGTTTTTTTTCTTAAGGCCTTTGAGGGTGAGACGCTGGGAATGGGAGATATTTGGTGTGATACGGTGTTTTTCCCGTTGTATTATGGAGAAAATCTTATGTTTGAGATTTACCAACTTTAGGTCTAAAGGGTGGTTTTCAGGAGGAGGGTGTAGGGGGCGGTCAGGTTGATAAACGGGGAAGGGGTTGGATGAAAAATTAGGGGGATCGGTGGGGGTAGAGTCGTTAAGTGGGTCTAGGGAGGGTGGTTCAAAGGCTGATAACCATTTCAAATGGTACGCTGTCCTGCAGAACTGTGTTTCTATATCGAGGAGGGTTTGGTCATTAAGTTTTTGTGTAACGAAGAATTTGGGTCCGAGGCTGAGGAGATCAGTTTCTGTTGCGGAGAGAGAACACGTGAGGTCAGTGATAAGTGGTTGGGTAGTAGCTTGAGGATGGAGAGGGGGTCCGTGTACAGCTCCATAATTGGTAAGCGGCTGTAAGATCTGTTTTTGGTGGAGCCAATTGAATTTAAGTATGAGTCTGTTTTTTTCCGTGTGGAAACAGTGGTGGAAAGCTTTGTTGACAGATGTGGAGATGTGGGGTGGAAGGTGTGAGGGGGGGGGAAATTTGCTATCAGACATAGCGTTGATATGTTGGTGTAGCTTGCAATGGAGGTGTTTGATGGTTTTCTTTATACCAAAAAAAAAAAAAAAAAAAATACTATTTGGTATTTAATCAGTTTTCGTGAAATTATTAATAAATCGTTTTGAGTTTCACTCTCTCCCTGCGTTTATTTCTTTTCACTTTTCCATCTCACGGCAACCACATCGCATTGCTATAGCCTTGGACGACTAATTTACACTTACATTTACCAGCAATGCTTCAAGCAAACTACATTCTCCTCTTATCTCTCAATCTCGGCCAGACAGAGTTTGCATACACCAAGAAAATGTTCCGACTTTCGGAGAAGCGGGCTAGGACCGGATGCCAGATCAACTTCCTGAAGAGATGCCTCAGACATGGAATTTTCCCCAACACTATCAAGAACATTCACCTACCGTCGTGCTTCTACCTACCCACTCTCCACTCTGCACGCTCGTTCATACATACCTTTTGTATAAAGAAAACCATCAAACACCTCCATTGCAAGCTACACCAACATATCAACGCTATGTCTGATAGCAAATTTCCCCCCCCCCTCACACCTTCCACCCCACATCTCCACATCTGTCAACAAAGCTTTCCACCACTGTTTCCACACGGAAAAAAACAGACTCATACTTAAATTCAATTGGCTCCACCAAAAACAGATCTTACAGCCGCTTACCAATTATGGAGCTGTACACGGACCCCCTCTCCATCCTCAAGCTACTACCCAACCACTTATCACTGACCTCACGTGTTCTCTCTCCGCAACAGAAACTGATCTCCTCAGCCTCGGACCCAAATTCTTCGTTACACAAAAACTTAATGACCAAACCCTCCTCGATATAGAAACACAGTTCTGCAGGACAGCGTACCATTTGAAATGGTTATCAGCCTTTGAACCACCCTCCCTAGACCCACTTAACGACTCCACCCCCACCGATCCCCCTAATTTTTCATCCAACCCCTTCCCCGTTTATCAACCTGACCGCCCCCTACACCCTCCTCCTGAAAACCACCCTTTAGACCTAAAGTTGGTAAATCTCAAACATAAGATTTTCTCCATAATACAACGGGAAAAACACCGTATCACACCAAATATCTCCCATTCCCAGCGTCTCACCCTCAAAGGCCTTAAGAAAAAAAACCTGGTCTACCTACCCTCTGACAAAGGCAAGGAATTCTGCATTATCTCCCAAGAATCCTACAATACTCTCGCCCTAGAACACCTCAGCAATACATCCCTTTACACACCCGATAATGACATCTCTGCTACCCGCATACAAACCACTATTAACAACGCTTGGTCCCAAATTTGCTCCAGACGTAATCTCCCCAAGGCTTATAGGCTCAATCTCACCACTAGAAACAGTAGACTCCCCACCTTTTACCATCTTATTAAAACCCACAAAACCAGCAACCACCTACAGATCAGACCTATAGTCTCCAGTACTGAGGGACCTCTTTACAAGATCTCCTGGCTCCTCTCCCACTTACTTAAACCGCTACTCCCCACCTTCCCGGCACACGTCAGCAGCTCTGACCAGGTAATAGATAGACTCAACTTGCTCCAACCCCAACAGCTCCGCGCCAACAACTACATCTTCAGCCTTGACGTAGTCTCCCTTTATACTTCCATTCCCGCACACCCCGCCATTGACCTCATAACTGACCACATCTCCTCTAACAATCTTGACTGTTTTGGGCTTACCCCTACAGACATTCATCAGCTCCTACGTATCATTGTGGATAACACCTACTTTAAGTTCCAACAAGACACATACAAACAAGTCTCTGGCCTACCCATGGGTTCCAGTCTCTCCGGCCTCCTCGCCATTTCTTACATGAACAGACTGGAGCAGCAAGCACTTAGCACCTGCCATTCCCATATTTTCTTCTCGAGATACGTCGACGACATTTTGATCCTCACTTCATCCCGAGAGGAAGCTATCTCTATCTTTAATACATTTAATAATTCTGACCCCCACATTAAATTCACCATCGAACATCCCAACACCTCAGGCTCCCTCTCACTTCTAGACTTCAAACTCAGCATTAATGACGACGGATCTCTCCACACCACTTCCTATAGAAAACCCGCCTGCAGGAATCTCTTTGTCCACTACAAATCCGCACTACCCCTCCAATCCAAAATTAGTTACGCACAAACCGAAATCACCCGCATACAAGACAAATGCTCTTCTTCTTCCGATAAAACAACACACACCGAAGCCTTCCACCAAACTCTATTGACCAACGGCTTCCCGCTAACTACCATATCTAGCCTTAATAACACCAGAAGACGTAGACACCACACTCTCACCAACACATGCTTCCTTAAACTCCCCTTCTTTAGCGACCGTATCACTTCTGCTATCCGCAATGCCATACGCAGTGAGAACCTTAACATACAACTTTCTCACACAGGCACCTCTCTCCGACAACATTTATCCAAAAAAAGCCACTACACCCCAGACCCCTGCTCTCTAGCTAGTTGCCCCATCCCCAACTCTGGCCTCTGCCTCCGCACATATACAGTATACAACCTGCAATGCTCTAAGTGCCAAAAATTCTACATCGGTAGTACCGTTAGGCCTCTACACCAACGTATTAAAGAACATCTAAACACCCACATTTCCTCCTTCCATAAACACTTAATTTCATGTGGCAACACACATCGCTCCATTAGTGTCCGCATCCTCAACTCTGTCCGCAATATAGGCCAGCTTCGAATTTCGGAAGCTATCCTCATCTCTAAATTTCGCCCTGCCTTGAATAACAGATTCGAGTTGTCATCTCCCTTCATCCTCTGATTCTTACATCCTCACACTCCCACCTCCTCACACTCCCACCTCCTCACACTCCCACCCACAACTTACTTACCTTTTTTTTTTTTTTTTTTCTATAATCCTCTCTCTTCTTATTCCCCCCCTTCCCCTGCTAATAAAATTTAAAAAAAAGAAAGGGGAAAAAGGGAGAAAAGGAGAAAAAAAAAAAAAAAAAAAAAAAGGTCCCATCCTTGGCTTTTATCCACTTCACAACTCAAATTCCTTCTCAAGTTTCCAATCTCATTTCTAAAGTCTGAATATATTATTTAGAATAAGTTATATCCCTTTGACAGTGAATTTAAATTTAGATTTGAAGAGAATAAATGAAAAAAAAAAAAAAAAAATAAAATAAAATAAAATAAATAAATAAATAAATAAATAAAGATTGATGAGTCATGTAAAATGAAACATAATAAAACTTAAAAAATTGGTATATTACTAAACTAATGTTTATAATGTTTTAACCTTAGTTATATGATTGCTTAATGGAATTTTGATGTTTTCTGCGTTCCTAATCCACTTCACAACTCAAATTCCTTCCTTCTCAAGTTTCCAATCTCATTTCTCATTTCTAAGGTCTGAACATATTATTTAGAATAAGTTATCTCCCTTTGACAGTGAATTTAAATTTAGATTTGAAGAGAATAAATGAAAAAAAAAAAATAAATAAATAAATAAATAAAGATTGATGAGTCATTTAAAATGAAACATAATAAAATTTAAAAAATTGGTATATTACTAAACTAATGTTTATAATGTTTTAACCTTAGTTATATGATTGCTTAATTGAATTTTGACGTTTTCTGCGTTCCTACTCCCAATTGTTTTCTCCTATAATACGATGATCTGACACCGGTTTTTCCACGTTTTTCCGACCCTATCGGTCTTCTATTGTTGTCTTCTGATAATGAAAGTTGTTCTTTCGAAAATTTAAGATTACCCTTTGCCGATCTGTTACTTACCAAAAAAAAAAAAAAAAAAATACTATTTGGTATTTAATCAGTTTTCGTGAAATTATTAATAAATCGTTTTGAGTTTCACTCTCTCCCTGCGTTTATTTCTTTTCACTTTTCCATCTCACGGCAACCACATCGCATTGCTATAGCCTTGGACGACTAATTTACACTTACATTTACCAGCAATGCTTCAAGCAAACTACATTCTCCTCTTATATATATATATATATATTTATGTAATTGTTTTTTGATAATTGTAGCAACAAAAGTTGCAATCACCAGTAAAAAAAATTTAATAAAAATACATAAAATATTTAGGTGATAAAAATCGTACCTATTTCTATGCGGAGCGTCATGGTCCGGAGGTAAAACGCCAGACTATTGGCATCAATAGTCTGGCTATTGATGTCAATAGTCTGGCGTTATACGTACATTGAAGTAACCCATGGACATGTGTTTCTAACTCACAGCCGTCATCAGCATGACTAACTTAGACACGAATTGAACCATTCGTCATTGATGTCTATAGTCCAGCGTCTTACCAATGGACTACAACGCCCTGCCTAGAAATATGTACGATTGTATCACCTAAATATTTTATGTATGTTTATGTATTTTTATGTACTTGCAGCGTTCGTTCTTTTTGCTTACTACTACTATTTCGATTGCTTCACTCACTTGGTGATTAAGATGCAGAAAATTGCATTATTAGTCGCCCTTAATTTTATAGGACGTATTTTTCGTTAATATATATATTATTAATCTTATACCTACATAAAAAAACAATTACATAAAAACAACTACATGAAAATACATTAAGTATTTCGGTGATAAAAATTGTACATATTTCTCTCTCTCTCTCTCTCTATATATATATATATATATGAATAAAGATAGGGATAAAATGATCCGAGGTAATCGTAAATGAAAAAAGGAAAGCCCACAACTATATTATGTATGTATTCCTCAACGTTTCGTCTTTATTGTGAGACTTCCTCAAGATGGAGAAAATGCAGAAAAAATAATCATACAATTGCCAATTTTAATCTGCCCGAGAGAGGATAGCTTTGGCCAGACAATGACAAAAATAATAAATCGAAGTGGGGGCACTTACTATTTATTTTTTCTTAAAATCTTACATAACAGCAAGTGTGGGGTTGACTGTTTGTGTGTTGTCAGCATGATGGAAATCATTTTGGTGAATTCTCTACACAGACGGATTTTTCCATTTGGTGTTTCCTATTTTTAACAAAGGAAAGCTTTTCCCGAAATATTAAATAAATGAGTTTTAATAATCATACAGCTAACACCACACTTGCTGTTATGGAAGATATTAACAAAAAAATAAATAGTAAGTCCCACCACTTCGATTTATTATTTTTGTTCCTTCCCGCTTACAACCTATCCGGCATTTGGCATTGTCCTTAGCCTTCTTAACATATTACTACTATTCCCAGCAATGCTTCAAGCAAACTACCATTCTCTCTCTCTCTCTCTCTCTCTCTCTCTCTATATATATATATATATATATATATATATATATATATGTGTGTGTGTGTTTTTCTCGTAATTCTAGTCTGAATCTACGAACAGCGTTCGATTCATTGCGCCTGCCTGCAACAACCACTCCTGTACCCGAAACGATATATAAACACTTTAATAAACACTTTAATATTTAATATATATATATATATATATATATATATATATATATATATATATATATATATATATATATATATATATACAATAATATTTTTATAAATAAATATTAATTATTTAAATACCTACAGACATCGATGTTTCATGCTAACGCAATCTTCAGTGTAGGAACTAATTCTCAACGGTCGGTAGGCGCGAAACTCGATCACAAATCGCCACTGATTCGTAGTCGGGGATCTTACCCATCGGCCATAGCCAATTAGTTAGTAAAATATAGAGGCACTTTAAATGTAAATAGCGAAATCGGCGGCTATGTACCAGGCAGTATAGAGTGATCTACGAAACGGCGTTCGGATCGTGCATATAGCTATTTGTACTGCTTGTTATTAAAGCTACTCGAGAGTGGCCATATATATATATATATATATATATATATATATATATATATATATATATATATATATATATATATATATATATATATATATAATGGATGACTAGCGCAGCCATAATATCAGTTGTTACATTTGAGTTTTTACTTCTAAATTAATTACTCTAGTGAACCTAGTCAAAACAGTGCGCGGTAGTTATTCCTATGTTGAATTGTTTCCTTCTAACGTATCTTTTAATTGGGATAGAAATATTAAAAGTTCGGCGGACAAGGACATACAATAATCGCTTACGTATTGTGCTCGTAAACAAGTTCGTACATATCTTGCAGTCTCGCTTGGCTAATTATTGACGCATCTTTCATGTTTAGAAAGGAAATGACACATTGATGAATATTGTCGCGTCATGCATGTTTAATGAAAAAAAACACAAATTTGTAAAGAATCCTTGAACATTTGAGAATTCACTTTCTTGTACAGTGTAAATTTGTATGTAAATGTATAGAGACGTTCGAATTGTTATCAATAAAAATTGTATTATGGAGTTCGGCGTTTTGAACAGGTTTACATAATCATTCATTGCATGTCAATACTGGGGTTGGCTACGGTAATATATATATATATATATATATATATATATATATATATATATATATATATATATATATATATATATATATATACTGTCATTTTGGTACTTAGGCAGTTTACGAACAGCGTTTTCATCGGCAAATTCCGGCAGGTTACGTAAACCGCCGGAAAGTGCCGAACGATTAGCTGACGAAAATTGCAGCAGCCGACAATTGGAAAAGCTTAGCCTAAGCCAATGAAATTCTCAGCATCCGACAATTTGAAAAACGCGATAAAAATATTGCAGATATCTAATCGACAGCTACCTGCGTGAATTTATGTGGAGACAGAAGTTCAGAAACAACCTCTTCGTCTCCAAATAAGAACACATTGCTGAAGTCTACACTGTCGAGCAGCTTCCTGCCACATCCTCTAAACCTTCTTATGCTACTTTTCTGTCGTCTATTAAAATTTGCTAAAATAAACAGTACATTATTCTAAGTTTACCCTAAAAGAAACAGTCGATATGGTAGAAAAAGAATTGACAATAAAAAATTAAAAAAAAACGCATCAGAAAAAAAATTGCTATTAGTTAAACTTACCTTCACCCTAACAGAAATAATACCTTACCACGACCATCGTAAAAGTAGGCTGTGACCAAACCTTAACCCTAACCTTAACCCTAACCCTAACCCTAGCATAAATAATGCCTTACCACGACCATCGTAAAAGTAGGCTGTGATCAAACCCTAACCTTAACCCTAACCCTCACCCTAACCCTAACCTAATCCTAACAGAAATAATACTTTACCACGACCATTGTAAAGGTAAGCTGTGACCTAACCCTAACCCTAACAGAAATAATACTTTACCACGACCATCGTAAAGGTAGGCTATAGTCTAACCCTACCCCTAACCCTAACCTTAACCCTTACCCTTACCCTAACCCTTACCCTAACAGAAATAATACCTTACCACGACCATCGTAAAGGTAGGCTATAGTCTAACCCTACCTCTAACCCTAACCGTAACCCTAATCCTTACCCTAACTCTTACCCTAACCCTTACCCTAACATAAATAATACATTACTACGACCATCGTAAAGGTAGGCTGTGACCTAACCCTAACCTAATTTTAACCTAGTATGGTGTAAAAAGAATTACAAAAAATTGTTTGCTAAAAAAATCATTAAAAAAACTGTTTGCTATCAGTTGTTGCAGCATATTTTCTTTACCAAACAAAAATGAATATTTATTACTGAAACGTGGCACATACGATTAGTGTTTTGTTCCCTGATTTGAGTTTTTTTCCTACATTTTGAAAGTTTCTTACAAATTTACATGTTTTCCCCAATTTGACTTTTATTTTTTTCGTCGAAATTAACACACGATGCCTGTTTTTTTAGCGTTTTAACGTCGGCCAACGTGTTCGACACTAAAACATCGAAGTTTTTGGTTCGGCACCGTCCGGCAGTTTACATAACCTGCCAAAATGTGCGGATGTAAAGTGCATGATTACCATCATATTATATATTTTTTAATTTCACACATCATCAAATATTCTAATCCATTTCTTTCTCCCTATTTCTAGAACGCAGAAGCCAGCTTTGACTTCAGCAGCCATGATCCATTTCCTTACCCCAGGTATACCGACACGTGGTTCAACAGGTGAGCAAACAAAATCTTCTGTTATATAAAGTATCTGCCTGTCTATCTGTCTATCTGTCTATCTGTGTGTGCGTCTGTATCCAGCTAAAAGTGTGTGTCTGTGTTTTTTTTAATAACACAAAGTAAAACCACAAAGCTGATATATACTTTGTCTGCATAGCTTCGGACAAGATATAGGCACATTTTATTTTAATATTGATCTAAAAAAAATTAGATTTAACAGAATCAATCAGAGGAAGGGTCGATATTTACAGCGATTTTTAATGTTATGTAGTAATTTATCAACGATTTTATTTCAGTTGCTAGAGAAAGCGGAAAATGTGATGATAGAAAAAGAGAGAGATAGATAGAGGAGAGAGGAGAAGAGAGAAAGAGGAGGGGAGGAGAGCCGTAGAAGAGGGATAGAGAGTAGATTAAAGATCGCTAGAGAGAAAGAGGAGGTTAAAATAAAGATGTTACACACTAAAATTATCTTTCTGTCTATCCGCTATTCACACTTTCCCCATCCAACGTAGGTCGAAACACACATACTAATTATAAATCACCGTAGCAACTAAAATAAAGTAAGACAAACATAGTCCTCATTGAAGCTTTGAACGTGTTTCAATCGAAACAATTGATCCTGGCTTTTGTAATAATATGGACCCAAATTCTACCTTTTACGCAAGCAAACGATCACTATGATGGCAACCACTGTAAACGCCAATTAGCTTTTTTCTTTTTCTTGGACTATTAAAAAACATTCCAATGCTATTGATAACGTTTCCAATCATTTTTTTTCATTATCGATTGTGTTTGAATTCATGTCTTGAAACATGACGTACCTCATAAATCTATGACGTCACGCTAACTTTATAATTGTTTTATTACGATAATGTGTTAACCTCTATTTATAATAAAGTAAAAAAAGAATATATATATATATATATAACACGGAGTGTTTTTGCTTGTTAATTCTTTTTAAAAAAAATTTTAATTTTCCGAATGGTCCATTTAGTGTTTCGGTCAAATTGCTGTATATAAGTTCCATGTGTTTCTTGTTCCATTTTCTTTCCTTTTTTTGCGAGTACTTTCGGTTTGATTTGTCAAATCATCTCCAGGCGATGTTAGTCTTGGTTTCTTAAAAAAAATATGTCTTTACTGCTGAGCTTTTTAATATTATTATAACGACCAGTAATTTACAACATAAAATGAGCGTCTATAATATTGAGATATATACGTATTAATTAATTAAGTTCAAATATATTGATAACATGAAAAATATCTTTTTCAAAAATTGTTCAATATAAATGAGAGGTTTTTATAATTAAAATTAAATAAACATGTAAAACCGTCTTCAGGGGTCAACCTACGTTTCGACGCTTACGCGTGTCGTTGAGAACTCTGAAGTGATTGAAGAAGTGAAAATGTAAAATCGAAATCATCGAAAAGAACCAAGACAGAAAAAGAAAGAAAAGACAATTAATACTTAAGCATGTCATTTATAATTTCTACGATTAGACAGCCCATACCCCTACTCTAACACATTTGACAGAAGACCTTCCTTTCACTCCCAATCTCGCCCCACCCTTCAACAGAACTATGATTTCGCAAATAAACTTATGGTAAGTGAGCTACAGTTGCACATATTTAGTATAAAATAAACTTATGGTAAGTGAGCTACAGATGCACATATATAGTATAAAATAAACTTATGGTAAGTGAGCTACAGATGCATATATATAGTATAAAATAAACTTATGATAAGTGAGCTACAGATGCACATATATAGTATAAAATAAACTTATGGTAAGTGAGCTACAGATGCATATATATAGTATAAAATAAACTTATGATAAGTGAGCTACAGTTGCACATATTTAGTATAAAATAAACTTATGGTAAGTGAGCTACAGATGCACATATTTAGTATAAAATAAACTTATGGTAAGTGAGCTACAGTTGCACATATTTAGTATAAAATAAACTTATGGTAAGTGAGCTACAGATGCACATATTTAGTATAAAATAAACTTATGGTAAGTGAGCTACAGTTGCACATATTTAGTATAAAATAAACTTATGGTAAGTGAGCTACAGATGCACATATATAGTATAAAATAAACTTATGGTAAGTGAGCTACAGATGCATATATATAGTATAAAATAAACTTATGATAAGTGAGCTACAGATGCACATATATAGTATAAAATAAACTTATGGTAAGTGAGCTACAGATGCACATATATAGTATAAAATAAACTTATGATAAGTGAGCTACAGATGCACATATATAGTATAAAATAAACTTATGGTAAGTGAGCTACAGATGCACATATATAGTATAAAATAAACTTATGGTAAGTGAGCTACAGATGCATATATATAGTATAAAATAAATTTATGATAAGTGAGCTACAGATGCACATATATAGTATAAAATAAACTTATGGTAAGTGAGCTACAGATGCACATATATAGTATAAAATAAACTTATGATAAGTGAGCTACAGATGCACATATATAGTATAAAATAAACTTATGGTAAGTGAGCTACAGATGCACATATATAGTATAAAATAAACTTATGGTAAGTGAGCTACAGATGCACATATATAGTATAAAATAAACTTATGATAAGTGAGCTACAGATGCACATATATAGTATAAAATAAACTTATGGTAAGTGAGCTACAGATGCACATATATAGTATAAAATAAACTTATGGTAAGTGAGCTACAGATGCACATATATAGTATAAAATAAACTTATGGTAAGTGAGCTACAGATGCACATATATAGTATAAAATAAACTTATGGTAAGTGAGCTACAGATGCACATATATAGTATAAAATAAACTTATGATAAGTGAGCTACAGATGCACATATATAGTATAAAATAAACTTATGGTAAGTGAGCTACAGATGCACATATATAGTATAAAATAAACTTATGGTAAGTGAGCTACAGATGCATATATATAGTATAAAATAAATTTATGATAAGTGAGCTACAGATGCACATATATAGTATAAAATAAACTTATGGTAAGTGAGCTACAGATGCACATATATAGTATAAAATAAACTTATGATAAGTGAGCTACAGATGCACATATATAGTATAAAATAAACTTATGGTAAGTGAGCTACAGATGCACATATATAGTATAAAATAAACTTATGGTAAGTGAGCTACAGATGCACATATATAGTATAAAATAAACTTATGGTAAGTGAGCTACAGATGCACATATATAGTATAAAATAAACTTATGATAAGTGAGCTACAGATGCACATATATAGTATAAAATAAACTTATGGTAAGTGAGCTACAGATGCATATATATAGTATAAAATAAACTTATGATAAGTGAGCTACAGATGCACATATATAGTATAAAATAAACTTATGGTAAGTGAGCTACAGATGCACATATATAGTATAAAATAAACTTATGGTAAGTGAGCTACAGTTGCACATATATAGTATAAAATAAACTTATGGTAAGTGAGCTACAGATGCACATATATAGTATAAAATAAACTTATGGTAAGTGAGCTACAGATGCACATATATAGTATAAAATAAACTTATGGTAAGTGAGCTACAGATGCACATATATAGTATAAAATAAACTTATGGTAAGTGAGCTACAGTTGCACATATACAGTATAAAATAAACTTATGGTAAGTGAGCTACAGATGCACATATATAGTATAAAATAAACTTATGGTAAGTGAGCTACAGATGCACATATATAATATAAAATAAACTTATGGTAAGTGAGCTACAGATGCACATATATAGTATAAAATAAACTTATGGTAAGTGAGCTACAGTTGCACATATATAGTATAAAATAAACTTATGGTAAGTGAGCTACAGATGCATATATATAGTATAAAATAAACTTATGGAAAGTGAGCTACAGATGCACATATACAGTATAAAATAAACTTATGGCAAGTGAGCTTTTCTCAAGTAAAATAAATCATCTAGCCAAAATCTCTTAGGTTTTTAGTCTTATAATTTCCTTCTGGAATGAAATATGAACGTTTCTGTGTAGCATGCTTGCCATAAATATATTTTCATACTACGACTAAGCTTTACCTACCTATTGAAGGCTGTTGAAGTAAATACTGAAAAAAATAATATTAATGTTTTAAGCTATATTATTAACACGGAAGTACAAATAGAAAACAGGGTTAAAATTTGAAATCTAAATTTAAAACAAACGAACAAAAAATTTATCCACGTACTAAATCAGTGAAACGCTCCAGATATTATTACCTGTTTTGTTCAGTAATCGTTTAATTACTTACTATAATCTAGTCTTATTCAATTACTAAATTTCATAGCCCCCCCCTCCCCCCTTGTAGTTTATGAAATCGAATTACTCATTTATTAGTTATTTTAAATAAAATCCTCTCATTTTGGAATCTTAGTAAAATTAGATGTATACTTAGTTGGGGATGTTAGTTTCTTTATAGATTGTTATGATGAATTCACTAGGTTATTACAATATTTATCTAGGATGAACTGTTCGAAATGTCTACAGTTAATAACTATTTAATCTCTTTGATTCAATAGTTTATCTTTATCTTGGAACCTAATAATAGCCAGTTTTTCAGTAAGACATAGAAAACAAGTGGGGTTGTGAAGTGTCGGGGTTTTAGCTTTCTTAAAGACACTCCATATCAGTACATGGACTATATTATTTTCCTTAAGAGAACAAATGTGTGTAGTTAGTGAAGTACCCTCGCTCTTACCTGGTATATTGAACGATCTTTTATGGTTTCCATATCCAGCCTGAAAATCCGTACATGAACCTCCTATGTAAAATTTTCATAATTTTCTTTCCGTGGAGACGATTCCCAAATAAACTTTTAGTACTTTTAGTTAAACATTTTCTTGTAGCGGGCATTCATTGTTATTTTTACAGCTACACTCATTACTATCGTTATTATTATGTTGTGTATTATGTTATTATTAGTTATGTCATTGTTATTACGATATAATATCTGTGTGCTATTACTTTTAAATAATTATTTGTGTAGACTGTTTAATGCTTATATAACGTTTATTTATAAAGCTCTGCCTTGTGTTGATCACTTTAAAAATATTTATTTTAAGTTCATTTTATCTATCTATTTTAACTTGCTTAATTAATACATATATATATATATATATATATATATATATATATATATATATATATATATCCAGATGTTACATACCATATATATATTTATCTTTTAGTCATGGAACACGCTGTGCTGGAGAAGTGGCCGCTAAGAGGGACAATGCCAAGTGCGGTGTGGGTGTGGCCTATGGCTCGAAAGTGGCAGGTAAGATAATACTGACTTGGCAAAATTACAACCTATAAATATTTTATGGGAGTCGGAACTGAAACCTTACGTTGACGTTGCGCGCCTACAACTCATGTTGACATATGACACATGATCATTGGATTTATTTCTTCTGTCACAAGAAGAAAAAAAAAACAATGACGCGTGAGAAGTGGTGGATATGCTATATATTGGCATCGTATGGTTTCGCAGTGTTATGACGCACAGTAAAATGTCCTGTTGTTTGCAAAACGCTATCTCTTGTTAATCTCATTGTGTAAATTAGTGTTATGTTATTGCAGTGATTAATCCACTAGTTAACTTATCCAGCGTTTCAATTGTCTCAAATATGTTGAAAATACATTCATTTTAATCTAAATTTACATTATGTACTGTTTTAGTCAGTATTACAAAATTGTGTTGAAAATCTTTAGGTTTCATTGTATGATTTAAAATAAACGTTGCTTTTAAACAGCTGTAAACAATTCTAATACATCTGCGTATTTAGAATAAGATTGGAAAATCATTTAAATAGCCAAAAATACAAACACCACACACACACACACACACACATATATATATATATATATATATATATATATATATATATAAATATATATATATATATATACTCAACTCGATCTCACTACCAGTGTTTGCAAGTTGAAAATTGATCTGGTTAACTAAAAGTAAGATTTATATTTGATATAATTTGGATATATATATATGGATATATATATGGATATATATATATATATATATATATATATATATATATATATATATATATATATGAATGAGAAGAATGTCGTAGTTTGCTTGAAGCATTGTGCGTAATATGTAATAAATATTGTTAGAAGGCGATGACAGTGCGTTGGTTAGGTGACACCGGCGGTACGTGAAATAGTAAAGAATTATGACAATAATGACAATATTGAGAAATCAATAATTTTCAATAATTTTTAAAATATAATTAAATTTGTCGGTGGATTCAAATATAAAATATTTAGAAAAAAATAAAAATAAAATAAATAAGTAATTAAAATAATAAAAACAAACAACAAACTATAAGTTATAGTTTTAGTTTTATTACATTTGCTACGGATATTAATATTTACTGCGTTATAAGCAATATTGCCAACCGCACGTTTTTTAAAATTTGAAACACCTACCATTTGACAAAGAGGTATTCCTCGAAATATATTATGGAACACGGTCACACATATTGCATCACAGTGTTGAAGTATTGCCTTATCAAGTAAGATTTGCTATATATGAAAAAATATTATTACATCTTTTTGAAAACATATTTAAAGTATAATCACTTGTTTTTGTCTTACTTCTCAACGCCGACATATTTCCATTTCTTGCATTGTGATAGCCTTCTAATACTCGTGTGTGTGTCTCTCTCTCTGTATATATATATATATATATATATATATATATATATTTATTGGTGATTTTATTATTCCATTAATTGCGACAAAATATATGCTGTTTCATTAGCATCCATAATGAACGCCAACTTTTCAAGCGTCAATGGAATCCAAATGTTTAAGATTTTAAATTCAACCCCAACCGGAAATTGAAGATGCATAAGAGGGGGGGGGCGAAGATGAGGCTCAGCCTATAGCGAGGACAGGAAAGGGGGAGGGGGGGGAGACCCCAACAAGTAATATTTCAGAAAGTTGAGTTGGCGTTCATTATGGACGCTAATGAAACAGCATATATTTTGTCGCAATTAATGGAATAATAAAATCACCAACAAAAAATATATTTTGCTGAATTTTCATTGAGCACTCTCATAAATCCGGTTTCAACTTCCTTCGGAGTTATACTCCCTGGATATTTGTAACAAGTTATATATATATATATATATATATATATATATATATATATATATATATATATATATATATATATATATATATATGTAATGTTCTCTTCTTTCGAATACTAGCCAACGATAAGTGTTATATTGATAGATTTAGACCCAGAAAACAGCGATTCTTCCTCCTTTGTCAGAAACATCGCTCATGAAATGTGAGAACTAAAGGACAAAATAAGGGAAGCGAGAGTTACGAGGCTGCCGAAAGTTAACCCAAAGTCCACTTTCTACTCTCTTACCTAAAAAGAAGTGTCTTTCTGAGGATTTAGAATAAGGGCCTTTCTTCCCAAATTAGAATTGAAAGAAGAGACAACGCACTTCTCCAAAAACTGGTATTAAATATTAAATGGCGTTTAGGTGGGTATCTCGTGTGACAGTGTTAAATGTTGATTTTAATGTAGTCAGATGGGACACGTCAAGCGAATGCGGACACTGACACTGTCTACATGCCGCTCAGAGCACGATTTTCTGCCTTAGCAGAGTACAAAAGCAACTTCGAAATCTAGCGAGGGATGCCCTCTTCTCTTCTCGGCAGCCTCTTTCTCACAAAAGAGAGGTTGTTAGTCTTTATCTACTCAATTGTTATTTTCATGGTAGGTGCTCGACTAAACTCCAATCTATGGCGCACCCCTGTAAAAAATTTTAAAACAAAAACTCGTCTAACTACAACCACTAAAAATAGTTTTTCATTTCTACCTCTGTACCTAAAACAAAACGGAACGAAGTTTCTTTCGAAGAACTACCCGTCTGTGGAGCACAATACCACGGATGATTCTTCCCAGCTGACTGCAACATGGTCATTTACAAATCAAATGTGTAAAAATTCCTGCTGAGCCGTTAAATAATCAAATTATACTCAGTTTAAACTTTCGTTACCAATCCTCACAGTGTTGTCTCAGCATCCACCTGACAAACTCAGTAACACTTATTGTGAAGTGGACTTCAGGCTTTGAGAAGTTATTTAGGCAGGTGAATTCCCTCGGACAGGCTTTGAGAAGCGATGACTTGTTAGTTTATAAAGATATACCGTGAGTTCCCTTAATCTAAACTTTTGAAAAATGTGGCTTTAAAAACGCCATGACAAGTTGATACTTACTAGAATGCTTATTTAATAGCTCTATAATAAAGACCAATGAGCATTTATTTGTATATTTTTATGTATGGGTGATTCTTTTTCTTGTTTATGTAATCAAAAATGATAATGATAATTTGTGTACGAAATGATAATGATAATTTGTAAACAAAAAAAATAAATAACTATGGTAAATCTAATTTTATCTGAGAGTTATGCGAACACTAGCGGAGCCAAACAGTTTTTTGTCAGTTTTGACGTCGGATGTACACTAGTCTGTATAATAAATCATGAATATCGACACTTATACATGTATACACAAATAGAGTCAACTTTAAAAGGCTGTCGCTACACAATCTTCCACCGGCTTCTTTTTCTTATTGCTAATGCTGTTATACTAAAAGAAGCAATTATTGAGAACACGAGAACACCATTGTTTGCTCGGGTGTGTTCTCCTCGGTAAACGGTAATCTGTTCCAATCCTCAAAGACAGTTATTATCTGGAGATTACGCTCAAATGAATGCAATGCAATCCTCGCGGGTGAACGCATATGACCTTCGTAGATGATGTGTGTCCGTGAAGATTTAAATGATCTTCGCAAGGAATGAAACGTGGAAACTGGTTAATATAAAGACGATCCTATTAAAGGTGTGACATTTCCGATCGTTGCTAAAGGCAAACTGTCGAAGATATCTTTCGTAAATGCAGGCAGACAAAAATTAAACCTTTGAGAAAGAATGCACAATAATAATAACAATAATAATAATAATAACAATAATAATAATAATAACAATAATAATAACAACAACCAGAACAAGAACAACAATAATAATAACAATAATAATAACAACAACCAGAACAAGAACAACAATAATAATAATAATAATAATAATAATAATAATAATAATAATAATAATAATAATAATAATAATAATAATAATAATAACAACCAGAACAAAAACAACAACAACAACAAAAATAATAATAATAATAATAATATTAATAATAATAATAATAATTATTATTATTATTCCTACAATCCTGAAAACTTTGGAAAAAAAGACGAAAATTTAACCTTTGAGAAAGAATGCACAATAATAATAATAATAATAATAATAATAATAATAATAATAATAATAATAATAATAATAATAATAACAACAACAATAATAATAATAATAATAATAACAATAATAATAATAATAATAATAATAATAATAATAATAATAATAATAATAATAATAATAATAATAATAATAATAATACACCTGAATAGAGAAACGGAAACTCTGCTGACGGCCGCACAGAACAATGCGATTAGGACAAACTTTATTAAAGCAAAGATAGATAAAACCCAGGAAAACAGCAAATGCCGACTGTGTGGACAAAGAGACGAAACGATGAATCATATAATAAGTGAATGCAGCAAGCTAGCACAAAGGGAATACAAGAACAGGCATGACAGCATGGGGAAAGAAGTACACCGGGAAATTTGCAAACAACTGAATTTCGAATATGCAAAAAAACGGTACAAACACAAACCAGAAACTGTACTAGAAAACGAAAAACACAAAATCATATGGGATATGAATGTACAAACAGACAAACCCATAACAGCAAGGGGACCGGATATGATAATAATCAACAAGAAAGAAAAATCCTGCAAAATCGTGGACTTTGCAGTTCCAGCAGACCACAGAGTGAAGATCAAAGAGACGGAAAAAATAAGCAAATATACTGAACTTGCCAGAGAATTGAAAGGAATATAGAACATGAAAAAAGTCAGTATAACACTAATAATCATAGGAGCACTAGGAACAGTCCCCAAAAACATGGAGAAAAGACTAGGAGAAATAGGAATCAAAGGGATAACTGAGACCATACAAAGGACAGTAATGATCAAAACAGCTACAATCCTGAGAAATGTCCTCGAATGCGGAAACCAACCCACATAAGCAACGAATGGAGAACAAACACATGGAAGCACAAAACAACAGAACCGGGGAAAATACAACCGCACGAATGAGGCGCAAGCATAGGCTGACGCCACAAAAATTATGGACAGAGGGTCGAGGAGGGAAAGCGCAAACCAGACCTCCACTGGAAGAGCGCGGACAGCTCTGGAACCTTGGGAAGGCTTGTTGCCACTCTGGCCCCAGAGGGGACCAATGACCCTTATCAGCGGGAAATCGTTGGTAGGTGGCTGTTGCGATTACCGCAAGGTCATCAGCGGTGATGAACGAAAAGAGGTGGAGCATACTGGAGGCCTAAGGAGACTTGTTGTCACTCGGACTCCAGGGAATACCACAGGTTGTCGGCAGTGGGCGACCACTGACGATGACCAGTGTGATAACTCCTAGTGAGTAAATAATAATAATAATACTAATAATAATAATAATAATAATAATAATAATAATAATAATAATAATAATAATAATAATAATAATAATAACCAGAACAAGAACAACAACAATAATAATAATAATAATAATAATAATAATAATAATAATAATAATAATAATAATAATAATAATAATAATTATAATAACAACCAGAACAAAAACAACAACAACAACAACAACAACAATAATAATAATAATAATATTAATAATAATAATAATAATTATTATTATTATTATTCCTACAATCCTGAAAACTTTGGAAAAAAAGACGAAAATTTAACCTTTGAGAAAGAATGCACAATAATAATAATAATAATAATAATAATAATAATAATAATAATAATAATAATGATAATAATAATAATGATAATAATAATAATAATAATAATAATAATAATAATAATAATAATAATAATAATAATAACAATAATGACAACAATAATAATAACAATAATAATAAGCATAAATCTGTTTCACAAGGAAAGACTGAATAAGAAACATGAAGAATTAAAACAAAAAAATAGCATAAATAGTAGGAAGACTGAGACGATATTCATACAAATCTGAACAGCAGAAACATAACAGGACCTTTGAAAACAATGAAAGCTAGCTTTACAAAAACGTAAATGGAGAACGAACAACAACAAAACAACCGGACCCGACAGAGACAAAACACTTCTGAGACAAGATATGGGAAAGACTAAAAATCACAACAAAAATGCCAAGTGGCAGAAAAACATGAAATAATAATCACAGGAAATTAAAGCCGGAACAGAAACAGAATTTAATGAAGAAACAATTAAGGCAACCCTAAGGACAATGGCAAACTTGAAAGCATCAAGTCATGATGAAATACATGCATACTGGTTTTAAAAGTTCACGACCTTACATGAAAGGCTAGCGAAGAAAATGAGAGGATGTAACTACAAAACAGACGTACCAGAATAGACGACCACAGGAAGGACAACTACAATTACAAAGAAGATGCCAAAAAGGGACGATTCCAAGCAACTACAGATCAATAACCTGTTTACCAACAATGTGGACAATCCTGACGATACAACTGAGAGAACAAATCTACCAATCCCTGAACATTCGCGGATTACTCCCCGAATAACAAAAAGGATGCCGAAAAGGGGAAAGAGGGATGCACTATCTGCTATACATAGACCAACACATTGTGAAGAGGTAAAAAGCAGAAAATAGAACATATCCATGGCATGGATTGACTATAAAAAAAAGCTTACGACAGAATTCCTCAAACATGGGTAATTGAATGTTTAAAAATATACAAGATACCCGATAACATTATTAATCTTATCAAGAAAGCAATGGAAACATGGAGACTAGAACTGACAACTGGAGGGCAACACCCGACTGAGATAAAAAAAAAACAGAGAGGCATTTTTCAAGGAGACTCTTTATCACCACTACTGTTTATAATAGCCATGATACCTCCCAACTACATACTCAGAAAATGTGATGCCGGATACAAGTTTACAGACACAGAACTAAGAGTAAACCATGTGATGTATATGAACGACCTGAAACTATTTGCTAAAAGCAAAAAGGAACTAGAAAAGCTGATAAATACGGCCAGAATCTTTAGTCAGGACATCCAAATGAATAAGATACTCTAGACCATTCATTGGCTGGACTAAAGAAAAACTCAGGCACCTTTACCAGAGGACTAAACAATTAATGACCATGCACAACGTACTACACACAAAAGATGATACAGACAGACTATACATGAAAAAAAACGAAGGGGGAAGAAGACTGGTAAGTATAGAATAAATACATAACTCAGAACACGGTAAGGTTTATCAACGCAGCAAGAGACACCGTTCCAACGATCAACTCGGGAAGCACCGAAACCAGAAACAGAACAAGAAAATGAAAGTGGGAAGAAAAACAAGTACATGAACGCTTCATAAGACTGACAAGAGAAGAAACCAACGAAAATTGCTGGGCATGGCTAAGAAAAGGACACTCGAACAGAGAAACGGTATCTTTACTGATGGCTGTACAGAACAATGCGATTAGGATAAGCTACGTTAAAGCTAAAATAGATAAAACCCAAGAAAAACAGTAGATGCAGACTGTGTGGACAAAGAAACGAACTAGTAAATCATATAATAAGTGGATGTAACAAACACGCCCAAAAAGAATACAAGAACAGACATGACTGTGTGGGTAAAGCAGTACACTGGGAACTGTGCAAACAATTGAATTTCGAATACGCAGACAAATGGTACAAACATAGACTAAAAACAACAGTACTGGAAAACGAAAAACACAAAATCCTCTGGGATATGGATATACAAACAGACAAACTCATATAAGCAAGGAGAACGGATGTTATAATAATCAACAAGAAGGAAAAATCTTGTAAAATCGTAGACTTCGCAGTTCAAGCAGCCCACAGAGTGAAGATAAAAGAGACGAAAAAACGAAGCAAATACACGGAACTAGTCAGAGAACTGAAAGGAATATGGAGCATGAAAATATTCAGTATAATACCAATAATCGTAGGAAAACTAGGAACAATCCCCAAAATTCTAGAGAAAAGACTGGGAGAAATTAGAATCAAAGGGACCATCACAACCAGACAAAGGACGGCAATGATCAAAACAGCTGCAATCTGAAGAAAAATCCTTGAATGCTTACACCAACCCGCATAAGCTACGAATGGTAACCATGGAATTTACAACAGGAAGAAAACAAAACCACACGAAGAACACCACAACAAGAACCAAGGAACAGAAACTGAAAGAAACATCACTTCATAAGCTCCCCCCCTCTCTCCAATAAAGTACACCGGCCTCAGCTTACACTACACAAAAATGAACCAGAAATTGCAACAAACACCATAAACTCTCCTCCTTCTCTTTCCCCAATTCTCCCCCTTCCCCCCAAAATGGTGCCGGCTAAGGCTGCAACCAGACAAAATATTTGTAGAGGGTCGAGGAGGATGAGAAGACCGAGGAGGGACAGCACAAACCAGACATCCACTGGAAGAGTGCAGAGAGTGCTATGACCTTGATGAGGATTATTGCCACACAAATCCCAGAGAAGACCAATGGTCCTTACCAGCGAGAAATCAACGGTAAGCGGCTGTTGCGATACCGCAAGGTTATTTGCAATGCTTATCGAAAAGACGCAGAAGATACTGGAAATCTGAGGAGGGCTGTTGTCACTTAGACTCTAGGAAATACCACCGGTTGTTGTCGGTGAGCAATCACTGTGTGAGAACTCTAAGTGAGTACAAATAATAATAGTAAGGATTTCTAAAACCCCGAAAAATCTCGATAAAAAATGATGAGAAATTGAAATCAAAGGCAAAATTGACACCATATAACAGCAAACAGAAAAGAAAGAAGGAAGAAAGGAAGGAGGAAGAAGAGAATGAGGGGAAGGGGGAGGAACCAAACAAAATTTATGAAGGAAAAAATCTTTCAGAATTTTGAATAAAATGGGCTAAAATTTTATAAATGATAATAATAATTACAAGAAGACTACTACTACTACTACTACTACTACTACTACTACTACTACTACTAATAATAATAATAATAATAATAATAATAATAATAATAATGATAAAATACTTCGAGAAATTCGAATCAAAGAGAAGATTGAAACAATACAACGGACGGCAATTATAAAAACAGCCGAAATCGTAAGGAAAATTCTCGAATGCGGAAACCAACCCACATAAACTGCTTATATAAACGTTGAACAGTCATATGTGAGCTGAAATAGAAATACATTAAGAACATAGGAAGAACATCACACGAACCCGTAAGAACTGAAGCTGCAAGAAATTCCATTAATTAAGCCCCTCCTCCTCCACTGAACAACACACGCACATATGGTGGCACCAACTCTGACAGGTACCTCACAAAGTCGTCAGTAATGGTCAAGACGACTAGAAATACAGAGGAAGAAGAAAACCATCTAGAGGTCCACTGGAAGTTTCCGATGGTACTGGAATCTTAGAGAGGCTTATTGTCACTCAAATTCCAGAGAAGACCAGTGGTCGTTATCAACGAAAAATACATTGTAAACGTCTGTGGCGATAACGCAAAATGATTTGCAATGATTGTCGAAAGAGGCGTAGCGTTCGAGAATCTGTGGAGACTTGCTGTCACTCAGACTCCGGGAACACCATTTCTTATTGTCAGTGAGCAATAATAAAAAATACTTTGAAACTACTGATCTGAATCGCATCGCATAATAAGTTAATGGGATGTCAGATGTAATAGAATTCGGAAATCCTCCGGAGGAAGTAGACTAAATGTCGTCATTCTGTACGGTTTAGTATCATTTAATTGTTAGTGAACAATAAACTAACGCATTCTTTTAAAATGAAACTACACTATAATGAATTAGAAAATATTATATATATATATATATATATATATATATATATATATATATATATATATATATATATATATATATATATATATGTTCGTGGGAAGCCCAACGATTGGCTGAGAGAACAACAAAGAATCTGATTGGTTAAGCAGCTAGCCATGTATATAAAAACACCCGGCAAAAATAACTCCATGCATTTTAGCCTGAAGATATTTTAAAGGGTTTTTAGGCGGCATAATACGTACACCCCCTTCCCCATTTGAAAATTAATTTTATTTCCAATTTGTATTAAATTTGATCCATATTAATTACACACAAAGTAAGAAGATGCCCTCAACTTTAATTTTTAGTAAAGTCAAGCGTTGAATTTGAGGCATTTCCTAGAATCTTATGATGATTATATGTAATAACTTAACCGATTTCGATCAAAATTAGAATAATGTTTTTAAAGTGTAAGGTTAAGTGCATTATACGTTGTTGCTGCCATCAGGTACATCTGTGGTCGTTACTTGTTTAAAAGTAATTTTCTTGAATTAATTTGTGTGTGATAATATATAAAAAAAAATATTTCAAATAGTTCAGATCGATTTTCATGGGAATAAGACTCCAGAGCAAAATGAAGCTCAATATTCACAACTTTAAATAGTTATTTAAAAAAATTTTTGTTAGAAATAAGAAAAATTACATACTTACGTTCTATCAGTGTGATTTAATGTCAGCTTACAAAGAAAGTAAATCTAACACGTGTTTGTGGGAGGATCGAAACATACTTGAACAAATTCAAGCAGCAACAATCTCGTACTCATCAACGCGGAACTTAATACGAAGCGTCTTTAAATGTCCAAGAAACCAACACCAAAAATTTATGGCGAAATGAGGTTGACATCCGTCAACAAAGGTTTTAGATCATAGAAAACTTAGATACGAACGTTCACAAAAAAACTCGTTTGCATATCGACAGGCCCACTGGATAAACTCTTAAAAATCAATACAAAAATCAACTAGAATAACTGCGAAAATTTTAAAAATAAATTTATAAATTTGACACTCAACGACCGATACTTTCTTTAATTCGACATGTATATATATATATATATATATATATATATATATATATAGTCTCGGAAGTATCTCAACCATTAAAACTATATAAGAAAAAAAAAAAAAACAGTAAAAAAAAAACCTTAAGTCCGAAGACGTTCAGTGGAAAATCACTCATGTAAATCAATTTAATTTTTTCAGTTATTATATTAGTTTGCTTCTAACATTATTTAAGGGATCATCAGTTGTTTACCATGAAAAACTGTTTCGAGAATTTAAAAACAAGACAGTATTTAATTTCATGGCTTCCCAGCAGAGTTGATCACATATATATATATATATATATATATATATATATATATATATATATACATTGCCATAAATATATTTTTATAACTTACTACATAGCTCTACTAACGTATTGAGCACTGTTAAAGTAAATACTGAAAATTTATAAATAAAAAATTATATCTCCTTATGACATTTTATGTGGATGCATGGAAAAATTATATATATATATATATATATATATATATATATATATATATATATATATATATAAATCAATACTCAACAATGTTATTTTTCCATATACACACGTTTATAAAATAAGATACAGAATGTAAATAATTTCCTCGACCAGTATACATATATATATATATATATATATATATATATATATATATATATACATATATTAATTTGTTTATTTATTTATTTATTTAAGTATATATATTCAATGGACACTATACATTATTTTGAACATTCAACGGTATATTCGGTTTTCTTTCACGAAAAAACTGGAACGATATCATTGCATCGGCTAATGAACCAGTTATATTTAGTATTTTAACACTGCATGTTGAGCTTGTATTGTTTCCTTGAAACCGAAGGTATCGATGGATGATCAAAATAATGTATAGTGCTAATTAAAGAAAATATCTCTGCTTTTGTCCAAGTGAGCATTGATGTCATTTCGCCAATAACATTGAATTACAATATATATATATATATATATATATATATATATATATATATATATATATATATATATAAATCTACAGTATATGCATACATATATATATATATGAATATATTGTAGATCTTATTATATATATATATATATATATATATATATATATATATATATATATATATATATATATATATATATATATGTGTATATTGTACATTTTATATTTTGTTGGGCACGTACGCAAATATTGTTCTGACGATAGATTTTTGTTTTAAGAAAGTTTTTATGTTTCATTGTATTATTTAAAATAAACACTGTCCTGAAACAGCTGTAAACAATTATGATAATTTTTATATGCTCTGTACTTAGATCTTGATTTAACCATGATTTCAATAGTTTAAATACATATCTACATAACATGACAAATAATACTAGACAAAACTTCAATATCCTTGGTTTCATGAAAGTACTGGCAATACCGTCTGTTAGACTAAAATATAAATTATATCTGAAAAGTAGACCGATTGTTGTATAACAACGTTTCCAACCATAGGCTGAAGTAGAGAGACACTTAGTATTCCCTAGCCCAACGGGGGGAGGGGGATTTTCAATTACTTCAGTGAAATTGCACTCTGGTTATTTATCCTACCCTTTATCAGCGTTGGATAGAAATAAAAAATAAAAATACAAATAGCTGTAAATTAAACTTTTCTAACGGCAAATATATTTTTCTTTCTTTTTCTTTTCTTTTCCTCGCCCCCACCTCTACCCCAGCTCAGCGTTGGATAAAAAAATGAAAATATGAATTTCTAACGGCAAATATATTTTTAAAATCGGTCACATGACTTTTATTTCTTTCTCCTCTTCTTCTTTGCTTGACTTCATTCTTCCTGGAATTTAACGACCAGGTTGGATCATAATAACAAATTCTCTGCCTGATGAGACCTCAGCTTTGAGAGCTGTAGATCGACAACATCGACATGCCAGTGTAGCAGACCATGTACATGTTTGAATAAAAGCATTCACTATATATATATATATATATATATATATATATATTTCCTAATGCTATTTTATTATGACTATATCTACTCTTGAATTGGTTTTCTGTCCATCATATATATACTTTTCATCACTCTAACAATATTATAAATAACTATATTAATAATTTTAATCGCTAACCGCGGAGAATGAATGTGCTTATCTGAAGACTATCCGTTTTTATTTTAATTAATTTAACGCGACGCAACAGATAAAAGAATGAAGAGGATACGCCATATAATTAAAATTCCGGAGAAAAGGAGAATTCCGGAAAACTGTAATAAAATCAAGATGGCGGACATGAGATAACATGAGTTAACATTTCCATCAAAGTGATTTTGCGAGTATATTTCTGTGCGGTTATACATCCCACTTTATTGGCGTATAACTAACAGTGTAATCGCTTTTACGTGCATATGCGAGTGCGTTTGCATGGTAATCGCTTCGTTTATTTGCTCGTTTTTATGGAAATCACGCAATAACAATTGCTTGTCGGTCATAAAAATTCTGAACTGGCCACGTTATTTGACGAATAAAATCCCCTGGCGAGGTATTTCTACACGAGGCAGACAAAATAAACACAATTCCCGAATAATTTTGCCTTTTGACCCGACAGTAATTTCATTTATTCGCTTTAATTTTTTCCTGTCTTCGTTGACAGAAACATTTCCTCTATTTCTTGTCTATTTTCGTTGAGATTCGTACTTTCTGTTTTATTTTTCTTCATTTGGATTGGTACTTTATTTTTATATTTTTCTTCATTTAGATTCGTACTTTCGGTTTTATTTTTCTTCATTTAGATTCGTACATTCGGTTTTATTTTTTTCATATAGATTCACAATTTCTGGATTATTTTTCTTCATTGGGATTCGTACTTCCTGTTGTATTTCTCTTCATTTAGATTCGTACTTTATTTCTTATTTTTCTTCATTTAGATTCGTACTTTATTCTGTATTTTTCTTCATTTGGATTCGTATTTTCTGTTTTATTTTTCTTTATTTAGATTCGTACTTAATTTCTAATTTTTCTTCATTTGGATTCGTACTTTTTGTTTTATTTCTCTTCATTTAGATTCGTACTTTATTTCTTATTTTTCTTCATTCAGATTCGTACTTTCGGTTTTATTTTTCTTCATTTAGATTCGTACTTTATTTTTTATTTTTCTTCATTTAGATTGGTACTTTATTTTTTATTTTTCTTAATTTAGATTCGTACTTTCTGTTTCATTTTTCTTCATTTGGATTCGTACTTTCGGTTTTATTTCTCTTCATTTAGATTCGTACTTTCTGTTGTATTTTTCTTCATTTAGATTCGTACTTTCTGTTTCATTTTTCTTCATGTAGATTCGTACTTTCTGTTTCATTTTTCTTCATTTGGATTCGTACTTTCGGTTTTATTTCTCTTCATTTAGATTCGTACTTTCTGTTGTATTTTTCTTCATTTAGATTCGTACTTTCTGTTTTATTTTTCTTCATTTAGATTCGTACTTTCTTTTCCATGTTTCTTCATTTGGATTCGTACTTTCTGTTTTATATTTCTTCGTTTATATTGGTACTTTCTGGTTTATTTTTCTCTATTTCGATTCGTACTTTCTGTTTCATTTTTCTTCATTTAGATTCGTACTTTCTGTTTCATTTTATTTCATTTAGATTCGTACTTTCTGTTTCATTTTTCTTCATTTAGATTCGTACTTTCTGTTTCATTTTTCTTCATTTAGATTCGTACTTTCTGTTTCATTTTTCTTCATTTAGATTCGTACTTTCTGTTTCATTTTTCTTCATTTAGATTCGTACTTTCTGTTTCATTTTTCTTGATTTAGATTCGTACTTTCTGTTTCATTTTTCTTGATTTAGATTCGTACTTTCTGTTTCATTTTTCTTCATTTAGATTCGTACTTTCTGTTTCATTTTTCTTCATTTAGATTCGTACTTTCTGTTTCATTTTTCTTCATTTAGATTCGTACTTTCTGTTTCATTTTTCTTCATTTAGATTCGTACTTTCTGTTTCATTTTTCTTCATTTAGATTCGTACTTTCTGTTTCATTTTTCTTCATTTAGATTCGTACTTTCTGTTTCATTTTACTTTATTTAGATTCGTACTTTCTGTTTCATTTTTCTTCATTTAGATTCGTACTTTCTGTTTCATTTTTCTTCATTTAGATTCGTACTTTCTGTTTCATTTTTCTTGATTTAGATTCGTACTTTCTGTTTCATTTTTCTTCATTTAGATTCGTACTTTCTGTTTCATTTTTCTTCCTTTAGATTCGTACTTTCTGTTTCATTTTTCTTCATTTAGATTCGTACTTTCTGTTTCATTTTTCTTCATTTAGATTCGTACTTTCTGTTTCATTTTTCTTCATTTAGATTCGTACTTTCTGTTTCATTTTACTTTATTTAGATTCGTACTTTCTGTTTCATTTTTCTTCATTTAGATTCGTACTTTCTGTTTCATTTTTCTTCATTTAGATTCGTACTTTCTGTTTCATTTTTCTTCATTTAGATTCGTACTTTCTGTTTCATTTTTCTTCATTTAGATTCGTACTTTCCGTTTCATTTTTCTTCATTTAGATTCGTACTTTCTGTTTCATTTTTCTTCATTTAGATTCGTACTTTCTGTTTCATTTTTCTTCATTTAGATTCGTACTTTCTGTTTCATTTTTCTTCATTTAGATTCGTACTTTCTGTTTCATTTTTCTTGATTTAGATTCGTACTTTCTGTTTCATTTTTCTTCATTTAGATTCGTACTTTCTGTTTCATTTTTCTTCATTTAGATTCGTACTTTCTGTTTCATTTTTCTTCATTTAGATTCGTACTTTCTGTTTCATTTTTCTTCATTTAGATTCGTACTTTCTGTTTCATTTTTCTTCATTTAGATTCGTACTTTCTGTTTCATTTTTCTTCATTTAGATTCGTACTTTCTGTTTCATTTTTCTTCATTTAGATTCGTACTTTCTGTTTCATTTTTCTTCATTTAGATTCGTACTTTCTGTTTCATTTTTCTTCATTTAGATTCGTACTTTTTTCCCCATTTAGACTGTACTTTATATCTTTCTTTTAAATTCTCAGACTTGTATATCCTTTTCCTCGGTTTAGTTCAATACTTTATTTTGTTTTACGTATTCGCTGATGTTTTATTTTACTCGTTTTAATTTTCATGTGTACTTTCTATCTTCCTTATTTTTGTGTAAATTTTGACTTTCTCTTTTTGCTGGCTTTCTTGTCGTACTTTTTTTGTATTTTCGTTCATCTAAGTACAGAGTGGTCCGAACATTTTGTTTACTCCTAACAGAAGGTAAAATATCAGATGAGTCATGATGCCGCATCATTTTGTGCCAGGAGAATTATGGTTTCCATAAAGAATCTATCGATGTTTTAGTGTCATTAAAATTGAATACTATTGCCACATCTGAGGAGGTGCCACTCAGTACACCTGCACCTGCTTTGACAGAATACAAAACCAACTACGAAATTTAGTGGGCATATACTCTTCATTCCCTACACCATTTATTTTTACAAAAGAAAGGCTGTTAGTCTTTCTCTACTCACTCGTTATTTTAATGGTAGCTGTTCCTCTGACATCCGATCTATGGTTTACCCCTGTAAATAATTCACAAGAACTCGTTTAGCTACACCCACTGTAAATCAGTTTCCTTTCTTCCTCCGTGCACCCAAAACCAAATTGAATCTCCAAGAGCAAAGTTTCTTTCAAAGAACTACTCGTTTCTGGAACACAATACCACAGGGCTGCTTCCCAGAATACTACAATATGCTCGTTTTCAAGTCTAATGTAAATGTTGAGCTGTCTTTTTTAAATAATAAAATTCTGCGCAGTTTCAGACATTTTTACTAATGCTAACGGTTTGTTTCACCGTCTACTCGACAAACTCATAACCTCTTGTCCTCGAGTGGCCTTTGGGCCTTGATAAACAGTGACTTTTTAGTAAAAAATACAAACTGAATCCATTATATGTAATTTTTTATTACTGTTCTTATTTTGTTTTACTCTTCTTAAAGTGAATAATCTGAACCCAGGAAATGTTTTTTGTATTGATGTATTACTTTTTCCTCTAATGTCCATATGGACCGTCTTGATGTGTTACAATGTAAATGAAAGTGAATAAACTGATTCAAGGACATTTATTATGTATTGCTGTATTACTTGATCTTCTATTATTCATGCAGACACTGTCAATGAAAGTGAATAAACTGAATCAAAGATATGTGTTTTGTATTGCTGCATTATTTGTTCCTCTATTGTTCACTTAGACTTTCTCGATGTGTGACAGTTTTAATGAAAGTGAATAAACTGAATCTCGGATATTTGTTTTGTATCGCTTTATTATTTGCTCCTCTATTGTTCACTTAGACCTTATTGATGTGTGATTGTTTCAATGAAAGTGAATAAACTGAATCAAAGTCATTATTTAAAGTAGTGCTGTATTACTTGTTTCTCTATTGTTCACTTAAACTTTGTCGATGTTTAACAGTGTTAATGAAAGTTAATAAACTGATTCCAATACATTTGTTTTAGTATTGCTGTATTGTTCCTCTATTGTTCATTTCTCGATATGTCAGTGTCAATGAATCTATTTCATGTTTTTACTAGTACTTGGTCTTTTATTGTTCTAATGTTCTCACCTTGTTTAATCTTTCTTCACCTGATTATGCATTTTTTTATTGCTGTATTACGTGTTCCTCAAGATATTCGGACCATTCTCTACATTCTGTGTTTGGCGTTTTAATTGAGATTCATATTTTATTTGTCTTGTACATTCTTTCGTTAGTTTTTTCTTTGAGATTGTCTTTCTTTTGTTTTTGTGTCCGTTGGAATTTTGGCTTTCTCGATTTATAATTAATGTCTTACTTGTTTTTTTTTAGAACTTGTGCGTTTTATCTTTTTGGTTTTTATTCGCATTTTCTGTCTTCTCTGTCTTATTGTAGACTTTGTACATTTTATCTTCTCTATTTTCGTTGTTTTCTGCTTTCCATCGTTTGTTTCTTACATCTTTTTGCGTTCAGTCGCGTACCCCCCCCCCCGGTGTATATCTGTTACTTTCGTTTTCTTTCCATGATATTTAAATTTGGACAGCTTCTGCTAGTCCGAACACTGAGGCAGTTCAGCCCTGAGACTTTTGAATCCGTAAAATGTATCTCTCTCTCTCTCTCTCTCTCTCTCTCTCTCTCTCTCTCTCTCTCTCTCTCTATGTGTATATATATATATATGTATATATATATATATATATACATATAGGCGTCCATTGATGTTTTAGTCATTCATTCTAGAAACAGGAAGTTCTGGTCACTTCCTTTTTCTTTCCGATGAGGGTATTTATCTAGTGTCCCATATTTAACTTTCTTCGGTCAATGTCACTTTTTACACTTCGACGCTATTGTTCATCCGACCATATCTGACCAATATGAGGTCAATATTTCTGCATATGAACGTGACTTTTCACCAGTAGCAAATAATCAGGGATCACTATTCCTGTCTAGTCGGGTTAGGGTTAGTATGGTATGTTTGTCCGTCACTGTTTATATCTATCTGGACTTATATACTTAATTTTCCCCTTTCATGGCTGTCAATTAAATAGTAGATAGATTATAATCCCCTCCCTTACGAGGGCAACTTATCTAGAAGAAACACTCGGAGGTAACACGTCATTAATCGTTTATACCTTAATTGCTTCCGATTGTATTAAATATTCTCCCTGTTACTGGACCGAAACAATATCTGGTCTGACGAAGTGCGGTTAAGAAATGCGTAACTACTTATCTATCATTATACTAAATCGGATTCAATCAGCATTTGTTTCCATAAGGCTTTTTCCTATATAATTTAATCACACAAAATACGAGCTAAAATATTCTCTAGTTTGGGGATTGAGTAACTTTTGAAAAACAATCTATTTTAATTGTTCTTATAAACCGTAATTTATAATTAGCTGAATTAGTCAAACATCCCCACTCTCAGCTTCCCAATATATGTTGATTCAATCACCCTCTAACATTTCTTGATTTCTTTATGAGCATTTAGAGAAGGAGTGGCTGTCTAGTGTCACCATCAAAGGTACACACCACAAACTCGTATATAAATTAGATGGCAAAATTATAAGTCTCTTTAGTCCCATAAATATTATACATAATTTAAGAGACTTACTATTTTAGTTATTCAAGAAGAATGCTCATAAGAGATATGTCACAGTTTAAAAATGTTCGAATTAAATGAAAGTGGAATAATTAATGGTAGTTGTTATGACCCAACGGGTCACGGGTATGTTTAGTAAACTAAAAACTCTTTATCGTGCAGGTATCTTGGCGCCAAATGGCTATAGTTGCCTTCACAACGCCAAAGTTAGACACAAGGTTTGTTTTTAATGTGAGGAAAATGCAGTTCACCAAAACATAGCACTCTGGATTGGGACAAAAATAAAAATTACCTTAGTCTAAAAGGATTTCTTCTTCACTAATCGGGGACTGAACAGAGACTACACCTTTATCCTAGGTCTATGACCAGGGTGTACATTGTCTTTCTATACAGAAGGAGGTCGATCTGTCTCTATATACACATACGTAATGTGAATGTATGTCGATGCATCTCTACTGAAATTACGCAAGATTGTATTAGATTGTGTGTATAAACAAAGGCGTCGGGAATATGCAAAGAAGTGTTCTAATATTAATACGCTAGTACGTGCTTTCATTCGTTCGTTTTGTGTCACGCTTTCATTGGTAACGGGGGTAGGGGACTTTGTATGAAGAAAGGAAAGTGGGAAGAACACATTTCCGATCATGGGGGATAGTAGAGAGACGATGGGTGCTTGCCATAGAAAAGAGGAAGTGGGGTATGGTGAAAATGGGGACGATAAAGAAAGCGAGGAAAGTGGATTTGAAAAAAACATGAGCTCATATTAAGGCGAGTAGAAAGTGAGCATTGCGTTTACTTTCAGCAGCCTCGTAACAACTCTCGCTTCACTTATTTTTTCTCAAATTCTATGAGCGATGTTTCTGACATTGGGGTAAGAATTGCTGTTTTCTATCCATCTTGCACTTATCGTTGGTTAGTTTTTGATCTTGAAGTATTTTTTACCTCATTCCATCAAGTGGCTTCATGCCTTGTCTGGAGCGATTTCCTTAAAAAAAATATAACAGTTTAAAAACAAACAAATAGTTCCCTTCTGTCAAATCTTAAAAACCTGCAACGTCATCCCATGAACAGTTTTCTAAATTATATTAAAATATTTTCTTTTTTTTTTGTAATAATTTTTAACTAGCATTTATTTTAGGGTATACAGCTTAACATTAAATTAAAAAATTATCGTAACTTCGGCAAATCACGACTATTTCGATTATCAATCTGATTGTCTTTTTTAAAATTAATTACTAAACGACTTTTCGTGCAGCAATTGCTAGTACTTTCAAATGCTGTGCATCTTACATAAGTGCAGCGAGGTAGAATTAAGCAAATGCTAATAAAGTCTAGTGTGCATCTACGGTGCATAGGATTACGAAGTGTACTCGTATGTTGCCGGTTTTGTGTGCTGCGTGCGGTCGATACATTAGTCATTAGAAACGTGATTCTTGGACAGGGTTATTGGAGGTAGTTCGACAGGGCTATTAATTTCAAATGACCGGAATCCGTCGTGGGTAGTATGGAAATTGAATCGCATTCTCTCGTTGATGTCACAATGCTAGACGATGCAACTGTCCTCACAAGAGAAATAGAAAGAAAAGGGAAAAGAAGAGTAGTTTGTTTATCTGCTTGTCACAACGGCCAAGTTAGACACGAGGTCAGTTTATATGGGGGTACTAGCTCATTTAAAAAATGAGGTACCCTGGACGGGTGCAAAATTAGTCATGATCAGCCCTGTCGGCATTTTACAGTGAGAGTGCCTCAGGTGATCAGCCATAAAACGATCTCTCTCAAAGAAGAAGGTAACGCATGGGAAAATGTGTTCCTGAGACCGTCCAGAACAGATAGTGTACATTGATCTCGACCCGAACGCCTGATATATATAAATAAAATAATCATGAATACAGGGACAAGAATAGTGACAATTGTCGTTGGAATCTTGGACATTTACCATTATATAAAGAAAGGCGTATTTCCGTATGTGTGTGTGTCCGGCTAAAACTCAGAAACTACCGAAGATACACATACAAATCTTATATCATCAGATCTCCCGCTGGCTATGGTAAACTCATACTGTAATATAATTGGGGTCACCGAGGATTAAATTAGTGCATGGTTTCAGGAAAAATTACTTTCTTTCATTTTTACTTCCCAAACACTAAAACTAGGTCAAATAGTAAGGCCGCTGTTTATGTGGTTTTCCTTTCTTTTTTTTATTCTGTCTATTATATTGAACCAGTTGGTAAAGAGATGAAGAGATAGATGAGTAACTGGAAAGAGAAGTGCGCTCTAAATGTAACGTGGCTGAGGATGTATGGAGAGAGAGGGGAGATAGCAGTTTTAAAAGAAAAATGTTACACACACATTTTAGAAACTCTCCGATGTTGTTATCAATACCACGGACAATGCATTGTATCCTTTCTTATCGCACTGACAGTGAGAGTAAAAGACAAAGGAAAAACAGCTTTCTAATAGAGTCAGTCATGTCTATGTGAACGACGCCTGAATGTTAGCTAATTCGCAAGTTGCTTTGCAAAACGAACTCTTATTAATTAACTTTTTTTTTTATTTCGTTGTTGTTGTCTTATTCGATGATTGTTTTTATTTCACCAACATTTTTAATTACAATTGTTTTTATATCTTGGATAAATGCTTAGCAATTTGGGTGAAACAGTATTTTGTTTTCAGTTCTTTCTGATACATTTACTTCTACGTTTTCGATTCTTGGTTTCCTTAATTTTCTCGACAGGATACGGGTCCCACTAATGAAACACAAGACTAACATTGGTCGTAACGAATATCTTGGGGCATTCATGTTTGACGGCAAACTCAATCAAATAAAATAAAGTAAAAGATTACGTGTTTTTAGGAAGTGCATACATAATAAGAACAGACGAAACACGAATAGATCCATTGGTAAGGTGCGTTTAGCGATGCAACAATGATATTTGAAGCATACACTCCTAATAAAAACAGCAAAAAATTAAATAAAAACGTTGTAGCATCGCAATATTTAGGCTCGGTTCAAAAACACATACACAAGAAATGAAAATCTAGCCAAAAGCACTTGAGATGAGCTTGAAGGAATGTCAAATGTAGAATGATTCAAAGGCATTTATTTGTATGTTATATAGTCAAGTTGTTAACAAGAAAGACCACCTTTAACGTAGCCTCGCGCAAGAGATTACGGTTCCTTTATTTGTTGTCAAACAAGTTCCTAAACAAAGAATTCCTTCTCAGTTCGTGATATTTATGGTAAGTAGGTACGAAAATATCCTCTTCACATGGAACATAATACTACGGAGCTGCTTCCGAGTTGACTATATATATATATATATATATATATATATATATATATATATATATATATATATATATATATATATATATATATATATATATATATATAGTGTTAAACTAAAAGCGAACTTTTAGGAAAGGTAAAACCTATTGTGAAAAGTATACATCTCAATATCCAGGATAGAGCAGAGTTTTGTGTTTTTTCCCTACAATTTTTATTTTACTTTTTCAAATTTTAAATCTTGGCCTTTGCCATCTTATCTATCCCAGCGACTTCCTCTGATGATAACATTTTGATCTTTGAAAAGCCTGGCTTAAGGAAAGATTTAACTTGAATAAATTGCCTTTTTGCGGAATATACCTTGCTCTGAGCAACTGAATAGAAATACGATTTTACTTTTGCTTTTCCAATTCCTTTTCATCCTTCTACATATATATATATATATATATATATATATATATATATATATATATATATATATATATATATATATATATATATACATCAAGAGAGGCGCGAGAGCGATCTATGCCTTAATAGACTCCACGAATGGCCTATGCTGGAAATCTCATTTCTTTGATCAATAATAACTCAAAAAACAATAAACCAAATTAGTTAAAACTTTGCACACAATTTTTATTTGATAGGTACTATAAGTGTGTAGAATTTTAGCATCATTGGTCAAGGCAACCCAGAGATTCAGAAAGTTCAATCATGAAATCATGTTATCCATGTGTATGTACGTACGTACGTACGTATGTACGTATGTGCCACCCTGTATCTCATCAACTATTTGATCGATTCAGCTGATTTTTGGCAGAGATAGAGGTTCTAGTGTCTAGTTGATGGCATTTTAATTTCAGTTTATCATGTACCTTAGTTTTCCAGAAAATTCCGAAAAACCTTTAAAATGACCAGTATTCATACACTTTATTCTATATGTTATCGACCATTTGATGGATTCAGCTGATTTTTGGCAAAGATAGAGGTTCTAGTGTCTAGTTGATGGCATTTTAATTTCAGTTTACCATATACCTTAGTTTTCCAGAAAATTCCAAAAAAACTTAAAAATGACCAGTATTCATACACTTTATTCTATATGTTATCGACATATATATATATATAAATTATTTATTACATACAGACATGACATCGATGTTTCATGCTTACGCAATCTTCAGTGCAGGAAGCTAATTCCCGACGGTCGGTGGGCGCGAACTCCGATCACAAATCGCCACTGATTCGCAGTCAAGAGGCTTACCAGTTTGCCACCAGAAAGTAGCTTAGAATTAAGGAGGAATTTAACTTTGTAAATACCAAATCGGCGAGTATTCACAGTAAGCGGCGAGAAGTTATCAACAACAACAACAACAACAACAACAAACGGTGTTGGATCTCGCAATGAAGCTAGTAGTACTGCTTGTTATTAAATTCACTCAGAGTCCCCGGCCTTAGTAAAGGGGGCTTTTAATAATATTTATAAATAAATATTAATTATTTATTACCTACAGACATCGATGTTTCATGCTTACGCAATCTTCAGTGCAGGAAGCTAATTCCCGAATTATATATATTTCTTTTGGATTTAAACCTGGAACGAGATATCATCTGCCTTATTTGGTCCTGGAAGTATTTAAAAATGGCCAATTTCTCCCTTTTCAATCCCCTTCAAGTGCGTCTGGACTCACCTATATTTTGAGCACTTTCTCCACACTGCTCCCACGCAAAGAGTTTTCTTCACATTCTACAATTCATTTGACTTCTTTTCAACGGAAATTTACCACCCGGACAATCTGCATATATTTTTCACGGGATTTTTCTTTTCATTCACTGCGTTTTTTAACAAAAATTCCTTTAATAATAATTTTCATATTTTTCAAATATTTGAACTTTGGTTTTTTCGAAAGCCAACTTATCCATCTGTATTTCTCCTCTGATGATAAGATTTCGATCTTTGAAAAGCCTTGGCTTAAGGAAAGAATAATAAACACTAGTTTATTACTGAATACACCTTGCATTGAACAATTGAAATTTGAAATAAATTTGGACAATCGTCGCATATTTATCACTCTTTTTTCTTCTATCTATCTATCTATCTATCTATCTATCTATCTATCTATCTATCTATATATATATATATATATATATATATATATATATATATATATATATATAGGTTTCTTATATAGGAAATAATCGATATCATATAAAGGATAACATCTATTTGCCATTGTCAGCTCGCAATCCTTAATTTTTTTAACCAAATCTCACCTGTAAAGTCGGTTCTCTATCACTCCAAACACTTTCTCACACCTGAGGCTATTGTCTATCTCTACAAATCTACTATCAGACCATGTATGGAGTACTGTGGTCATATTTGGACTGGCGAATTTATGTTCTATTTGAAGGTTTATGATAAGGTGCAGACATATATCTGTCATTTGATTAGCCCCACCTTTTCTTCTTCTCTGCCCCTTCTCTCTCACAGACGTGATGTTGCTAGTCTCAGTCTTTTCTATAAATACTATTATGGCATGTGTTTTTCAGAATTATGTGATCTATTCCTCACTTCCTTTGTTCCAGCTCGTTTGACTTGTTGGCCTAGCAGACTTGATCAATTCGCTGTTTTGATACTTCATTGTAATACAGCTTCATATTCCAATAGCTTCTTTCCAAGAACTGCAGATTTGTGTCACTCTCTTCCTGCTGACTGTTTTCCTCCTACCTATAGCTTTTGTTATGCGTTAATCATCTTTTGTTCTTTCTTTATCTCCTTACATTAAGTGGTTTTATACCTTGTCTCGAGCGACCGTGATACAAAAAATCCGATTTTTATGATGTTAGTTTTTTGCAGAGAGGTGTTGCCGTATTATTAATAAATTAGGACCTATCTGGTATTGCACAGTATCAACGTTGCTTAATTCCGGTGACCTAATCAAAACCGACCTGTCAACGTGATTATGCTTCTAAAATATATTTTCTGCAAATTCACAAATATTACTGTTGTTTCTTATGTA
>OY744550.1:18897809-18905309 GCA_963556195.1 Sepiola atlantica | reverse complement strand
TAAATATTTAGAATGGTAGAGACTTTAATCATTTCGAGGGTAACAACCTCTCTTCTTCAAAAAGAAAACAAAAGTTGGACTGGCTGTGTCAGTTGAAGATTATTTTTATTTAAATAAGAAAAGCTCAAAAGGGGTTACAATAAATAAATTGATAAATAAATCAAACATGTACAATGACTTAATTGATTTGTTGTTTTTTATCTCTTAATCTTAGTATAATCAAATATCGCACTGGCAGCAAATAACCTTAAAATGGTTGATATGCCGCCGTAATGCAAAATAAACCCCCAAAGCAACAACAACAACAGCAACAACATCAAGTTGTTTTTCCTTTTTTATTGTCAGGTCTACGCATGCTCGACCAACCCTATATGACAGACATGATAGAAGCTAATGCCATGGGATACAAACCAAATGATATTGACATCTACAGTGCCAGCTGGGGGCCAACGGATGATGGAATGACCGTTGACGGGCCACGAAACTTGACCATGAGGGCTATTGTTGAAGGAGTCAACAAGGTAAGAATATATATTATTCAACTAAATAATGAAAGTATTCTTTAAATAATTTCCATATTGCTTTGCAGTAGTATGCTAGTGGGGCCAGGTGGTTTGCAGTTTGAGTCATTATATATATATATATATATATTTAGATTTGTCACTTGGAAGATAGTTTATTCAGTAAAGACCAGAATTAGTCCAATAAAAATAAGCTCGATAATACTCGATTACAGAGTACAGAGCATTTATAAACCTTCAATAAAACACACACACACACACATATATATATATATATATATATATATATATATATATATATATATATATATATATATATATATATATTGTGTGTGTGTGTATTTAGGCAGCATTTCTTTCGTCTGTTTAATTATACCTTTTTTATTTTTTCAATTTTTCTGATACAGAAAAGTATTAAAATCAAATAAATTAATGAATGTTCCATAGGGTTCACAGGTTTCACGAACGTTTTCGATTCTTCATCGAATCATCCTCAGGTGTCAAAAGCAAATGAAAGAAAAGCTGTATTTAAATCAACGACTTCCTGGAAAAATGCGAAAAACGTTCTCTGCGCGTTTCTCCGTTGTCTTTTTAAACATGTTCTTCTTTCTCCAGCTTTTTTGTTCATTTGCTTTTGACACTTGAGGATGATTCGACGAAGAATCGAAAACGTTCGTGAAACCTGTGAAACCTATGGAACATTTTTTTTGTTGATTTTAATACAAAAAGACAATCCGGAAAATTGAAAAAATAAAAAAAGGTATAATTAAACAGACGAATTTTGTTATTATTAACAATGTTTGCATATATATATATATATATATATATATATATATATATATATATATATATATATATATATATATATATACAATAATATTTATAAATAAATATTTATTAATTATTTTAATTACCTACAGACAATCTTCAGTGTAGGAACTAATTCTCAACGGTCGATGGGCGCGAACTCCGATCACAAATCGCCACAAATACGTAGTCGAGGATCTTATCCATCGGCCATAGCCAATTAGTTAGTAAATAGAGAGGAATTTTAAATGTAAATAGCGAACGGCGGCTAGATACCAAGCAGTATAGAGTGATCTACGAAACGGCGTTCGGATCATGCATATAGCTATTTGTACTGCTTGTTATTAAAGTTACTCGAGAGTGCCCAACCTTTGTGGGAGGGGGCTGATAAACAATAATATTTATAAATAAATATTTATTAATTATTTTAATTACCTACAGACATCGATGTTTCATGCTAACGCAATCTTCAGTGTAGGAACTAATTCTCAACGGTCGGTGGGCGCGAACCCCGATAACAAATCGCCACTGATTTGTAGTCGAGGATCTTATCCATCGGCCATAGCCAATTAGTTAGTAAATATAGAGGAATTTTAAATGTAAATAACAAATCGGCGGCTAGATACCAAGCAGTATAGAGTGATCTACGAAACGGCGTTCGGATCGTGCATATAGCTATTTGCACTGCTTGTTATTAAAGTTACTCGAGAGTGCCCAGCCTTTGTGGGAGGGGGCTGATAAACAATAATATTTATAAATAAATATTTATTAATTATTTTAATTACCTGCTAATGCAATCTTCAGTGTAGGAACTAATTCTCAACGGTCGGTGGGCGCGAACTCTGATCACAAATCGCCACTGATTCGTAGTCGAGGATCTTATCCATCGGTCATAGCCAATTAGGTAGTAAATATAGAGGAATTTTAAATGTAAATAAATATATATATATATATATATATATATATATATATATATATATATATATATATATATGTGTGTGTGTGTGTGCGTGTGTGTGTGTGTGTATTCTGTCGCATTGTCGTGTCGAATAAATCAAAATAAAACTAATTAAGCAGGAACAGACCGTGTTTTGACATAGCGCTTGTCTTAATGAAAATATGTTACCTAAATGCACACACACATTACAATATATATATATATATATATATATATATATATATATATATATATATATATATATATATATATATATATATATATTTATATATATATATATATATATATATATATATATTGGAAATGAGAAAGGAAAAACCAAAAGGTTGTTTTTATGTATTCATCAACGTTTCGTCTTCATTTGTAAGACTTACCCAGGATGATAATTTTAAGAAAAATGTCATGCAAGTATATAGAAAGATGGGTTTACATGATGGGTTGATGAGAAGAAGTAGTAGCCACTACTGGGAGCGCAAGACCAAGGTCCGGGCTGAGAGAAGTCGATGGCAGAGAGTGAAATGAATGTGGATGGCTGTGAGTGAAAAAGGGGAAGGGTGGGAGTGTTAGTGAATTTGTCTTAGGGTGGAAGAGATGGGAGGGGGTGCTGAGATTTTTGTCGTGGTGAGGTGTCGCATGGATTTTGAGGGGCTGGGGAAAGAGGAGGGGAGGGGGAAGCTCTGTGTCTTTGGTGTGTAGGTAGTATCATAGTTTTAGAAAATGATTTGAAGAAATGAAGATGATTTGAAAGTAGGCGGGTTGGGTGGGTAAGAGTGTGAAAGAAGTAGTCGAAAGGGTGAGATGGGTGAGGGGGAGAGGGGAGAGTTTGTTGTTGTAAGGTGTTAAATTTTTGGAGGGTAGGACTATTGACCAGCTGGCTATGTCAGGAATGTGTGAATATAAGTAAGTTAGAAGGAAAGTGTTGAAATGTGCTGTGAACATGACAATGAGGGGAAGGAAAAAGAAAAAGAAAGAGAAGGAGAAAAGTGATATTAATTTTGGTGAGAAATAGGTGAAATGTTGTTTTGTGCAGGCAGTGTTGATGGTTTGAAATTAAATTAAGGGCAAAAGGGGTTTAAATATCTAAATATTTGTGAGGATGTCTAGATTGTGTTCATTGGTAAGGCTGTTATTTGTGGTTAAGTGGTTTAGATTCGTGGTGAATGAAAATGTATGTGAGGAGGAGTTTGTGCGTGAGTGTGTATGCGGAGACTTGTATATAAGTAGAAGTAATCTAGGTTCAGTTTTTGTTCGTTCATGATAATTTTGCTTATTAAGGGGGATAGATTGTAGAAGCCATTTCGTTGTCTGATGGTGTTGGAGGCTGTGATTAGTGCAGTTTCCAGTAGTCTTCGCCGAGCTTTGTTATGAATGTATTTGCTGATTTAGTATCTCTGTCTCATGCAGGAGTAAATAATGAGTCCTGGTGTATATCGTAATGACCATTGACGAGATTGTGAGATTACCGCGTAATCGCCGGCGCTCAAGAGAGAAAAAGTTAAGTTTCTTGAGTCGACTTTCATAGGGCAGATCCTATAGACTCTACACCATTCGAGTAACCAGTCTTTGAACTCTCTCCAGGTGCCGGATATCACATATTAGATATGGAGCAGAGGCCTTGACACTATACTCTAATAGTGGTCTGACGAGGGAGACATAAAGTGGTAGGAATATTTCAGGAATGAGTTTGCAGAAAGAGTCTTGAATAAGAAATAGATTTATCCTTGCTTTGTTTTCAGCCTGAATGCATTGTTTAAATATCTTGAAGTACGAGTCGATCAGAGGACCAAGAACTTTGGATGAACTTGATATGCTTGATATTCTTTATAAACGGTAAAACAATCATGTCGACTGCTTTTGTCAACTGATGGTGTGAAGTGATAGAACGCTCCCTGCTTCAGAAATAACACTAAGTTGCTCATTGTCAAAATGGCGAAACGTCGATGAGTATAATTTTCTAGGCGAGATAAATTCATCGAGCAGAGCTGAATTTCAATCCTATAAATCAGTCTCACACGATATTTGACCGGCCCGATTCGGTCTTTGACATTGGGTTCCTTTAATTCTTTCTAGAACAATTTACTTACAACAGGGAACACATGAAGGTTGTTAGTGATGGGGAAATCCTTTTAGACTGAAGCAATATTAATGTTTGCCCTAAGCCAGAGTACCACATTTTTTGGGGGGGGGAGCGGCTTGATTTTTCCCAACTTTAAAAACGGACCTTGTGTCTGACTTTGCACTCGTGGGAAGTAAATAGCGACTATGTGTCCTTCGTATTTTTATTCAATTCTTTGTATTTAAACAAAATAAAAAATCCCTACGGTCGGTACGATAAACGATTTTTGTTTTCATTAATTGGTTCTTTTTCAAAACCAAAGAGACAAAAGCCGGTTATCTGCGGTTTACTTTTGTGAAAGTATTATAATCAATATTCTTATTTCACAAAAGCTTTTTTAAATACAAATTTGATATTTTCAAACAAATAATAATTGGTGCGTATAATTGTTGTTGTTGTTGTTGTTGTTGTTCTTGTTCTTGTTCTTGTTCTTGTTCTTGTTGTTTATTATTATATACTCACAAGGAGTTCTCGCACAGGCAATAATCAGTGATAATCACCAGTGATTTTGCCTAGAGCTTGAGTGACAACAAGTCTCCCCAGATTTCCAGTGCTCTCCACCTCTTTCGACAACTACTGCAAATGAATTTGCGTTATCACAACAGACGCTTACCATCGATTTCTCGTTGGTAACGACCATTGCCCTTATCTGGGATTAGGATTGCAATATACCTCCATAATGTCCCAGTGCTCCCCGCACTCTTCCAGCAGAGGTCTGGTTAGTGCTATCCCTCCCCAGTCTTCTCATCCTCCTTGACCGTTCACGACTGTTTTGTGTGGTATCAGCCGGGGCTGGTGCCATCACTTTTTAGGGGAGGGGGGTGATTTATGTTTCTGTTCCTTGAGTTCTTGTGGTGCTTTTTATGTGATTTTGTTTTCTTCCTTGCGTGTGATTGTTTAGTTTTCGTAGCTTATGTGGAAAGATTTCCGCATTCAAGGATTTTCCTGTTTTATCATTGCCGTCAGTTGTATGATCTCAGTCTGCCCTTTGATTCTAATTTCTCCCAGTCTTTTTCCCAGGTTCTTCGGAACTGTTCCTAGTACTCTTACGATTATATTTACTTTCTTCATACTCCATATCTCTTTCAATTCTCTGTCGAGTTCCGTGTATTTGCTTCGTTTCATTATCTCTTTGGTGTTCAACTGTGGTCAGCTAGGATGGCAAAATCTACGATTTGGCAGTATTTTTCCTTCTTGTTGACTATTATGACATCCAGTCTCCTTGCTTGGATGAGTTTATCTGTTTGTACTTCTATGTACCAGAGGACTTTGTGATTTTCGTTTTCGAGTACTGTTTCTGGTCTCTGGTTCATGTTTGTACCATTTGTCAGAGTGTTCGAAATGCATTCGTTTGTATAGCTCCCAGTGTACTTGCTTTCCCCACGCAGGCATGCCTATTTTTGTATTCTTTTGGGGACAGTTTTGGGCATTCACCTATTATGTGATTTACTGTTTCGTCTCTTTGTCTGCACAATCTGCATTTACTGTTTTCCTTGGTTTTATCTATTTTAGCTTTAATGTAGTTGGTCCTAATCACATTGTTTTGTGCAGCCGTCAGTAAGGATTCCGTTTCTCTGTTCAAGTGTCCTTTTCTTAGCCATGCCAAACTATTTCCGTGCGTCGCTTTTCTTGTCATTCTTATGAAACGCCCGTGTAGTTGTTTTTCTTCTCACTTTTTTCTTGTCTGTTTGTGTCCGGTTTCGGCGCTTCCTGCGTTGTTCGTTAGGTGATCAGCCTTTCTGTGTTCTGGTTTATGTATTTCTCCAGCTCTTTTTTAGTGTCGTCGATACAGTCTTCTATACTTACCAGTCCTCTTCCCCCTTCGTTTCTCTTCACGTATCGTCATTTTGGTGTAGTGCGTTGTGCATGGTCATTAATTTACTAGTCCTCTGGTCAAGGTGTCTGAGTTCTTCTTTTATCCAGCTTATGAATGGTCCAGGGCTTCTTTAGTCCAGCTTATGAATGGTCTAGAGTTGTTTTGTCCAGTTTATTATTATTATTATTATTATTATTATTATTATTATTATTATTATTATTATTATTATTATTATTATTATTATTATTATTATTATTATTATTATTATTATTATTATTATTATTATTTTCATCATCATTCTTCTTCTTATTATTATTATTATTATTATTACCAATCTTAATATGATGATGATGATGATGATGATGATGATGATGATGATGATGATGATGATGATGATGATGATGATGATGATGATGCATTCCATATTTTTAGTCGTAGAGGGTCAAGAAGGATGGGAAGACCGAGGATGGACAGCAGTAACAAGACTTCTACTGGAAGAGTGCAGAGAGTGCTGGGTCGTTGGAAGAGAGACCAATGGTCGTTGCCAGCGAGTAATCAACGGTAGGCGGCTGTTGCGATAGCGCAAGATCATTTGCGGTGGTGATCGAAAAGAGGTTGAGAATACTGGAACTCTGGTGAGACTTGTTGTCACTCAGACTCCAAGGAATACCACTGATTGTTGTTGGTGAGCAATCACTGACGATAACTTGTGTGAAAACTCCTAGTGAGTACACATACTAATCAGTAGTAATAGTAGTATAATTATGTATCGTAATTTTTTTTTAAATTCCTCAGAGCATACCCGGTAGCATTAATACAATTCTTACGAATACTTTTACAAAATAACGACTACATACAAGCCAACGTGGGAGCAAAGCTCGTTCAATGTTATAAATATATCATGAAGCACTTTTATGTTATTTAACTTGTTGTCCATTTTGTATTCGTGTTCAGTTCTCTCTGATTCCAAATTGGTTAATTTTCTTTCCAGGGTCGGTACGGCAAAGGAAGTATCTACGTGTGGGCTTCCGGTGATGGCGGTCCTAATGATGACTGCAACTGCGACGGATATGCTGCAAGCATGTGGACCATTTCGATCAATTCGGCCACTAATGATGGACAGACAGCGGCATACGACGAATCCTGCTCCTCTACCCTGGCTTCGACATTTAGCAACGGCAAGGGGATGACCCTCGATGCTGGAGTGGTGAGTTTCGAAATGTGTCCATGTTTTCGGTTATAATCATTGATACTGTTGCTTAATTAGGGTAGAACTAGAGAA
>OY744550.1:18882809-18892809 GCA_963556195.1 Sepiola atlantica | reverse complement strand
TTTAAACAGTTGAAGCAACGAATGAGAAAACTAATGGTGCGTCAAATAAACTAACCCGCCGAAGAAACGAACAGACGCAGAGAAGAGGAATTATCAACGGGAGATAACCACGTCATCTTTAACAGCAGTCTCAATCAACAGGCTTTGCTTTTTTTGTTAGTAATGAACAAGGCCAACAGTCACAGTTTTTACTAGCTACCAAAACCAAAGTCCATTCGAGGATAAGGTTTAATGATATGAGTGTTCAGTTGGATTATCAACAATACTATAGGATGATTTAAAACGATAAATGGACATAGAATGGGCATACTTTTATTTGTTAAGATGACAACTTGTAAGGGGACACCTAACTGAAGACGGCCATGTTGTAGTCTGAAGTTTAGCAGTCCCGTGATAATAAGTTCTACTGATCATAGGTTCTTGGTAAGAAACTCTGTTCATGGAAATTCTGTTGGATGCAAGTAATTAACTCAGTAGTGGTGACAGTGACCGTCATCGCTGTGGTGTTTTCACGTCAGAAACAGAGTTGTTCGTTTTCTTCATTCTTAAGTTGTGATAATAGCAGCAACCGTCTTCCTCTCTTCCCTTGTAGATGTAATAATGTTTAAACAGTTTTAAAATACACCGACATTCCTGGTGAATGACGACATCATGCTCTTCGATGTTTTATTCTTTTACAGAACTGTAAGGTTAAATATTCCCATCACCCGCTCCCCAGAAATGCAGATGAAGACGGAGCCCCGAAAAGAGCGACAGAATCTTATCAGCCGATGAGAAAGACGTCGTTATAGTGTTCGAATCGGCTCACTTCGGATTTCGTCTTCGTGGCGTCATATATTAACACATCGCCCTAGTGATAATCTTTAAACTTCTAATAAAATTGTCTACGTTCTTACTTTATTTTAACTTTACGTAGAAAATTTCGATTTTAACCTTTTTTACACACTCTAATGTAAATATTACCGAAACTTAAATTGTATAAAATATGGGATAACAACAACAACAACAACAACAACAACAATAATAATAATAATAATAATAATAATAATAATAATAATAATAATAATAATAATAATAATAATAATTAATAATAACTTACGGCTGCACAAAACAATGCGATTAGGACCAACTATATTAAAGCTAAATTGATAAAACCCAGGAAAACAGTAAATGCCGATTGTGTGGACAAAGAGACGAAACAGTAAATTACATAATAAGTGAATGCCCAAAACTGTCCCCAAAAGAATACAAAAATAGACATGACTGCGTAGGGAAAGCAGTACACTAGGAGCTATACAAACAAATGCATCTCGAATACTCTGACAAGTGATACAAACATAAACCAGAAACAATACTGAGAAACGAGAAACACAAAATCCTCTGGGACATGGAGGTGCAAACAGATAAACTCATACAAGCAAGGAGACCGGATTTCATAATAATCAACAAGGAGGAAAAATCTTGCCAAATCGTAGATTTTGCTGTCCCAGCCGACCACGGGATGAAGACCAAGAAGGCAGAAAAACGAAGCAAATACACGGAACTCGTCAGAAAATTGAAAGGGATATGGAGTATGAAAAAAGTCAATATAATACCAATAATCGTAGGAGCACTAGGAACAGTTCTGAAGAACCTGGGAAAAAGACTTGGAGAAATTGGAATTAAAGGGCAGACTGAGACCATACAACTGACGGCAATGGTGCAAACAGCTGACATCTTAAGGAAAATCCTTGAATGCGGAAACCTTTCCACATTAGCTACGAATACTAGCCAATCACATGCAAGGTGCAATAGGAAGAAAACAAAATCACATAAAAAGCACCACAAGAACTTAAGGAACAAAAACTGCAAGAAATTTCATAAACTACCCCCCCCCCCAAAAAAAAAAGTGTAGGATGAAGGCGGATGAAAGACCGAGGAGGGTTAGCACTAACCAGACCTCCGCTGGAAGAGTACGGAGAGCACTGAGACATTGGGGAGACGTTTTGCTATCCAAATCCCAGAGAATGCCAATGGTCGTTGCCAACGAGAAATCGATGGTAAGCGTCTGTTGTGATAACGCAAATTCATTTGTAGTAGTTATCGAAACAGGTGGAGAGCACTGGAAATCTGGGGAGACTTGTTATCACTCAGATTCCAGGGAGCACCGCTTGTGATTATCAGTGAGTAATCACTGTTGACGGCCTGTGTGAGAACTCCTAGTGAGTAATCATAATCATAATGAAAGCGTCAGAATATGCGTCACTCGACAGGCTTATGCTCTACGTGTTTGTCTGGTGTGTTTATTTGTTTACATTTTGTTAAACAGACGACAACTGAATAAATGTTTTGATAAATCGTTTAATTAAGGTTATCTACTTCCGGTATGCAGTCTACCTTTTGACGACTGCTAATGGATAATATATTGCAGCAATTTTGATAAATATTTATGAAAATGGGATTTATTTGATTCACAATTTAATTACAACAAAGTATTACATAACTGCGGCAGACGTGGTGGAAATGGCCCCGACTAAAGAGCGTCCATCTTTACCTGGCGTGTAGTTTGAAAATTAAAGAAAAAGCGAACTCACAACCTATGAGAAGCAGAACGACTGGTTATTGCATTGCAATAAACAACATCACTTTAATAAGCAAAAAAGTGAGCCGAAAAAAAGTATCTGTATTCACATTTTACATGAATAGAGATGTTTTCCGTCTGTCAGTCACAATTGTTTTAACCATAATAACGTGCATTGTGGAATTTGTCTAATTTCGAAATATCAGACATCTTAACTGCTTTAAAAAAAAAAGAAGGGAAATACTGTAAATAATCATTTCAGAACAAACAAAGCGGAAGCCATGACAGGAAACCGACACCGAAAATTTGAGATCTTCAGCCTGGCGTTCTACGAACTGAGCTATTTGGACTTTTCTTAAAACATACCTTTAACAAAATAATTTGTAACTTCGGCGTGACGTCATAGATTTATTATTCACGTGATATTTCAAAAGATGAATTCAAACATCAACGATAATGATTTTAAAAACATAAATGCATGATAAACATTCTGAGTATTGATTTACACCTCTCCAGGAGTTAGGCACAAGGCCAGTTTTTATCTTACTCCCACAAGTAAGATGTGTCCCAAGGTCGGGTCGGGAAAGTGGGGATTAAAAATTGCATTCCCCGGTAGGGGCGCCTCAACCAGTAAGCAATAAACTTACTCCTCCCCAAAGAGTGGAGGCGAAGCCTGGGAGGGTGGACCTCCTAGAACTGCACAGGACAGAGCCATAGACCGGTGTAAATCAAGCCTTGAAGGCGAAGACAATACCAGTCTATGGGGTGCAGTATCCATAGGAACAGATACTACACTTTGATCTTAGCCAAAAGGCCAAGCGTTGGAAATTAGTTTAATAGTCCCAAGACAATTTATTTTGCTTTAACTACGTATTTATTTACCTCCTCTCCAGGATGTTAGGTACAAGGCCAGTTTATCTCACTCCCACAAGGCAAGATGTGACCCAATGTCGGAAAAGTGGGACTTGAAAAGTCAGCGCCCGAGAAGGTGTGCACTCTGGTCTTTAAAAATTGCCTGGGCAGCCCCGTCGGCATTCCCCGGTAGGGGCGCCTTAGACAGTAAGCAATAAACTTACTCCTCCCCAAAGAGGAGAGGCAAAGCCTGGTAAGGTGGACCTCCTTAAACTGCACAGGACAATCCCATAAACCGGCAGAATCATGCCCCGAAGGCCAAGACCATACAAGTCTATGGGGTACAGTATCCATCGGAACAGATACTACACTTTGATCTTAGCCAAAAGGCCAAGCTTTATTTATCTACCTCCCACAAGGTAAGATGTGACACAAGGTCGGGAAAGTGGGATTAGAAAAACCAGCACTCGAGAAGTTGAGCACTCTGGTCATTAAAAATTGCCTGGGCAGCCCCGTCGGCATTCCCAGGTAGGGGCGCCTCAGACAGTAAGCAATAAACTTACTCCTCCCCAAAGAGGGGAGGCGAAGCCTGGGAGGGTGGACCTCCTAGAACTGCACAGGACAGATCCATTGACCGGCGTAAGTCAAGCCCCGAAGGACAAGACAATACCAGTATGGAGTGCAGTATCCATCGGAACAGATACTACACTTTGATTTTAGCCAAAAGGCCAAACGTTGGAAATTAGTTTAATAGTCCCAAGACAATTTATTTTGCTTTAACTACGTATTGGCGTTAAAATCAATTTAATCTCATAAATATATTAGAACTTGGGACCCGTCGACCCATAATTGCAGTAGATAATTAACTCAGATTATTTAATCTCTGAAATCTACTGATTTGAAGGAGAATGAAGAGAAGTGTGAAAAAAACGTCAAGCAATTCGTGAGCCGCATTATTTTATCATATTTATTTGGTAAAATTTAACTTTAACGGTCCGATTCAAGTCAGGGTGTAAACGCTTCCCTGATCGAGTGTCAAACCTTTTCGAAACAGTTATAAAAAGTGATGTTTACGATACGAACATCACAAATGAAATAATTAAAACGAATATTTATTGTGCATAATCAAATAACTCTAGAAATTAATAAAAAATAGCATTTCTTGCGCATATATCGTACGACGTTGAGGGCACTTTCAAACAATGTTTCGGACATGAAACTATTTAGTAGTCTTATCTGGAAGTTTATCAGTTGATATTTTAATCGATGGAGGACCGCATATTTAACAAGAAATTTGTAGATAGACCGCATGCATAATCATCACCACTTAAAGATTGTCTTGAAGCCCTTCTTTTTAAAAGAAAACATCGGAGAACCAACAGAATGAAGAAAGAAAAAACGTATTCATTCGTTGTGTGCAGATTGGTACCAAATCATTACCGGCTCGCTGATTGGGAAGCACTGATCTATAACATAAAATAATTAGTCGACGATAATGATGGAAGTTAAAGATGAAGATAAGATTATGATGAAGAAGAAGAAAAAAACAGCAGAGGAGGAGGATGAACTATAATTGAAAAAAGAAGAATAAAAAGATGTATAATAATTGGAGAAGAAGAAGAAAAGAAAAAGAATGAGAAGAAATAAGATAATAAGTGAAAGAAGAAGAAGACGATGATGATGAAGAAGAAGAAGCAAAAGAAGAAGATGAAGAAGAATAAGAAAAGGAAGAGGACGAGGGGGAATTATAATTGAAAAAAGAAGATAAAGATGTACAATAATTGGAGAAGAAGAAGAAAAGAAAAAGAATGAAAAGAAATAGAATAAGAAGCAAAAGAAGAAGACGATGAAGAAGAATAAGAAAAGGAGGAGAAGGAACTATAGCTGAAAAAAAGAAGAAAAAGATGTAAAATAATTGGAGAAGAAGAATAAAAGAAAAAGAAGAATTAGAAGAAGAGATAAAGGAAAAAAGGAAGAAGAAGAAGAAGAAGAACGTACGACAAACGATAGAATCGCCAGATAACTACCGAAATGAGATAAAAAGGGTTATTTCAGATTATCTAGATTATTCAGACTACTATTCTCACTTTCTTTGTTATTTTTATAACGTTTCGGTCGATGTAACATCCGACTCATCTTGAGTGTATCTTTTCGAACTGAACCCTGACCGTAATCCACGAGGGTATATTGTTCACGTTCCGTCAGTTATGACGGCATAGAAATGTTGAGCAATTTTAATTTCATTTTTAATTAGTATTGCCTGTAGGGAAACGTCTAGAAGTCATAATTTTGAACTTAATGTATCTGTTGCGTCACAGGTGCAAAACATCAAAAACTATTTGTAGTAGAATAGATTCTCTTTATTGGAGGTAAAGGGAAAGAAAATTTGAAACGAAAAAAAGAAAGAGAGAAAGGGGAAAAGACAAAAAAAAAAAAAGAAAGAAATGAAAGAGCGTGTCATACAGTGCGAGGAAAGTCCGATACTCAGCACACAGGAACACAAAAGGATAAGACGGAAAGAAATCCTCTTGGAACAGCAGCGATACACACGATTAATTAGCAACAAGTGCGAAAACAAACTTCCCGGCGTTCAAACCTCGCAAGTTTTTTATTGTGACAATGCCGCTAACTGACTGGCCAGAGAACTAGCCAATCAACGCACGTGACTTCTGTTTTCAAATAGAGACGCTGCCCGCTTACTTCCGATCCGAAAAGACGATGCTCGTTTACTTCCGGTCCGAGCTGCCGCAACCCCCTCCCCCCCCCCCCACCTTGATTCTCTTGGATTTCCAAAAAAAAAAATTATTTAGTACAATTTAGTATACTATTGTAGATAAATGCAGAAGAAATGGCATGTCTGTGATTGAGATAATACAAAACAAATACGTCTTTCGGGAAGCTGTTTAGTATCATGGAAATAGATAATATACGTCAAAGAAGAAAGTATATTTTAATCTACCGTATTACGATGCTTTCAGAACGGATGGTTTCTTATTTTAGTTGAAGCCGTCCTGTCACAAGTCTGTCACAAGTCTGGCACAAACTGCTGTTTTGTTAACGTTGATGTTTGGACAGAAGTCAGAGATAAAATAGTCCAATCACAAACATAGCAAATAATTTTGGCAAAGGAGAGTGTAATTTTTTATTAGATTTTCCTACAGTCAGTTTTTTTTGTGCTGCAGAGAGAGAGAGAGAGTGTGTGTGTGTGTGTGTGTGTGTGTGTGTGTGTGTGTGTGTATGTGTATGTGTGAGAGATAGATAGATAGATAGATAGATAGAGAGAAGGTACCCATATATCAAGAGATTAACGCTGCGCCTTTCTACTGCCAACTAACAAGATTTAACTAAATGCAGTTTAATGTTAGAAGTAAATGTTTTACATTTGAAACAAGTAAAAAAAAAAATGCATTCAATTAATTGACAACTCTTTTGATTGACGCTAAGGATCTGTAAGCCAAATAATGTTTATATCAATTTGAGTTTATAGTTTGTGACATCTTTCTATACAATAAACAGTACGGACACGTCAAACTAGACTGGCAGATCAGAGCACGCACCTACATGAACGTAACGTAAACCGGCGACCCCCCCCCCCCCGCAATGGGCAGTTGGTATGCAGACATGCAGAATTTATTTGAGAGATGTGCATGGCAGAGCTCACCACTCTCTTTATAAATAAGGTATTTAAAATGTAAGGTGTAGTAACTTATACATATATATATATATATATATATATATATATATATATATATATATATATATATATATATATATATATATATATATAAAAACAACACTTTTGTAGCTTATAGTGCAAACAAGAGCTCTCTCTAAGCACCTGTATCTTTCACTTAATCTTTTCTGTTCTCCCTCCCCCTCTCTCTCTCTCTCTCTATCTATCTATCTATCTATATATATATATATATATATATATATATATATATATATATATATATATATATATATATATATATATATCTGAGTATGGTATAGATCCACAAGGTATAAATCCAGGGGAATTGAACCGGGTTTATGAGAGTGCTCAATACAAATATAGAGCGGAGATATAAATATAAATGATAATTTATTTCGTTTTGACTACAAAATGTATTATGTTTGACGAGAGCAGTTTATAGGAGCTCCCGAACTTCAGGTCTTGAAATAGCATTATGCTATTCTTTTCTTTTCTTTTCTTTTCTTTTCTTTTCTTTTCTTTTCTTTTCTTTTCTTTTCTTTTCTTTTCTTTTTCTTCTAACTTGTATTTTGTTTTTGTTTTTGTTTTGTTTGTTTTATTTTGTTTTATTTCTATTCATATTCAATTTCTATTTTAATTTTCTGTCACCTTATATAACTTTGTGGAATTGTAAACTTATTCAAACAGGCATAATGCTATTTCAATGCTATTTCAATGCTATTTCAATGCTATTTCAATGCTATTTCAAGACCTGAAGATCGGAAGCTCCTAAAAACTGCTCTCGTGAAATAAAATCAATTTTGTAGTCAAAATGAAATAAATTATCATTTATATATATATATATATATATATATATATATATATATATATATATATATATATATATATATATATATATATATATATATAGTGTGTGTTAAAGTGAATACTGTTGGAAGGAAATCCGAGTAAGAGAGCTCAATGTAGAACACAGAGCAAGAATAGAATATAGAAAGAAAAAATTCACATTCACATTGCAACTGTCAGCATTTATAATTTATTTCGACTTCCCAGTCTCTTCAGAATGTTAACGGGACAGTTACATATTGGAAATGACAGAAAAAGAAATATTATAGGCAAAGAGAGTGTGTGCATCGCATGGTTGCGTGTTATGGAGTAATGCGTAAAAAAAATCACACGTGAAAACGTTTTCATATAAAGTGAAAAGAAAAGATGGGAACGGATGAATGAAGGAACAGAATGCTAAACTAAAAGTGACCCTAAATTACAATGCCCCACTCACCCGTCATAAAGTGGTGTTGACGTTTTTCAAACACCGGATGTTTTTCATATTGATTTCAGGAAGGTAAAATTGTGATTTCTTTACCTGAATAAGCAGTTTAATGCGATTGAAATATTTTATTATCTAAAAATGACTATGGTTTTACCATATAACTATATCTATGCCGAAAAAGAAACAGTCGAGTTTCTCTCCCGGTTTGAAGTGCTTGTGTGTCTAGTCATACTAAGGAGAGGTGGTAAACCGACGTCAATTACTAAGTACCCTAACCACACCTCCGTGGGCTAAGCATTGTGGTAAGTAATATCGTTAGCAACTATTAGCGATAATGTAAAGCTCTCTGTCAGTCCGACAGTAGCTTTGTTCTTGTCGGGCTGAGATATGGTTCATGGAATGCCGACGGGGCTGCTCAGGCTTGTTTGTAAGCCAGATTGTACTCATCAAGTGTGATTCTCTTCATAACACGACGTCATGTGATACATACACCAAAACGAACTCTTAGCTTAGAAGTGACAATATGTTTCGATTAAGAAGATTAAAAAAAAAAAGTAAGAAAAAAATGGAATTAAATGCAAAGACGTTTTACAACGTTGTTTTGCATTTTAAAAGTATTCTGGATTGATTTACAATAGCAACATTTTCAAGTGTGATTGTCTTCATTATTCCCTCTCTCTCTCTCTCTCTCTATAAATATATATATATATATATATATATATATATATAGTCATCCACATACAGACTGTTTCGCAAGTGATATCTCAATGTAAACATTGTCAAGTGCCGGGAGCTTTAAAGTAAGCTCTACCCTAGAAAGGGAGCTTTATATAGTCATCCAGATACATACTGTTTCGCTGTTTCACAGCTCTTCAGCGCAGCTATACCAGTTAGTGCCTCAAGCCAGGATTGAAACTCAACCGTCGAGCTGAGAGTCGGCGCCTCTACCCCTGCGCTATCACTGACTGAATGTAAGTGATATCTAAATGTAAACATTGTCGAGTGCCGGGAGCTCGAATTAGTTTTACCAATTGAGCTATGCTTTTATATATATATATATATATATATATATATATATATATATATATATATATATATATATATATATATATATATATATATATGAAAATGATTAAAGTGCCAAAAAGTGTGTGACAACATCATATATATATATATATATATATATATGATGTTGTCACACACTTTTTGGCACTTTAATCATTTTCATTGTTATGCTTCAGGGTATTTCTGTTTTTTTGTTGTTTTTTTTTCAAAACTTTGCGTTTCGGCATATGGCAACGCGAATTTGCCATTAGAAAAATAGCTATCGTTCAGCCTTCGACACAGGAAGAAACCTTTCTATATGACACGTGTGTACGTTTCGAACTTATCTGTCAGTGAGGTTAATTACGCGGAGATAGCGAAACGATTATATTGGCTTCTCTGGCCTTTCGCTGGACTTGCTTCGTGACAAGATAAGTGGACAGATCAGAATGTTCGTGAAAATGTTGTGGTCGAATGTTAGCTGATCTAAATAAACATTGCTACGAAACAGGGCGACTTTGCACTTTTTAGAAAAGAAAAGTAATTTCGAAATCAATTTTTGTAACATTTTCTCCCG
>OY744550.1:18852809-18880309 GCA_963556195.1 Sepiola atlantica | reverse complement strand
AAACAGCTTTAACCTATGGCCTCGTCATTTTTTGTTAATATATCTACACCCTTAGCCAAAAATGATTATTAAAACAAATTTAAATCAAATTTTATTCTGGATAAGAACTTAATTTACATTTATAACTGATTCTAAAAGAATTACTAGGTAAGCAAGTACCAATCTGGTTGAAGCCATTGTTTAGTAACTAGCCCGATCGCCGAATGGCACAATTACCCGATATTAAAAAAAAAAACCCGACACTTTGTCAAACTAATTTGTGTGGGGATGTCTTTTTATTGCGCGATCACATTCTGAATTATCGGACAACACCCACATATAGATTTGTTTTAAGTGGATCATCCATGAGGCAAAACACGATCCACTCTCTCTACAATGTACTTGATGATTGTACCGGTGTATTATGTGTGCCACGTGGAATAAATCTAACTCTTCGCATATGTTATTTGTCAGTGTTTCTACTATTTTCTCGAACAACGCTTGAAAGTCACCTACTCAACTATTTAACTCATAGTACAACATTGGATGAAGGGAAAATGGGTTCATACCTTTCCAGGTGTTTTTAGTCTCAGTGATTCGATAGCGCATAGATAACTTTAACACAGCCTGCTGAACTAATACTTTTCCTCGGCCTCCTACGTCACTTTTTGTTGGATACTACTTTCCGGCTATCGCTTACTAGCCTTTTCCGGTGTTTGTGCCACAATGTTATTTGTAGGGAGAGTGGAGATTATAGTTACTACCTACCTGGCACTTTTGCTAGGAACCCCATAGACTTGTATTGTCCTTCGGGGCTTGATTTACGCCGGTCTATGGGATTGTCCTGTGCAGTTCTAGGAGGTCCACCCTCCCAGGCTTTGCCTCCCCTCTTTGGGGAAGAGTAAGTTTATTGCTTACTGCCCGAGGCGCCCCTACCGGGGAATGCCGACGGGGCTGCCCAGGCAATTTTTAATGGCCAGAGTTTCTCGGGCGCTGGCTTTTTAAGTCCCACTTTCCCGACTCGACCTTGGGTCACATCTTACTTGTGGGAGTAAGATAAAACTGGCCTTGTGCCTAACCTCCTGGAGAGGAGATAAATGAATACTCAGGTAGTTATAGTTCTTTAAACTTGTTGCTCTACAAAGGCTTCAGAGTGCACTCCACCCTACTTTTTCACACATGACAAGATATGGATCCATACCTTTCCCAGAGGTTATTACAGAAAGTGGCATTATAGCCGATTCCTATTTACTTGCCCCAATCCCACACCACGAGGGCAGAGTTAGGTATGAATTCGATTTTTTAATGATCCGACGAGAACGGATCTTCCAACGAGATGTAGCCGTTAGTATATAACGAGATGTATCCAGAACAGAGCTAACATCTATATTACTCTCACTCAGCTTTCCCTGTCCCATGTTGGGATTGGGAGAGCTAAATTCAATTATCAACTCACACACACACACACACACAGTTATATGCATATGCACTCCTACGAAAAGTAACACACGCACAATTCCTGATTCTCTCACACTGTCGTGCTGACTGAAAACAAATGTAGAAACTCCTTCATATTTAACACTCAAAAATCTTTCTCACTTTGAACTTTCTATCGTGAAAACTGTATGAAATCAAAATTAAATCTTCACAAATAACCTTCGAGCAATTGTAATTTTTGTAATTGATCGTGAAGTTTCAATTACGACTTTTTAGTCTCAGTTATCCAATAGCGCATAGATAACTTTAATACGGTATGCTGAACCAACAGTTTTCCATGGCCTTCTACGGTCATCCATCGAAGTACTGACGAGAGGCAACATTGCTTAACTGGTGATCCAACGAGAATGGCTCCTTCAACAAGATTTAGCCACGAGTATATAAAAAGATGTATCCAGATAGAAAGTAGTCATTAAATTATTCACTGGAACTTCAAATCTGCTCCTGTTCGGACAAATCAAAATAAACGTTATTAAATGCGTGCACGCATCTTCATGCCATGCTTTTTCCGTCACGGTTATGCTTGCAATATCATTTTCATCACTAAACGCGCAAAGTGAATAGACGCGTCTTCTTTTGGATGCGTCCAAGAATTTCTATTAGAAGCTTCGTCCGTCGATCGTCTATGACGCGTTAGTTTTTTTTGTAATGAGTTTTTGTTTGATCCGCCACGTCTGTCACACGTAAGTTTAAAATAACATTCTCATTGTTCTCTCATGCTTAGATTTGAAATAGAATTTTCGCCGGTCTATCGCGCTGAAGCTTTAAAATAGCATTTTCGTTGGTCTGTCACGATTACATTTGAAATAGCATTTTCGTTGGTCTGTCACGATTACATTTAAAATAGCATTTTCGTTGGTCTGTCACGATTACATTTGAAATAGCATTTTCGTTGGTCTGTCACGATTACATTTGAAATAGCATTTTTGTCGGTTTGTCTCGCTTAAATTTAAAATAATATAGCTTGAATGAACGTAACTTCAGAATCTTAATTCCCCCTTTTTCTAATCTTCCCTATCTTCATTTGTCTTCTCGCTGATCGGAAGGAACAACTTGAATACGGTATTCAGAATTATTTATTCCTTCAATCGACATGAAACATAAATCCTCGTTCTTTTCAGCCGCCTTGACTGTCCGTGTAGATATTTACTTATCTTTCTTATAACAGGTTTCGTTTTATCCCACCGGTCGCCCTGCCGACGCCCCCCCCCCCCACACACGAGTAGAAGACATGAGAATACTCAGCATTTTTATTGCGACCGACATCTCACTTCTCAAAGAAGATGAGATATAAATTTATGCTCTCTTTCTCAACGTAACTCAATAAATTTCTCCTTATTTTTTCCCTGATGTGTTAGGAAAACCTTTTCATTTTGTTAGAACTTTTTTTATGTATGCGAATTTTTTTTAGATAAGGATGGATATTTCATTATTTGGATGATTCCGACTACTGTTCTCATCTTGGATGTTATTCTCACAACGTTTCAGCCGATATCACTTATTAAACTTTTTTCAGGTGAATCTAAGCGTACTCAGGAATCTTTGTCGCACTCGGGAATATGTATAGAATTTCGAACAGAACTGTGGCGCAACGAATAAGTTTGCTATAATCAGTTCTTAGTGACATTCTTCCGGAAGTTGACGGTGAATACTCAGTAAGGCGATACTAAGAACATAAATACGAATTACAAAGATTTCTATCCGGTCATGGCTAACGGAATAAGATTAAATAAAATGTTCCGTTCAGAAATTCCGTACAGATTCCCGAGTTCGACATAACAACGCACCTGAACCAGATCGGACGTTACATCGACCGAACGTTGTGAGAATAACCTTCAAGATGAGACCAGTGGTCCACATAAACCAAATAATACGATTAGCGTGCTACCTTATCATAAATCAACCATATTCCTGAAGAAGGTAGGAGATTCCATCGGTCGTACTGTAGTATAAAATATATGACCTTGTAATTTTCTTTTATCGAAGTCGCTCCAGACAAGGCATGAAGCCACTTTATGTTAGAGCTGATAAAAAATACTACTTCAAGATAAAAAAAACTAGCCCACGATAAGAGTTAGATGGATAGATTAAAACCCAGAAAACAGCAACTCTTCTCCCTTTGTCAGAAACATCGCTTATGGAATGTAAGGACTAAAGGATACAATAAGGAAAGCGAGAGTTATGAGGCTGCCGAAAGGCTTACTTTCTACTAATTAGGAACTCAAATCCACCAGAATGCGTTTCGGTTTGTTCGTAAATAAGTTAGCCATTTTAATTTTTAGCTAAAGAAGGAATTACTCGATGACCTTTCAAAAATTTGAATAGAAAATGGAAGCTGTTATACTGTCGAATGGCACGTCATTTAAATTGACTTCAGCAAATCTTTATGTATGAAACAATGGAAAGTTTTGAAAGCTATTTAGGTACAATCATTTTATAAATAGAGATTAAAATAATATTTATAACATTTACAAAATAAGTTCTAGGTGTATAACAATTTGGTTTTCAATTAATAAGTTAGTCGTTATACAATACAGTAATAATTAAATTTAAATCTAAAATGGATTTTTTTTAATAAAAAGTAAGTAAAAGAAAACAAACGACAACATTTTTTAAAAAGCGGGGAAAAATATAAAAGTAGATTCAATTCGATTCAATCCAGTTTAATTCAATGAATTTTGCAAAAATAAACAAGCATTTTTCAGTTGCCATGTTGGGAAAGGGTGGTAGAGATTTACACAAGAGGATACAGTAGTTCAGCACCTGCCCAAATCCACCTCGAATTGCTGCGTTGTTTTTTAACATAAACTTCTATAATATAATTAATATTATTTGTTTGTTATGCTTCCTTAGGCATCTCCCCATTAACTATCTTCTCAATTCAACTGTAAAAAAAAAAATTAAATTATTATTATTATCTGTTTGTTATGCTTCCTTGGGCATCTCTCCATTAACTATTTTCTCAATTCAACTGTAAAAAAAAAATAATTAAACTCTTAGTACAGTATCGAGATCCAGATCAAATTGTGTCAAATATTTTATCTGACAACTCCCAAAAGTGCCCCCTCAATTTCTTCCTCCTATTTCTTTCTTTGAATTCATCCAACCCCATCTTAAACTGATCCACGTTATTGCTGTTCTTAATCCGATCTGGCAACTTATTCTAAAAGCATATAAAACTTAACTGATTAACATATCTAGTTTTTGAAACTGGCTTGACAATAACCTTCCAGATCTAGGAGAAATACTAAAAAAATGGCCACCATAGTTAGAAAATCCATTAATTATCTTGAAAGTCTTAATCATATCACCTCTCATTCTTCTCTCCAGCAAAGTAGTCAATCCCAATTTGTCCAATCTCTCCCTGTAACTGCACTCCGTTGTTGACGCAGTTATTACCTTTCTTGGGAAACTATTCCAAGATCCAGGGATCCTGATTGAGAAGGCGCCCCACCTCCGGTTCAATCAAAGTCAACAGTGAAATAGTTTCTTGTGTTCTCCGTGTAGACCTTTTTCTGGTGCAGGAGTGAATAATAAGTTCTGAGGTATATCGAAATAAATTATAAATGCTGACAGCTATAATATGTGTGTATTTTTTTCTTTCTATATTTTATTCTTGCTCTATTTTCTACATTGAGCTCTCTTATTCGGATTTATTACCAAAATTAACACGCTATATTTATATGTCTATAAGAGTATTGATTTACTTTTCTCCAGGAGTTAGGCACAAGGCCATATATGTCTATAAGAGTAACCAGCCAATAGAAAATCATAAGCGCACAACTTGGAGAAGAAGTATAATAATAGTGAATTAAAAAAATGAGAATTAAGAAAATATAAATAAGTAAACGTGAAACTTTCGAGCCGAATTTATTAGACAATTTTAGAAGCAAAGTAAAAAATCCCAATTTCAGTTTTCGTTGGGATTTTTTTTTTTTGGAGGGGGGGTACAATCAGTAGAAAATTTTCGGGAACCATTCCCTTCAACAAACCTTCTATTGGCTGTTAACAGAGTTCTTGAAAATGGCGAACTAAACTCGATATTGTTTTTGTTATTTCGCAAACCGGCCACAAGAGGTTGCCTCTCAAGGCCATATATGGGGGTTCTAGTTGTCTGCTTCGTTTCCTGTACCCGTCTATCAGGAAATAAATATAAAGAAAGGGGTACGAGAAAAGACGGGAGTTAAAACTTAAAACTGTCTGCTTGATGTGGTGGGGTTGTTCTCTTTGAACGACGGTGGCTGGTCTGTCTGGCACACATCCGGAAGGAAGTGGAAAAGAAAGAGACAGAGCATGAAGGTAAAGAAAAGAAAAGAGGAAAAAAGAATAGAGAAAACTACTGATCAAAGATAAATACAATAATCAGTGTGTCTGTAAACATAAATATAAAAATATATATAAATGCGCGCACACATCAGCGCGCACACATACATACACACACATATACATAAATACACACACACGTATACACATACAAATATATGCCAATCAGTCAACTTATTTATAAATTATCTATTATCTCTAAATATATATATATATATATATATATTTATATTTATATATATATTTATATTTATATATATATATATATATTTATATTTATTTGTATATATATATATAATATATATAAATATATAAATATATATATGTATATATATATAAATATATATATATAAATATATATATATATATATATATATATATACATATATATATATATATATATATATATATATATATATATATATATATATATATATATATATATATATATATATAAATAAATATATATATATATTGGCTCTATCCAAATATGATCTGAGGTTAAGATCGGATTCTAACTCTGCCTGATGAGATCTCAGTTTATAGTAACTGTTGATCGATAACATCGACATGCCAGTGTCGCAGATTTTGTACATGTCTGTGTAAATAAAATTATCATATATATATATATATATATATATATAAATCAATCAGTCTGAGGAATAAATACAGAAATTAAAATACAGTTAAAACCAAAAAGCAAAGAGTTTAGAAATAGGACATTTCACAGCCTCGACTGTGTATGTACTGTGGTTTCCTTGGTTTGGTCGCTATGACAACCTATTGGATCTTTCTTTTCAAGTTCGATTTGATCATCGTTCGTCTTTTTTTCCGGTACAACGGAACTTACGGAGAAGACAGATGGGCGATATTCATTACAAAGAACAAAAAAAGGCGTAAAAGAAAACAAAGGAAAAAGTCCGAATGAAATAAAAGGAAAGCAAGACACAAAGGAAATAAAGGAACAAACGAAAGAAAGAAAGAAAAAGTGTGAAATAAAAGGAAAGAAAAAGAGAATCAGAGATAGATGGACAGAAGGAACAAAATAACGGAAGGTAGAAATGATGAATGAACGGAAGACAGAACGAAAGAAATAGAAAGACAAAAGAAAAAATCTCCGCACGATGAAAAAAAAAGAAAGAAAAAAGTCCGAATGAAAAGGAGAGAAAGGAACAAAGATGTCAGAAAAAAGAAAACCCAGAATAAATGAAAGAAAAAAAAAGAAGAAGTAAGTTAGAATAAAAAAGTTGTCAGAATGAAAGAAAGAAAAAAGTCTAAAAAAAGAAGGAAATAAGTAAGAATAAAAGAAAGAAAGTATATGTCAGAATAAAAGAAAGAAAAAGGAAAGAAAAATGTGCAGAGGTTAGAAAGAGAGAAAACAGCCAGAAGCAAAGAAAAAATTAGTTGAAATGAAATTAAAAAAAAAAGTAGTAAAAAAAGATTAAGAACTGACAGAAAACATTAAGAAGAAGAAAAGGAAAATACGCAAATAAGATAAATAAAATAAATAAAATAGGTAATGTACAACAAGAAAAAAATAACGAAATGAAATAAAAAGTTTTAAAAAGGGATAAAGAAAGTGATAGAAACAGAAATAAAGAAGGAACGGAAACAAAATACTTATTAAAATACAATAAAGTTTGGAAATAAAATTAAAAGAACTACGAAGGAAGAAACAAAGAAGTAAACGGAAAAATAAAGAAAAATAAATGGAAGCAGTAAGAGAAAGAAAAAGAAAGAAAAAGAAAAGAAAGAGAAATATAAAGAGAAATAATGAAGGGAAGAAAGAGAAGAAAAAATGAACGACGAAAAAAACGAAGGCGTGAAAAAAGTTAAAAACACAAACAAATGTTAAGGTGATAAAAAATAAAATGGCCACATAAATTTATAATAAAATATTAAATTAAATTAGTTTTATTGAATAAGGAAATCCAAGAAATGCGCGAAAGAAATCGCAGAAAAAATAAATTACAAACATCTAAGTGATGCTGGCAGAAGGAACGAAACAAGAAAACACTTCTGAATATACGTCCCTTCAACATACGCGTTTGTTTTTCGATGTAAACATAATTTTAAATTAAAGCGTGACAAAAACTTGAAAAGCGTAAGCGTGACACAACGACGAAAACGTGTTTTAGAAAATAAAACAGGACAGAAACAAGAAAATACTATTTCAAATGAAAGCGTGACAGAATAGAGAAAATGCTATTTTAAATTAAAGCGTGGCATAAACAAGAAAATGCTATTTCAAATTAAAGCGTGATAGAAAAATGAAAATGCTATTTCAAATACAAGCGTGACAAAAAAATGAAAATTCTATTTCAAATTAAAGCGTGACATAAACAAGAAAATGCTATTTTAAATTAAAGCGTGACGAAAACAAGAAAATGCTATTTTAAATTAAAGCGTGACAGAAAAATGAAAATGCTATTTCAAATTAAAGCGTGACAGAAAAATGAAAATGCTATTTCAAATTAAAGCGTGACATAAACAAGAAAATGCTATTTTAAATTAAAGCGTGACAGAAAAATGAAAATGCTATTTAAAATTAAAGCGTGGCAGAAAAAGGAAAATGCTATTTCAAATTAAAGCGTGACGAAAACAAGAAAATGCTATTTTAAATTAAAGCTTGACATAAACAAGAAAATGCTATTTCAAATTCAAGCGTGACATAAACAATAAAATGCTATTTCAAATTAAAGCGTGGCAGAAAAATGAAAATGCTATTTCAAATTAAAGCGTGACAGAAAAATTAAAATTCTATTTCAAATTAAAGCGTGACATAAACAAGAAAATGCTATTTCAAATTAAAGCGTGACGAAAACAAGAAAATGCTATTTTAAATTAAAGCGTGACAGAAATATGAAAATGCTATTTAAAATTAAAGCGTGACATAAACAAGAAAATGCTATTTTAAATTAAAGCGTGACAGAAAAATGAAAATGCAATTTCAAATTAAAGCGTGGAAGAATAAGGAAAATGCTATTTCCAATTAAAGAGTGAGGAAAACAAGAAAATGCTATTTTAAATTAAAGCGTGACATAAACAAGAAAATGCTATTTCAAATTCAAGCGTGACATAAACAAGAAAATGCTATTTCAAATTAAAGCGTGGCAGAAAAAGAAAATGCTATTTCAAATTAAAACGTGACATAAACAAGAAAATGCTGTTTCAAATTAAAGCGTGACAGAAAAAAGAAAATGCTATTTCAAATTAAAGCGTGACAGAAAAAATGAAAATGATATTTCAAATTAAAGCGTGACAGAAAAAGGAAAATGCTATTTCAAATTAAAGCGTAACAGAAATAAAGAAAGTGCTATTTCAAATTAAAGCGTGACAGATAAAAGAAAATGCTATTTCAAATTAAAGCGTGACAGAAAATGAAAATGCTATTTAAAATTAAAGTGTGACAGAAAAAAGAAAACTCTATTTCAAAATAAAGTGTGACAGAAAATGAAAATGCTATTTCAAATTAAAGCGTGACAGAAAAAAGGAAATGCTATTTCCAATTAAAGCGTGACATAAACTAGAAAATGCTATTTCAAATTAAAGCGTAACAGAAAAAATGCTTGTTTAAACTTATGCATGACAGACAAATGAATATACGATTTCAAATTAACGCAGTGCTGAAAAATTAAAATGCTATTTGAAATGGTACTGTTAGAGGCAGATGGAAAATACTATTTAAAAGTAAAATATAACAGACTGACGAATATGTTGAGTAAAACTAATATGTGACAGACTGTTCAGTAAAACTCAAATCTGACAGACCAATGAAAATGCTGTTTTATACTTATGTTATAATGACGTAAATGAAATTCCAAACTTAAGCATGGCAGACCAACAAAACTGCTATGTATACCTAAGCATGATATAACACTCTTAATGAAATTTAAAACTTAAGCATGACAGACCAACGAATATACGATTTTAAATTAAACTGTACCAGAAAAATGAAAATACTATTTCAAAATTATACATGGCAGACCGACCGGCAGATAAAGCCTCTTACAGAAATGCTTAGACGCATCTAAATAAGATGCGTCCATTCAATCTGTGCGTTTAGCGATGGGGGTTCTATTTCGAACGGAGGTGTGTCGGATCGACCGACTAATGGAGACAGCCTCGTGTAGAGATAGAGGACACATCTTAAGAAGTTATTATTTGAGGAGCAAAGTATCATATCTCTTCCGATGCTACCATTCATCTTTTCTGTTGTCGGTCCACTGAGTGAGACAATTTAAATTTCTGTTCCAATCCAGAGTGCCCAGTTTTGGGAAGCTGGATTTTTTCCATATTTAAAATCAACATTGTGTCGTGGGGAGGCAAATAAATAGGTACTAGAACCCAGTGTCTCTTTGGCTTTTTGGCTTGGAGCAAAGTGTAGTATCTGTTCTGATACTACCCTTGATCTTTTCTGTCTTCGGATAGTGAAGAAAAATCCTTCTAGATTGAGGCATTTTTAAAAAAGTTTTTGCCCCGATCTAGAGTGCCCCCATTTTAGGAAGTTGGATTTCCCCCACAAACGCACCCAACCTTGTGTCTAACTCTGCTCTCATGGGGAGGCAAGTAAATAAGAACTTTGAATCATTTGCCTTTTGGTTAGGAACAAGGTTTAGTATCTGTTCAGATACTACACATAATCTTTTATGTCCTCGGTCAGTCAAGAAGTAATCCTTCTCGACTTTGACAATTTTTATCTTTGTTTCAATCCAGAGTGCCTCTTTTTGGGGAGCTAGATTTTCCTCACATTAAAAACCGACCTACTGTCTACCTAACTCTGTTCTTGGCCTTTTGGCTAAGATCAAAGTGTAGTATCTGTTCCGATGGATACTGCACCCTATAGACCGGTATTGTCTTGGCCTTCGGGGCTTGATTTACACCGGTCTATGGGTCTGTCCTGTGCAGTTCTAGGAGGTCCACATTCCCAGGCTTCACCTCCCCTCTTTGAGGAGGAGTAAGTTTATTGCTTACTGCCTGAGGCGCCCATATTGGGGAATGCCGACGGGGCTGCCCAGGCAATTTTTAAACCCCACTTTCCCGACCCGACCTTGGGGCACATCTTACTTGTGGGAATAAGATAAAACTGGCCTTGTGCCTAACTCCTGGAGAGGAGTAAATCAATAACTAACTCTGTTCTTGGCCTTTTGGCTAAGATCAAAGTGTAGTATCTGTTCCGATGGATACTGCACCCTATAGACCGGTATTGTCTTGGCCTTCGGGTCTTGATTTACGCCGGTCAATGAGTCTTTCCTGTGCAGTTCTGGGAGGTCCACCTTCCCAGGCTTTGCCTCCCCTCTTTGGGGAGGAGTAAGTTTATTGCTTACTGCCTGAGGCGCCCCTACCGGGGAATGCCGACGGGGCTGCCCAGGCAATTTTTAAACCCCACTTTCCCGACCCGACCTTGGGTCACATCTTACTTGTGGATGTAAGATAAAAGCTGGCCTTGTGCCTAACTCCTGAAGAGAAGTAAATCAACTCTACCCTTGTGGGGGGGTAAGTAAATAAGCACTGTTAATTGTATTAGATGCGTCTTTCGTGGTTAGTTCGCACTATGTACTTTAAGAAGCGTCCACGGATATTTGTAAGAGGTTCTGTCTGTCCGTCCGCCCGGCGGTTAATCGATCTGTCACTCTTCGGTTTGAAAAAGCATTTTTCCTTGCAACTTAGTAATACGCGCCATTGTTTCTTTCTACTATTCTGTTTCTTACAATTTGTTTCTGATTCTTGGACTTGTTTTCTTTTATACTTTTTCTTTTCTTTTACGACTTTATTGCTGTCTTCTTCTTCTCGACATTTCGTTTTTGTGTGTGTTTTGCAATTTGTATTACCGGAAATGAATAGGCTTCATTAAGGTTTTCTTTTCTATTAACATTGCAGACCACCACGGATCTCTACGACAAATGTACAACAACTCACTCTGGAACTTCTGCCGCAGCACCCGAGGCCGCGGGAGTTTTTGCGCTTGCACTCGAGGCAAAGTAAGTACACTGAATTCCTCATACCACAACTTCAACCCTTGTCCCAATCTGAAACAGGGAAAAGATTATTCTGATTTCAAATATAAGAAAAAAAAGAACAGAATGTAACACCGTTAAAGTAAAATTTGGTCTTTCAAGAAGAAACACCATTTACAATAAGATTAATTTACGGTAAAGGTCAGGGTTTGCGTCAGGGTTAACAAATAAATACTAATAATTACCAGAAGTTTGGGAGGTAACTGTGGTGAAGTGGATACCGACGTGGTCTGCCAAGTTCGAATCCTGTCAATTCTATTGTGTCACTTCTTTTACTTATGGATGTTGGCAACCTTCACGTGGTCCCTACTGTAACTATCTGATTCTAGAACGAACTGGGGAAACCAATACCAACATGGTGAAGTGGATACCGACGTGGACTGACGACCTGGGTGTTCCAAGTTCGAATCCTGTCGATTCCATAGCCCCACTTCTTTCACTAGTGAATGTTGGCAACCTTCCCGTGGTCCCTCTTGTAACTACCTGATTCTAAAAAGAACTGGGGAAATGGTGAAGTGGATACTGATGTGGACTGACGACCTGGGCGAGACAGGTTCGAATCTAGTCAGATCCATAGCATCACTTCTTTCACTTATGGATGTTGGCAACCTTCACTTGATCTCTCGTGTAAGTACTTGCTTCTAGAAAAAATTGAGGAAACCAATGCGAACAACATAATCATGCCGGTCAAAAAAGTCGTACCGGATGATGCTTCACATGAATTTATCTCATTAGTAGGAGTTTGCAGACAACGAGGGCAGAGTTTGACACATGGTCAGATTTTAATGTGGAAAAATACAGCTCCCTAAAAAAGGATACTCTCGATTGAGGCAAAAATAAAAAACTGACCGAGGACAGAACAGATGAAGTGGAGTATCAGAAGAGATCCTAGCTATAAAGTCAATTATTCGCTGGTAAGAACATGTGAGTTTTCCTTCAGTCTAAGTGGATTTCTCTATGTGTGAGAACTCCTAGTGAGTTGACAATAACAGTAATAATAACGACGTTGACACACACCATAAACAGCAACAGCGCCGTGACACCGACATCGTTTGTACCGTAGTAAGATAGCACCACCCAGTATGATATAATGAAAACAGAACAGATACTACACTACCTCTACACCTCTAAAAAAATGAGGACATAATGCCTGGGAGGATGGTATCATGACAACAGAACAGATACTACACTACCTCCACACCTCTAAAAAAATGAGGACATAATGCCTGGGAGGATGGTATCATGACAACAGAACAGATACTACACTACCTCCACACCTCTAAAAAAATGAGGACATAATGCCTGGGAGGATGGTATTGTTTTGCCTTCAGACAGACAACTTCGAAAGTGTTAAGGTACAGCTTGAATGTCTAAGGTCAAGGGAATTGAGTTGATGTTCAAAAAAGGAAATTACAACTAAAAACATCCAACAGTTGAGACTGGTATGACATCTATTAATAATAAAGATTATGTATCTATCTGTCTGTATGTCTGTCTGAAGCCAAAACTATACTATTTACGACTATTGTACTTATTATGAAATAGTATAGTATCGAAATTCCTAACAGGCAAGCCTTTTGCAGAATTGGGAAAGAAATTGTCTCGTCAATCTGTTTAAGCCATTTCCAATTACAACGGAAATCACATTTACATTTCTATAATCTAACTAATTCCCATTTTAGATCTTGATATTTATTATTATTATTATTATTATTATTATTATTATTATTATTATTATTATTATTATTATTATTATTGGTATTATCAGCCGCAGCAGACATGATTTACCGGTGAAAATGTTGAAATGTTGAAATATCATAGCAGAAATCGATAATGCTAGCAACAATAATATCGAGAAGGACGAATGGATTCGTGTTGGATTTGTATTAATTGTTACATTTGTTCCTTTTGTGTTTTAGCAATGGACTGACCTGGCGTGACATGCAGCACTTGACTGTGTTGTCTTCCAAGAGACGACAGTTATTTGACCTTACTGCTCACCATCACTGGACAACCAATGGCGCCGGGCTAGAATTTAATCATTTATTTGGATATGGTGTGCTTGATGCCAGTGATATGGTTGATCTTGCCAAACCGTGGAAAGGCCTACCGGAAAGACTCCATTGTGACGCTGGTAACGTGACCGGAAACTGGTATGTCATTTTTTATACCCAATTAGCGGCCATATTGTTTTTCGTGGGCTATCCTTTTTATCACATCTTACTCTATTTTTATCGTCTATTTGATATTTATGCTATTAAATGTTCCCTAAATGCGTGTCAAATTTGCTGGTCTATTTTACTTCGACTCATAGTGTATCATTTGATGAAGAGGCCGGGGTGTTTTCTGATTAGTTTGACCATCACGAAGATGGAGATGCTGGCCTATTTATTAAGCAAATCTTACTTATCAAATTGCACAGAACGGCAAATTTGATACTGAATCGATTTTCGTCATGTGTGCAGTTAATAGCACAGATTGTCAATGTTCCCTCATTATGTGCCATTAAGGACACTTCATCCAGGGAAGAAGATAGATCTCCATTCACCCTCGTACGTTAGTGCAGTGTCCGCCTTTGAAGGTGTTGTCTGTCAGAGTGAAGCATGTCCTATCGAGATTTACCATATTGGCAATGTGTTACCTGAGTAAAATAGTCTCCGGGGATACGTGCAGCTTTGGGTAATGTGGCGTTTCGAGAAAGATGTTACCCGGGAAAAGAACTGACTAGATGATGTCCGTGGCTTTTTCGTTAGGAGCAAAGTGTAGTTTCTGTTATGATACTACACTTAATCTTTTCTGTCTTCGGTCAGTAAAGAGGAAGCCTTCTAGACTGCTACAATATTTATTTTGTGCCAATCTCGACTGCCTCTTTTTGGGGAGCTGGATGTTATAATGCTGTGATGGTGAAATCCTGTTTAAGAGCCACTAGGGCTGAGCTTCTTATTGATTATGCTTTAGATTTATTATAACGGCAACTCACCCATTTGCTGCATTTTCTATTTTTCCTATAGTAATAGAGTGTCCATACCTTTCCTAATGGCGTTAATAATGCAATAGATCCGATGCGACTTAGAAGCGATTGCCGATCACGTAGTCTGTGTTGTATCTATTTGCTTCCCATTCCCTCTCCAAAATATACTATTCATAATTATAAGTTAACGCTGATATATATTTTCATTTTTTAAAATAAATATTAATCACGATATATTTTATTGATATTGATTTTTTTTACTATGTATTGACATGGTAGAAATCTCTCGTTCACTCATCTCTCTCTCTTTCTCTCTCTCTCTCTCTCTTTCTCTCTTTCTCTCTCTCTCTCTCTCTCTCTCATCCACTCACTCTTAGCTGTGGGGTCTCCACTTTCCGTTCTGAAACCTTTTCCGTCATCTTTCAGTTGTGTTAGAGTTGATGATTATTCGGTTTACGGCATATCCACCTTTTTTTGTTGACTTTTTGTCGATGCTGAAATGTAAACAATCCATTGTATAAGGTTATGTTCACAAGTTTCTATTTTGCTTATAGCTGAAGGGTTCAGGGTTAATACCATTTTCCAAACTGTATTAATATGTAATTGAACAAAATAGATCTGCTTCGATTTAAACGCGGAATCTTTAATTCTGTAGCAAGTGAAATAATAGATTGGAAATTTTCCACATAAGTTGAAAATTACATAAGAGAATGGAAACTTCCATTAGAAGTTAAGTCAAACGAGAGATACGTGTACAGGAAGTAGAATAATGGGTAGAAGTCCAAAAATGACACGTAACGAAGAAAACGAGGAAAACTTTTCTCTTTGGCAAATAAGCTGATTGTGTTCAGTAATAGTTATCGAAGCTTCGTCTTTGTTTACTTCCCCCCACCCAAGGGGGATAAGAAGCTTATATTGAGCACCATTCTTGTTGGAGTTTTTTTATGTCGTACATAATTGTGGCTACTACATTTTCGGCTGCCACATCACAACCGCGACTACAGAAATTTGACCATCTGAATCTTCTGACGAAGTAAACGTAGCGTAGGGATTGAAAAACACTCCAGCTATGCTACATAAGTGACCGTATCCGTTAGGCCAATAATTTAACATCTGACGATGGTGAAGTAGCATGATAACATAACGAATGATATTTTTTTACAAAATGTAAACAAAATGTTTCAAAATTCTGCAGAGACGGTTACCATGAAAAAGTGTGCATGAAAAGAAAGAAATATCTAAAACTATGGCAAAAAATGGTGTTTACAATTCAGATGCACATGCGCATCTAATATATAAAGTAAAATCAGTCTTTTTATCGTTTCTTTGTCATCAAAAGCTTTATACCTACAAATTCATTAGTTGATTCTAGTTCGTCAATTCTTCTTGGGGGTCGTTGCAGCATGTTATTAAGAAGAATACAATGTAATACATCTTTTTACTTTAATTCGCCTAAAAGAAAACACTTTGCCACTGAGACGTGAGGAGCTATTGTGAATTTGGGGCCATACTTTACGGGGAATCCTAAGTAGGGAGTTTAGCGCGAGCTGTTTGTTTACATTACATTTAAATTTTTGTATGTGAGTACAGTCAGAAAACAGGGATAAGTTACGGAATTCTAATGGTTTGCAGTTAGAGAAAAAAAGTTATTAAAGTAGAAAACCATCTGCAATCTTAGGACCTCTACAGTGAAGGGGTGTGATTTAAATGAGTGTCGGATCAGTCGGGGGTATTAACGTCGAGAGGCAGTAGTGAAGCAAGTTCGTCAGAGCACACTCCATTAAAGTACTTGTGAAGCAAACACAGAAATGCAACATTGTGCCGATGGGACAGGAGCTGGAGTTTTGTAGATAGTAAGGGACCTATTAGATTAGAGTTTCATTGTTTACCCTGTCTAAAAAAGAGAAGCTAGTGGTTGGTGCACCAGCCCCGATGTGACAACAATACTCCATGCATGGGCGAATGTTGGATTTGTAGAGTTAGAGGATACTGGAAGATGATAGAATTTTTCTAGCACGGTAGAGAGAGCCCACCTTCCTTGCAGCAGCCTTGGCAGTATCTTCTATGTATATGTTCTATGTTACGTGTGATTGTTGGGCTGAGGAGTTTGAATGATGGACTCTTAGGTAGGGTGCTTTATGCCATGCCAATCAGTGGTTGAAAAGGTTTCTTATGATTGTTAAAGGAAACGATATTTCTCTAAGTAGCATTAAATGTTACCATCCATTTTTGACCCCATTCAACTACAGACTGGAGATCACTTTCTAAGGATTCAGCCATAGTGTGTGTGTTCGTTTTCCAACTTGTCGAGAATAGAGCTTGGTATCATCAACAAATATACTCATCTCGAACACAATTGCATCAGGGAGTTTGTTCATGAAAATCAAGAATAATAACGGTACAAGGATCAAGCCCTGTCGCACACCCTCATTAATGTAATGTTGTTTAGATGTACGGACACCAAGGACAACCTGGATCTTTCTTTTAGCTAAGAAGGATCTGATTATAATAAATATTCGTCCAGTAATACCGTACGAATACATTTTCATGAGATCTTCATGCCAGACCTTGTCAAAGGTTTGGATTTATCAAGCGCAACCGTCCTATCTTAACCAGCCTCTTCCAGTGTATGGCAATTGTGCTCAGATATAACTATTAGGATATCCGCAGTAGAACGGTCTTGCCTAAATCCATACTGATGTGCAGAAAGGCATTTAACATAAAACAGGTGGCGGGCTATCGCTAGATTGATTAAGTATTCAAAGAATTTAGCAAAGAGCGAGAGAAAACTAATGGGGAGATAATTTTGCGGGGCAGTTCTTCTACCGGAATTCTTGAACACCGGTACCAGAGAGGCAATTCTCCAGCAATCAGGGAAGCAAGATCCGGCAAAGCATTTGTTGTAGAGTTAGGAGAGAACATGGGGCACGCTCGGCATGGCATTTCTTTATTAATATAGCAGATATAAAATCAGGCCTACAAGGTTTGGAGGTGTCATGTGTTTTTATGATATCTATCCCGGACTTGGGAAAGAGGTAATGATCAGATAATCGAGTGTGGCTTAAGTGGAAAGTTGGAGAGGGAGTTATTTAAGGAGTCCAAGGAGGAGTTCAAGGTGAACCTCTGGGCAAGCAGTTCATTGTTATCAGTTTTCATGCTGGTTGGAAAGTGGGGTAATTGTTGATTGTCCATTATCTACTACACCCTTTTCCTAGAAATCGCGAGTTCCTAATTTCTGCGACACAATGTGTTTTCTGGTTATCTCGATATACATTCTCTTAGCTGCGGCTATTTCACTCTTGCAGTGATTTCTTGATGCTACAAATCGTTTGTCTATTTGCATCATACTTATGGCGGTTGAATCGGCGGAATGTTTTCTGCCTCTACACAATATCAGCTGCACAGGTCGAAGTGCACCATTATTGAGAGTGTGGCTTGCTATAGAATACCTACCTTGCTTCAATTCCTACCTTGACCCATTCATTTACCTCATTTGCGCACTGTTCAGCCGGGAGATAAAATTATTTATCACATCTCCGGTGTGATCTCTGATGGATTCGCAATCCGCTCGTTTGTAGTATCTAGTCGTTTTAAGCAATCCCTCTTCAGCTTGTGGTTGAAAGTTTAGGGTGATATCAACCATTATCTTAAGGTCATCAGCATTTCTAAGTTGGCTATGAGCATGTCTCAAACAAGCCTCGAGCAGTGTAGTCAAGAATAGATCGAGAAGTGAGGCTTGCTAATCCTCACGATCAAGGAGGCGGGTCGGGAAACTAACAATCTGTGAAAGAGAATAGGCAATAGAGAAACTACAAGTGCTGTTATCAACTGCGTATGTATAGCTCGAGAAACCAGGCCAATGTTTGTGGTTAACATTAAAATCCACAAATACATGGATTTAGCAGCTCGGATCTAAGAAAGAGTATTACATCAATACTATCAAAAGCACAGTAGATCAGGGCACCCCTCTGGGTCAAAAGGGAGACGGCAGATGTGTTGTAAGTTTAATCTAAAGCATATGTGTGCCTTTTCATCTTATTCTAGATCATGTTCTCTAGTCAAGGAAGTCGGTGTTTCGAATATAGACTCCGAGTCCGTACATATGTCTATCTGTACTTTCAGAAATTACATTTTCAGGTCGGAATTATTTTCAAATGGCTACCATCTTAAAAAGGAAGACGTAACTCTGCATTCGTCCATACAGAGTTACTTCCCTTTGAAATCAGAACAAAAAATAATATTTTGGACAAAGGAAGACGGTATAGTTAAAAAGAAAAAGAAAAGTGAAATAAATGTGCAAGTAAATACATTACCGAGCAACATCGAGTATGTACCCCTAGTTCTAATAACGTGTAACAAAAGCTTTTCCGTGCTCAGCCCTAGGTTTCTGTGTTAGACATCTCCAAGTTCGTGACATACTCTGACCTGATGGATTAGTCTTGTCGTGTGTGTGATAGGACTTTTAAAATGAAGGATTTGCCTCTTTAAAGTTAAACTGTTGCCTAAAATCTTGTATTGCGATTTTCTAACAATATCGTCAGACTAGGTTAACTGCCGAGTTGCCTGGGAAACAATCAAGACGTCTGAATAAAACAATATGTATATTACATATTAATCTGTCTTCGTGATCTGCTTTTCCCTTGGGATGGGCAGAGTTGTAAGTGAGTACAGAACGCTTTCAGCGCCAAAAGACGATGTGTACAAGAAACATAACGAAAAATAATGTTGCGAAATCTGTGACGTCATTTTGGACATGGGCCAACAGTACATGAGGAGAAACATAGACGTAGTTCTCGATGTTGTGATGTTTATCAGGAATAATTATTAAAAGAAAATTAATTCGTATGAATCAGAATTTTTCGACATTGGGTCTTGTTTTTGCATTGTTTTTTTTTTCGATTCCTTCTAGAGTCAGGTACTTATAGGAAAGACCGCGTGAAGGTTACCAACATTTTTAAATGAAATTAGTGCTATGGGACCGACTTGGTTCGAATGTAACCCTAACCCTAACCCTAACCCTAACCCAGGTCGTCAGTCCGCGTCATTATTCACTTCACCGCCGTCACATCCAAGATAATTTTGCAGCTGTTGCGGTTCAAACTCACACACTCTTTTTCTAAGTATGGCGCGCTAACCGAATGACTCAGGAATAAGTTATTAAGAAATTCATTTGAACAGTAGTTACATGATTGGTTAGCATATATCGACATGTGACTTAGAAATATAGTAAAAAAATCACAGAACCGGAGAGAATCGAAGAAGAAGAAGAAGAAGAAGAAGAAGAAGAAGAAGAAGAAGAAGAAGAAAAATCTTATAAACTACATCATCCCCAAAAAACACAAACACTGCGGTGGCACCAACCTCGGCTAATACCATACACATGATCGTGAAGGGTCAAGGAGGATGGAAATACCGAGAAGGGAGAGCACTAATCAGATCTCCACTGTAAGAGTGCAGAGAGAACTACCCAAATCCCAGAAAAAAAACGAATGGTCGTTGATAGGGAAAAATCAATGATATGCGACTGTTGCGATAACGCAAACTCACTTGCAATCGTTATCGAGAAAGATGAAAATATTTGAAATCAGGGGAGACTGCTTTCACTCAGATCCCAGGAAACACCACCGTTAACTGTCAGTGAGCTATCACGGATTATCACCGGTGTGAAAACTCCTAGTTAATAAATAAATAAATATAATTATTATTATTAATAATAATTAAAATAATAATAATAATAATAATAATAATAATAATAACAATAATGATAACAATACCAATAACAATAACAATATTCATATTAATAATAATAATAATAATAATAATAATAATAATAATAATAATAATAATAATAACAATAACAATAACAATAACAATAATAATAATAATAATAAGAAGAAGAAGAAGAAGAAGAAGAAAAAGAAGAAGAAGAAGAAGAAGAAGAAGAAGAAGAATAATGATGATAATAATAATAATAATAATGCCGCGAAATGTTGAATGTTGCTCAGGTACTACACTGGAATATATGCACACTTTATGAATTTGACCACAATGAGAAGTGGTATGAGCATAAGCCAGAAGTGGTACAGGAGAACGACAATGTCAAACTTCTTTCGGACACGCGCATACAGACTGATAAGGTTATTGAACATTCAAAACCCGACTTAATCTTTCTAAACAAAAACAAGAGAACTTGCTTAATCATTGATATAGCCTGCACCTTCGATGCCAGAGTGCAGAAGAAAGAACACGAAAAAATAAATAAAAATCAAGTTCTAAAATGAGAATTAGTTAGACTATGGAAATGTAAAGAAGTAAAAGTGATTCCTGTTGTAACTGGAACGCTTGGAATCATAACAAAAAGCCACCGTGGTTTAAACAGATTGATGAGACAATTTCTTTCCCAATTCTGTAAAAGTCTTGCCTGTTAGGAACAGCTTCAAAAGTCAAGGGGATTCACTTGATGTTCGAAAAAGCAAACTCCAAATAAAAACATCCAAAGGTTGAGACTTCTATGAAATAATAATAATAATAATAATAATAATAATAATAATAATAATAATAATAATAATAATAATAATAATAATAATATGTTATATTTCGGTTTATATAACGAATTTTCAATGATATCTATACATGCGTTCTTGTATCTGCATGAAAGTCTTTTTCCGTCTATCCGTCCGTCATGTTTCAGATTAAAATATCATTTTCATTTCTAAATGTGCAGATTGGATGGACGAATCTTATTTATAATTAATTGTTGCGTCCATGCTATAAGACACTCTGTCCTGTTGTTCGCCATTGTTTAAGTTTAACAAAGAATTTCCGTCAATCTCTTATGCGTCTGTTTAAAATAACATGCTGGTCAAATCTGCCACGCTTCAGATGTTCTCATGTGTCCACGCATGCGCAGGTTGAAAGTGCACACCGGAAGAACAGTCGTTCTTGCTATGATTATTGTTTGAACCACTCAACCAACGTCGGCGTTACGACAACCAGTTAACCTAGAATAATACATTGTTTTATTTTTTTGGGTTTTGTTTTTTACTTGGCAAAAATAACTTTACTTTTTACTTTCTCGACTAAATACGATCAATCTCGCTTGTTGCGAAATGTGTGGAGGGGGGGGGGAGGGGGGTCACGGTAACCATAAATCAACTAATTCTTACCCACAGATTCTCAGGCGTTCCTTCATTTTTTTACCATTGTTCGCTCGAAACTCTGCACATAATTGAATTTAGAAGGCAATCCGGCTCGGACTAGTCAGAATTCAATTACATGGTTAGTATGAAAGACGAGCATCAATGGACGATAATGGCTGACCCTGGACGTTGACTGAGTATCCTAACACACGTTTATAGAAATCTATTTCAAAGCCGATGCATCTATGACATCGGCAAGTTACGACAACAACAACAACAAAAAAAGTCAAAATCAAGACATTAAATCATGGAGATTTTATATCTAAGTAATCAATCATTTTTGATTTGAAGTAGGCAGAAGAAGAAGAAGAAAAAGAGACACTTTTGTATATTTTAACGAGATTTTTTTTTTCTGAAAGTTTTTTCATCAATTTATTTACTCACATAGCAACTGTAAAAAAATCACATTTTTATTCATGTAAATATTTGTTTGGTCTCTAAAGTAAGCGTTCTTTAGATGATGCACTTGTAATAAGAAACAGGAACAGCAATAGACTTTATTCAGCATACAGTGTCGATACATTGTTAGTTACGTATATATATGATTAGTAAAAGCAGAAGAGTTCTCCAAAGGGGAGATAATCAAAATAAGGGAAGCTACTCTCAATTTGCCCTGTTCTTTTAGTTAGTTATTTACAGGCACGATAGCTGTGGAAGGCGTTCAGTGTTTGAATTTTGTCGGAGGTATTGTACCAATTTCAGTAAAATTAGGAAAAGTATACCCCATCCTTAATATGAGTGAACTATTAAGGCAGGCCGGATTCTCAAACTTTCGTAAGGTAACGAGTCTAGGAGAAGGAACTTTCCAATATAACACATACGACCACGTGATCACTTTCCGGTCATATTTTTCTCCGCAATACGCGAGGTACTTTTTTCTCTTTTTTAATATTGAGTTACCATCTATCAATGGCAAAAGCTATTCGAGGATAAAGGTTATTAAATATGGATATATTATCAGTTAAATGATGAATAATATTATGAGAGGATCTAAAAAATTGAATAAAAAATATTGATTAGTTATAAAGACGATTTATGACACACGTCTGTTGACATTGGATTTGAAGATGACCATGTGAAACAGTTCCGTGACAGCGTGTTGCACAGATGGGAAGTTCTTAGTGAAAAAAGCTGATACCATTATATTTTTTTTTCCTTTTTTGCTGGTTCTTAATTATTTAACCTTATGTATGTGTAAGTTTGATATTACTAGACTGGGCAAATGTTCAGGTGAGATGGAGAAAAAGTATAGATCCTTTCAGCCATTCATATATATATATATATATATATATATATATATATATATATATATATATATATATATATATATTTCCGAAAGAGTTTTTCATGGTAAACAACTGATGATCCCTTAAATAATATTAGAAGCAAACTAATATAATAACTGAAAAAGTTAAATTTATTCACATGAGTGATTTTCCACTGAACGACTTGGGACTTAAGGTTTTTTTGGGTTTTTTTTTATGTAGTTTTAATGGTTGAGAAACTTCCAAGGCTATACTATATATATATATATATATATATATATATATATATATATATATATATATATATATATATATATATATATATATATATATATATATATGGTAAAGTAGAGACCGGCACGGACTGACGACTCGGCGTGTCGTATTCGAATTGTATCCGTTCCACAACACCACTTTAGAAAAAAGTTGTGGGAAACTTTCGCTTGCCCCCACCTGTGAATACTCGATTCTCCCAACTTTTAAAGCTTCACCCATTCTCCGTATAAAGCAAATTTCGGCTCAATAAAAATTCATGACATGATTAAGACACTTGGGTTGAAATATCGAAATCAATGGGTTATTTTCGTTGCTCATTACGTCATTCTATACGGACACACACACACACACACACACACACACACATATATATATGTGTGTGTGTGTGTGTGTATAAAAATATTATTTTATAAATTATTTTATAAATAATTTAAAATATAAAAACGCTCCCATGTATTAGGGTGCGACACACATTGTAATGAGGATGATTCCCTCTATTATTTAGGAAAATGCTATCTGAATTTGTTCATTTGTTTACATCGCTAAAAAAAATAACAAGCAAATAATGTATGTATATATATATATATATATATATATATATATATATATGCATACATACATATATATATATAAATACATGATATTAAATTATATATATATATATATATATATATATATATATATATATATATATATATATATATATATATATATATATATATGGGAAATGAAAAAGTAAAAACCAAAAGATGTCTTTTTTATGTATTCATCAACGTTTCGCCTTTACTTGTAAGACTTCCTCAGGATGATAATTTTAAGAAAAATGTCATGCAAGTACATAGAAATATTGGGTTGACATGATGGGTTAATGAGAAGAAGTAGTAGCCACTACTGGACGCGCAAGACCAAGATCCGGGCTGAGAGAAGTCGGTGGCAGAGAGTGAAATGAATGTGGATGGCTGTGAGTGAAAAAGGGGAGGTGTCCAAAACACTAGCGTCAACCTAGCGGAAAAAAAGCATTTCTATATGTAAATAAAAAGTAATAAAATAATAAAATAATAATAATTTCTCCTGCATTCGTGGTGTTCGGAAATGTCTAGTAGTGAGATCTCACTCACTCACTCACTCACTCACTCACTCACTGACTCACTCACTCACTCACTCACTCTTTCTTTCTCTCTCTCTCTCTCTCTCTCTCTATCACTCACTTTCTCTCTATCCCCTCTCTTTATCTGTCTATCGCCAGAGATAATTGGTTGACTACATTTTATCATATCGTAATAACACAATAGAGGCTTATGTTAAAGTCATAATGAATGTTTGAAAGTTCACCCATTTCCCTCTAAAACCAATTTACCACGTTTACTTTGATTCCGAACAGTCTTGGATAATTCATCTGTTGTAATGACATTCTATGCCGAGTGCAAATCCGATCGGATCTATAGTGTTTACGTACTAATAGCCATGGGAATGGTATGAACCACCACTTTCCTTTCGATTATAGGTATAACAACAACTTGTGTTCAGCTAATCGTAAACATTAATTGTTAGTAACAAGTATTGTTTCAGCATTAAATAAACCCCTAATGCTGTAGAGCAGACAGGTCAAAATCAACACAGTTTTGCTGTATAAGCAATGCAAATATTTGTATTTTTTCTTTTCATTTTTATATGCAAAATAATTGTCTTGCGCAAAACTTATGGCCAGTTACGTGTACGTACGTTTCTGCATTTATGCGGATCTATGAATATATGTGTACAAAAACATATCATAACATGGCTGTCAACTCGTTCTTTGAGCACGGCCGATTCCTCTTTGGTCAGCTCGAATAAGGTTCACGTCTGGTGCGACTTGTACAGCGCGAAACAGACGTTGAAGGCATGCCGATAAGGAAGGAGTGCAGCTTCAATCTCTGGTTCCTTCTTGTAGGACATTTACAGCCAAAGTTCGTCTCTCTATGACAACTGTAAAGAACTATCGTTTTTTTTTCTTTCGTGAAACGGAATTTCCATGAACAGAGTTTTTTTCTCCAAAATGTCCACTCTGTAGAACGCTTTGCAAAGGGATTGCTTCCCTGCAGACTACAACATGGTCGCCTTCAAATTCAAAGTCAACAAATACTTGTCATAAACCGTCTTCATAAGTTATCAAATTTTGTTCATTCAATTTTATAATTTTCAATCCTCTCATAACATTATTCATCATTCAACTGTCAATCTATCCATCTCATTAACCCTTAACCTCCAGTGACTTTTAGCCTTGAAAAATTTAGATTCATTACTATGTAAAATAAAATGATTGCCGCGACATCAATAAACCACAGACGTCAGACTTTTTGTTCGGAAGATACCTCCTCCTATATGAATTGCCCCTCCTGAGGATCTAGAGTCTAGTCTACCCTACTCTTCTCTTTCTTATGCGTTAATCCCGAGCTACGTCGAGGTTCTTAATGATGGATGTTTTGTCCGCACTTGGCACGATCACAGGCTTGGTCCGGGTGAAGGCCGCTTCTTACAGGGATCATTGTGCAAAGCGTTTGCCCATCTCATCATTGCCCCCCTGCCCCATCGATTACTTTCCTGCAACTTTTAGGGAGAAGGCGACTTTCGCGACGGCGTCGTTGTATGCCCTAAGCACCCGTTCAAACCATCTGAGTCGCCATACTTTACTATTTACCCCATAGCTTAGGGGGCGGGGGGGGCGAAGGTATGTTTATAACTTCATCAAATGTATCAGTAAAAGTTACAGAGTAGCCCGACCAGGGTTCGAACACGCCTAGTCGAGTCTATAACCTATTATATAAAGGAAAGCTGTCTGTGTGTCCAGATACAGGTTGCAGACAACTCAAGACGCAGCCATAAAGCCAATATATCTAGGTACATTTTTTTATATTCATATTTTTGTGGGTCAACTGGGACATAATTACTCAGCGATTTTAAAATGCTTTTTATGTAATAATGAGTCAACGATTTTTCAGTTGCCAGCCATAGCGAGAGAGGGTTGATATAGAGAGATAGAGCAAGAAAGGGAAGAGAGTGGAGGGTGAAGAGAGGGGTGAGAGGAGAAGTAGAGAGGGGATGAGAAAAGAGGGTAGAAACAGAAAAGAAGAGGGTATGGAGAGGAGATATAGAATGAGATATATAGAGAATGGAGATAGAGAATGGAGATAGAGAGGTAGAGAGATAACGAAGTTTTAATAGAAAGATGTTACACACTTTTCTTCTATTTTGTTATCATGTTTCACAATCCTCAGTATTGGCGCAACGGATAAAAGTGCTAAGTGATAACCAGTTAAGCGACAGTCTTTTGGGAATTGAAGGTTCAATCCTCAGTACGAGCGATATTAAGAATACAATTACGAATTACTTAAGACTTCTACCCCTGTAATGGCTGACGGGACGAGGGCAATCTACTCCCGTGGATTAAATAAAGTGTTTCGTTTAGAATATAGTACAGATACCGGAGTTCGACATGAAGATTATCGATTTCGACAAGATACGCCCGAAGAAGTTTAGAGGTTACATCGGCCGAAACGTTGTGAGAATAACATCCAAAATGAGAACAGTAGTCCGAATAATCCAAATATTACAAATCTTCTATTTTGTTGTTCATGCTCCCGGGTATCGCGCAGTAACCCTGCTAAAACGCATATAAATACAAACAGATATTCCTGGAAACAATGATGAGACATGTGTGTATGTGTGTGTGTATGTGTGTGTGTATGTGTGTGTGTATGTGTGTGTGTCTCTTGTTAACAGTATCTCAATCCGCAGACAAAGAATTTGCCACGCATTTGTTCTTTTCATCGATCATCATCTTTTCACCAGTAAGAGATTAACATTTTAATCATTGTCTTTCCTCAATCATTGTCTCTATCAATAGGAGGATTATCGTGTTCGTATTATAATCTATAAGCTTTTATCATAATTCATCCAATCGGTTCATCCAGTGTCCGTATTCTGACGATCATCT
>OY744550.1:18837809-18847809 GCA_963556195.1 Sepiola atlantica | reverse complement strand
CTTTTCTCGAAAACAATGATAGCTAACATGATCTTTTCTCTATTTTCTCGTTTCAGGGAATTTCGATCTGGAGAACACTTGCAACTGACAATCGATACTGACGCCTGCAAAGGTACATCGAGTGAGATCAACTACCTGGAACATGTACAAGCTGTCATTACTTTGAAGTCGACCTACCGCGGTCACGTGGAAATGTTTTTGACTTCCCCAATGAACACCACGTAAGTAGTTACTAATGCACACCCTGAGTCACAGTCTGAACACTACCCCCCCCCGTCTCTTTTTCTCCCCCCCCCTGTCTCTCTCTCTCTCTCTCTCTCTCTCTCTATCAGTCTCTATTTTTCTCTTCTAAACATTCTTACTCTCTATTTCTCACTACTTAACAGTTTTACTCCCTCCTTTTCTCTCTCTCTCTCTCCCTTTCTTTCCTCATCTCTATCTCTGTCTTCTAAAACTTTTTACTCTCTATTTCTCACTACTTAACAGTTTTACTCCCCGTTTTCTCTCTCTCTCTCCCCCCCTCTCTCTCTCTCTCTCTCTAACCATATAGGGGACGGAGAAATAGATATATAACTGAGAGACGACACGTCTTCTTTCATGAACATCGAACTGGTAGGTGAATGTAGGGGAAAAAACAGTTAACATTCCCAAGCCAGATTACTCAAACGTGTATCCACATATACCTGACGGTATACTCGAAATCATTATTTGGAAACTTTCTGTATCGTAAGGGGAGGGAGTTATTATTCTGACCAATGAGGAGGAAACGTGAAAAGTACAAAAAACTTGTCGAGTTATGTCAGCTGACTGACTGGAAGGTGCATTACGGTCAAATTTAAATAAGTTCTAGCGGACCCGCAGAGTCTTAATAAAGAAAGCAATATTTGAATCTGCAAAGAGGAAGGTGATGGAATGCATTACCGAAGCAGTATAACACAGCTTCCATATGGATTTGTCCAAAAGAGCCGATTCATGGAACAAGATAATTAAAAATAATGTGTTCATCAGTATTTATCGCGTTGTTATGCTGCACGAATAACCGGACCATTTTGACAGTCTTTAACTACAGGAAGTGGAGTGGAGTGATGGAACGGTTTTCATTTGCCGGTGCTGCGCGCCCATTCGCATTCGAAAAAAAGGCATTTCTCGTATTAGAAGTAAACTTCCACAGGATATAAATCTAAAGAATTTCAATCGGGCTGATATAATAGTGCTCAGTAGTAAATAGAGCTTTTTATATTGATATTTATTTTTATTTACACAGACATGTGCAAAATGCAGCGTTTTTTTGTACATGTCTGTATAAAAAATATTAATATAAATAGCCTTATTTATTATTGCGCACTATTATATTAGCCCGGTTGAAATTCTTTGGATGTTTACTATATATGTATTTTGTGATTGTGTGTATTTCGGCAGCATTCTTTCACTTAAGCAAACATTGTTAAACTCTGCTTAATTATACATGTTTAATTTCTCTTTTTTTGTGTAAAAATAAAGAATAAAAATGAATGCCCCATAAGTATCACTAAGACTTTAGCTTCATCGTTAGATAAGATTTTGGCGTACCGGAATTTAAGTTGTTAACGTTCTTCTGGGTTGTTTTTTTTGTTGTTGTTGTTTTTTTCTTTTTACATCAACGACTTCGCATATGGCGTTCTTGCCTGTTTTTTTTTTTAAATTGCTTCTTTCCTCCAACTTTTTATTCATTTGTTTTGGTGATTTTGAAATGATTCAGTGAAGAATCGCAAATGTTAGTGATACTTATGGAGCAAGTTCTTTTTTCGTGATTCTGATATACAAACATAATCACGCAGTAGAATTGTTAGAATGGTTTCCGCGAATCATTTTCAAAATATACGAGGCCTGTCTAAAAGTTATCCGACCTTAGGCCAGAAAAAATATTTCAAATACGTAACTGGGTTGAGACCCTAACCCCCTTCAAAGTAGGCCCCTTGTGATTGTACACACTTAGCCCACCGATCCATCCACTGCCGGAAACACCTCTTGATGTCTTCTTTTGGAATGGTGTTCATCTCCGCAGTCGCGTTCCGCATTATCTTTTTTTTTCGCACCCTCTAAACAACAGCTGTACCACGAGCAGTTTAGGGCCTGCCAGAACACTGGTCACTTTCCGCTGATGTGCGACCATTTTTGAATCGGTTGAACCACTCCTTAATTTGTGTTACGTCCATTGCATCTTCCTCAAACACCTGCTAAATCTAACACGACGACGGAGATGAACATCATTCCAAAAAATACTTCCTGGGGAGTTTCCGGCAGTGGATGATAGATCGGTGGGCTAAGTGTGTGCAAGTAAATGGGGCCTAGTATGAAGAGAATTAGGGTTCCAACCCGTAACGTATTTGAAATATTTTTTGTGCCCTAAACAGGCCGTATATATATATATATATATATATATATATATATATATATATATATATATATATATATATATATATATATATATATATATATAAGGAATAAAATAAACAATGTTTCAGACAAAATGTAAAAATAAAAATGGAATAAAGGATAAGCAAATGAACAACTAGCAAAAATAAACTCAAAAACACATATTGAATAGTTTTACCAAAATATTTAAATTGTTAAAATACAACTATCATCAGTTGGTATCAGAATTTTAATTAAAAACAGACAAGTTTTCAAATTTATACAAAGAACGCAGTTTGGGGGGAAATAGTCACGTGTAATAAACAGTAGAAAGGGAGAAAGAAATGTTAAAAAAACAAAAAGAAAAAAAAAACAGCAGTTACCATATAAACGCCGATCGGTAACGTGGGAAGGAAGATTAGTAGTAATTTAAAATGAATGACAGCAAGGAATTAAACTAATAACGAGGAGGAGGAGGAGGAGGAGGAAGAGGAGGAGGAAGACTGCTCAAAGTTGTAGAAGTTATCCGTTGTCATATGGATTTAGTTCATTTCGATCAGAATCGATCTGACAGAAGATGTAGAAATATTATATTATAAGGCACACAATAACAAAATACTAAAAGAGAACAGCAGAGAAGAACAAATAACATATTGCATAAAAAGTGACCAATATACCAAAAATAATACTAAGAAGAACAAAAATATAAGCACTACAAATAGTATAAACCCAAACCCTAATAGTAATCACCCAAATAGAAACGATCAAGTTAGTAAGATGTAACTGCATAAAGCGTACACTTTGTCCACTACAAAATAAATGCCTAACCAACAGTATTGTTTACCAAGACACAATATTTACCAAAGAAAGACCGAATAACAATATTTTAAAACCAGATATTACGACCACAACAGTACATTTAAAAACAAAGAACGCCGAATTAAACAACACTAGTAAACCATTATTAAAGGACAAAGAAAGCAGACGCTCACCAATAATCAAGTTGGAAATAGTACGATGGCCAGTACATGTAGAAATTTAGACGACCCGTGTACATTATGTCTGAATTAGAAATAGGAAATCCTAAACATTAAGGACCCCCAACACCTATTAAATAGAATAAAATTACAACACCTATTAAATAGAATAAAATTTACCTTAGGTTAACAATACATAATAAATAAATAAATAAATGAAAACTAAACTAAAACCTAAAATAGAAATACACGTTAGCACGTGTTAAAATAACGTCAGCCATTATTTTGACACAACAAAGAAACAGGGATGGGCCACTTTATAGACAACAGAACAATAGAATAGGAATTAGGAAGTGAAATCAACCGAACGTTTGTTTGCAGAAGCCCAACGATTGGCTAAGAGAATAACAAAGAATCTGATTGGTTAACTTAGCTAGACTAAACACCATGTGCATATAAAAAACACCCGGCAACAACAACTCCATGCATTTAAGCCTTACGGGGAATCTTAATTGCCATAAACATATTTTCATATATTTTCAATATGCAAACATTGTTAAAAATAACAGAATTCGTCTGTTTAATTAGACCTTTTTTTATTTTATCAATTTTTCTGATGGTCTTTTTGTATTAAAATCAACAAAAATGAATTAATGTTCGATAGGTTTCACATGTTTCACGAACGTTTTAGATTCTTCGTCGAATTATCCTCAGGTGTCAAAAGCAAATGAACATAAAAAGTCGGAGAAGGAAAATTAAAAAAAAAAAGGCGGAGAAACGCGCATAGAACGTTTTTCGCATTGTTCCAGGAAGTCGTTGACGATTTCAATTCAGCAACGCTGGAAAGGCATCACGGAACAAAATCACATTACGTTAAGCATTTAAAAAGTGACCACTGGGTTCATATGTGATGTTGTTAATTTTAGGTTGTTGTGTTTTTATGTCGATAGCTTCCAGTATTTTGAACTTTGTAAATTGGTTTTGGAATGTATAATTTTAGTGTTATTAACTAGAATTACTGTTAAATCAGAGGGAGGGAAGTTATGTCTTTGTAGAGGTTTGTAAATTGAGATACAAAAACATCTACAAATATGAGGTTAACTTATATTCACTTAAAAGCCAGCAATTCCGGGAGGAATAAGAACCATTCTGTACTTCTGATCCCAATCCCATATTACCATTTTCATTTGTATGGTTTTCAATTTTTGAGTTATGAATAAAATAATGCTATTTATGGATGCCAGACGTCAAATGCAGACAGTACCATTATATTTAAACACCCCCTAATACATTCCCGCGTAAAATTCTACTCGAGACAAGTTTTCTTTGATCTTGTTGTAGGGTTTTGTTTTCAACTACATCCTGAAGATTCAGAGAGACGAATAAAAAAATAAAAATTTTCCTAACATAGAGAATTGCACTTAATTTTTTTTTTGGGGGGGGGAGGAATGTTGAATATCCTCGTGAGGAAGGCCAAGTTAATAGTGATGGATATAACATTTCATGAGGAGTAGAAGATGATGATGATGCTGCACGCTGTTAACACTGCTATAAGCATTAAGACCATCGTCGACAACTTGATGGTTATCATTTAACAAACATGATGTTTTGATGATCATTAAAACATACTTTAATGTCCACATCATCACGAGGGATGGGCATATCATGCATTCTCACAGCTTGAGCTTGAAAATAAACCAATATGTGAATAAGGAGGTTATAGAAAGTTTTAAGAAATCTAGATTAAGAAGAGTCTATGGAGACGAATGTGTGTATTTTAATATGAACTAAATAACAAAAAATAATAGTTGATTAATAAAATGTCTTTCTTCAAAACTAATATGCAAATATCAGAAATTTTCATGGAACATTCTGCTGGTTTAGCAGGCCGAGAGAAGGCTCAAGACGTTTCCACGAATAGTGGTGATGAAGAGGCGCTCGTAAAGCGAAGAGTCCTCGGTGTAGTGCGTCGTTAAAAAAAACAAGGCTGTTGAGGAACTTGCGTGTGGCAGGGCCTATGGCCCCACTCGTCTTCACGGCGATCGGTTGGAACACAAATCTGTCGAGAAGACCGGCATATTTTGATTGTTTGCGAGTTTCTACTGACGCTGCTATATGTCCAAGTTTTGTTGCCGATTCTGTTAATGACGAGGGCAAAATAATGTCGGCACAAGTCGCGACCCATATAAGCCACTTTTCATTTGCAAAGGGAAATACCGTTAGGCCGTCGTCACGTTTGCCATCCCCTCTGTCGAGGCCTACTGGTTCGTTGATCGATGGAGAGGCAGCTATGTCTCGGACCCGTCTAACGATTTCATTGAGAGCGCTTCGTCTAAAGAAACTGCCGACGCCCCTTCTACATGAAAGGGTGTTGAGTTCATATCCTGGCACCTGCACTCACGGCGTGGAAAAGTCAAAAATGTCCCTCGGCCATCTTTTTCGACCGCATCAAGCCAGAGATGTGGTCCGGGTTGACGTGGTTGAACAAGTTGTCTGAAAGAAATTCTGGCTTCTCTAATCGCTGCTTCACTGCCTGCTGGTTAATTAACCAGATGAGAGAAACGATTTATAAAGGAACTCGCAAAAAGGAAAAGCTAATCGAATTTACATTAATCACGTTCTTCTCTCATTATTGGAGAAAGTTTTCATTGATTAAGGTAACAGGTGGATAGAACGTTGTGAAACGGTTATTGGCAATAATTGCGAACTTGTCATGTCGCGTTCAAACTCGGTCGAAGTTGTAAAGTCACTTTCTATAAAATTCGTCGTGAAAGGATAACTCTATCTCTCTCCCTCCTAGGGTCTTCTTCTTTTTCTATGAATTAACATGTTAATATTTTTAACATTGGTTTCTTCGATTCGTTGTTTTTTTTAGGGTAGCGGCACTCACAAGAGGGACCACATGAAGGTTGCCATAGTGAAAGTGGATCCGACAGGATTCGTAAACGGCACGTAGTCTGCTCAGCTATCTACTTCGCCAGTCTGTTAGCTATGAATGTTAGTGTTGTATAAAGTAGACTTTAAAGTTTCGGTAGGTCAACTAGTCTTCAAAATAACATCAGTTCGCCATATATTTGTATAGGTATTTAAATATGTATTACTTACCTTAGTCATGTTATCGGAGTGGGCATGATGTAGGCTTCCTCGACTTTGGCGAGGATACGCGTAACTATGATTTGGAAGAGAAGAAGCGCTCGTTCGGCGTACGATGTCCAATCAGTATACGCACGTGGCGAAACTCTCTTTAATATCTCATTCCATGACAGCAGATAACGGTGTCCGATACTGACAATCAAAATACACGACCTGCGTTCGAACCGGCCAGAAAAAAAAAATCTGAAACGTTCGACCGTTTCCTGTCGTTTATTTGTTTACACCCCCCCCCCCACGTCACGTGTTAATGATGGTACGTACAAAGTCTGCAATACGAGTACGTGACACTTGCTTCAAATTGCTGCATTTTACAAATTGGACCATTTTACAAATTGGACCTTCTTACAAATTTTGACACTAACAAATTTTTTACTTTCTTACAAGTTTTGACATTGACAATTCAATACTTGCAACAACAATTCCATATATTCTTCTTCGTGTAACAATAATAAAATACTTTTTTTACTTTCAGCTCCATGATCCTTAGCCGTCGTCCTCGGGACAGCGACAACAAGAACGGGTTTAAACGATGGCCCTTCATGACCACCCACACATGGGCCGAAAATCCGCGCGGACGCTGGACGCTGACGGTTCGCCTAAATTCCGGTTGGTCAAGCCGCATGGACATGGGTGTTTTCAGTGAGTGGACACTGATGCTTCATGGAACGAAGACATCACCCTACCTCCACCAAGAAGTATTTGGGAACAAAAAACTTGATACTGTGAAGCGCATGCATATCAATGGTTTCCAGAAATTCTAAATATGTAAAAAAAAAAAAAAAAAACAAGAATAAAGTAAGAGAAAAAAGAAGAGAAAAAAAGAGAAGGAGAGAGAGAGAGTGAGAAAGAGAAAAAGACGAAAAAGAAACGAACACATTCAAAATCAAACGGAAAAATGATATATATGACCAAAATAATTTTAAATATATATATATATATACATATAAATATATATATATATATATATATATATATATATATATATATATATATATATATATATATTAAAGAAAAATATATAATTTAAAATCATTCCAAAACCATAGAAAATAATAAAAAAAAACTATCTAAAAAAATCAGTAAAAAAAAGTAATTGCAGAACGAAAAATGAACAATTATATTTTGGCGGGATTACATAATTTAAAAGAACAAAAAAGAAAAGCCTCTGATGTAGCATCGGCTGTTGAACTAATATATGTCCCTTGAACTAATGAACAGAAAATGAATACATACATACATACATACATACATGCATACATACACACATACATACATACACACATACATACATACATACATATACACATATCTTGAACATACATATATTAATATGTTTATGGATTAATAAATCCTACATATTTATTTAATGAAGAATTATGAGATGCCATAAAAGGAAGAACAGTCTTTTACGTATTTATACGAGTATTTATACTTAGTTTACCTATATATATATATATATATATATATATATATATATATATATACGTACAAATCTGTTAAATATAAGGTATGCAATTTCATAAAGTTTTATTAAATAAAATATATACACGCATTCTCTGTATTATTCTGACTACTATTCTCATATACAATAATTTCAGTTTATTTGCATCAGTTTAAAGTTGGCAACAAAACACATTCATTTCAGTAAGTCCCTATTTACTTACCTCCAACGAGGGCAAAGTTTTTATTTGTTTTCTTCATCATGACTTAGACATTGCGGGATGACGTCATAATGGGCATGGCGTTGCCTCGGTTGATAGCTACGGAGATGCGCTGAAACATCTAAATGGTCTCTCGGGCTAGTTTCTTCATTTTGGATGTTATTCGCACAACGTTTCGACCTATGTTACCTCCGATCTTCTTCAGGCGCATCTTGACGAGAATATTTATGTCAAACTCGGGAACCTATATGGAATTTTAAACTGAACCCTTTATTTAATCCACGAGGATAGATTGTTCTCGTTCATTCAGATATGCCCATATGGACACAGGGCGCAACGGATAAAGTTGTTAAGTAATACTCAGTTCTAAATGACAGTCTTCTAAGGGTAGAACTTTCTATCCTCACAATGATAACTAAGAATAAAATAAAAATTACTTACTTAAGATTTCTACCCGGTAATGGCTGACAGAGCGAAAACAATGCACCCCCGTGGATTAAATAAAGGATTCAGATAGAAATTGCCTACAGATTCCCGAGTTCGACATAGAAATTCTTGAATTCAATAAGATGCAACTGAAGAAAGTCCGATGTTACATTGGCCGAAACGTTGTGAAAATAATATAAGAATGAGAACAGTAGTCTGAATAATCCAAATAATCAAAATGATAATCCTTATCACGAAAATTCCAAAACATACATACATACATACATACATACATACATTTACTAAAACATATTTCATTGAATATTACATTTTATTACTTTTCTTAATTCGAAACACTCTTAGAAACGCGTCTGGATTCTTTAGAAGATTTGTCATAACCAACCTTCAAAACGATCTCATGGGGAAAGAGTCGAAAGTACTCGGAATCATATTAAACATTGAATTTGTACTAGTCGTTTCGACACCGGTATCGAAAAAATAATATGGAGACTTGAAAGGGTGGAATAAAATATTAACAGGCAAATCTTGTCCGTTTTATTAAATGAAATACGTTTCAATTAAAAACGATGTGTCTAAAAATACAGATAATCACATCTATATATTTATATATATATATATATATATATATATATATATATATATATATATATATATATATACGCATAGATATAGATATGAATACATGCATCAATGCAAATACATATTTACATACACATACGAACATTCATTCAGCTATATATTCATACAATTCTATACACACGTATAAACACGCACACACACATATATATATATATATGTTAATTATAAACGATAAATCGTTATTTGTTGTATGTTTTTGTCAACAAATTATATATATATATATATATATGCGCGTGTGTGTATATACATATATATCTGCATATATATATATATATACGTTGTTTAAAGAACAACGTATATATACGTTGTGTGTGTGTGTGTTTATATAAATACTTGACACAATTATTGAGGAAGAGTATGCACGTTATTCGAACTAATACATTTCAAAGAACAACATCCAGAATGCGAGGATATTATTCGAACTTGTCAAAGTGTGTGCACTTTCGTGCACGTCGGAGTACGTACACGCATAGCATATGTATGTGTCAGACACTGATAACAGCGACATTGCTGGGGACACAAGTAGACGTACATGCATAGATATATGTACATAGGTAATGTCTAATTAAAACAAAGACGTAATAGATAGATAGATAGATAGATAGTAACAGACTGAGATAGATAGATAGATAGATAGTAACAGACTGAGATAGATAGATAGATAGATAGATAGATAGATAGATAGATAGATAGATAGATAGATAGATAGTAACAGACTGAAATAGATAG
>OY744550.1:18815309-18820309 GCA_963556195.1 Sepiola atlantica | reverse complement strand
AGGACGGGCAAAATATACACACTGAAACTGAAGAGATTGAAGACTACGGAATCACAGAACCAGATGAGATAGAAGACTGCGGAACAACAAAACTTGCTGAGATAGAACTCAACGAGAAAGAAGCAAGTGAAGTGGTTAACATTAGACGATACATGTTAGAAAACAAAACAAAACTCCCATCTCTCAGGAATGAAGAAGCGAAGAAGTTAAAAGCAGAAACAGAAAGAGTAAACAGACTCCTCACACACATCCCAACAGAAACTATTACAGATCTAAACAACCTGATATATGCAGGGGCAAAATCGGTAAGTATGAAACTAAGAAACGAAGAGAATGGACAAAAGAGAGGACCGACGAAACCTGGATGTGAAATCAGACTGGAAACCCAGATCACCAAACTGTGGAAAGAAGCTAAAACCGTGAACAGAAGGACATGAAACGATTAAGAAGCAAAAATCAGAAACGCAAGGAAAAACTAAATGAGAAACATGAAGAAATAAAACAAAAGATAGCAGCAATAGAAGGAAGACTGAGACGATACAGGTACAAATCAGAACAGAGCAAACAGAACAGGGCCTTTGAAAACAATGAAAGGCAGTTTTACAAAAACGTAAATGGAGAAAAAACAACAACAGAGCAACCGAACCCAACAGAAACAAAACAATTCTGGAGCAAGATATGGGAAGAACCGAAAAAGCACAACAAGAATGCCCAATAATTGAAAAACATGAAAGATGAACTGCAGGAAATCGAAGAAGGAATCGAAACGGAAATTAACAAAGAAACGATCAAGAAAACCTTAAGAAAAATGGCAAACTGGAGAGCACCAGGCCACGATGAAATACATGCATACTGGTTTTAAAAATTCACGACCCTGCATGAAAGACTAGCGCAGAAACTGAGTGGATGTATCCGCAAAACAGACGTACCAGAATGGATGACGGAAGGAAGAACAACATTAATACAAAAAGACCCCAAAAAGGGAACGACCCCCAGCAACTACAGACCGATAACATGTCTACCAATAATGTGGAAAATTCTCACTGCACAACAAATCTACCAATCCCTGGACAAACGTGGACTGCTCCCCGAGGAACAAAAAGGATGCCGGAAAGGACAAAGAGGGGCACATGATCTACTATACATTGATCAAAAGACCCTGAAGGAGGTGAAGAGCAAACAAAAGAACATAACCATGGCATGGATTGACTACAAGAAAGCCTACGACAGAATCCCCCAAACATGGATAATTGAATGCTTAAAAATATACAAGATACCAGGCAGGATTATTAATCTCATCCAGAAACAATAGAAACATGGAGACTAAAACTGACAGCCGGAGGACAACACCTGTCTGAGATAAAAATACAGAGAGGCATTTTTCAAGGAGACTCTCTATCACCACTATTATTTATAATAGGCATGATGCCACTCAACTACATACTCAGAAAGTGCGATGTCGGATACAGGTTTACAGATACAGAACAAAGAATAACCCACCTGATGTACATGGATGACCTTTAACTATTTGCAAAAAACAAAAAAGAACTGGAAAAGCTGATAAATACAACCAGGATATTTAGCCAGGATATCCAAATGGAGTTTGGAATAGAAAAATGTGCACTGCTAGAGATTAAAAGAGGAAAACTGGAGACGACAGAAGGTATAGAACTCCCCAACCAAGAGGAGATGAGGGCGTTAGGAGAACAAGATAGTTATAAATACCTGGGAGTTCTGGAAGCAGACACAATCAAATATACAGAAATGAAAGAGAAGATTGGAAAAGAATATCTACGAAGAACAAGGAAACTCTTAGAAACTAAACTATATAGCAGAAACCTAGTAAAAGGGATAAACACATGGGCTGTATCACTAATAAGATACTCTGGACCATTCATAGGCTGGACCAAATAAGAACTCAGGCACCTTGACCAGAGGACTAGAAAACTAATGACTATGCACAATGCATTGCACCCAAAAGACGATACGGACAGACTCTACATGAAAAGAAATGAAGGAGGTAGAGGACTGGGTAAGTATAGAAGACTGTGTGGAAGACACCAAAAAAGAGCTGAAGAAATATGTAACCCAGAACACGGAAAGACTGATCACCATGGCAAGAGACACCAGCCCAACAAACAACTCCGGAAGCACTGAAACCAGAAACAAAAAGACAAGAAAGGAAAAGTGGGAAGAAAAACGACTACATGGACGCTTTATAAGACTCACAAGCGATGAAGCCAATGAGAACAGCTGGGCATGGTTAAGAAAAGGACACTTGAACAGAGAAACGGAATCTCTGCTGACGGCTGCACAGAACAATGCGATTAGGACAAACTTTATTAAAGCAGGTTTTAACCCAGGAAAACAGCAAATGCCGATTGTGTGGACAAAGAAACGAAACGATAAATCATATAATAAGTGAATGCAGCAAGCTAGCCCAAAAGGATTACAAGAACAGACATGACAGCGTGGGGAAAGAAGTACACCGGGAAATGTGCAAACAACTGAATTTCGAATATGCAAAAAAACGGTACAAACACAAACCAGAAACTGTACTAGAAATCGAAAAACACAAAATCATATGGGATATGAATGTACAAACAGACAAACCCATAACAGCAAAGAGGACCGGATATGATAATAATCAACAAGGAAGAAAAATCCTGCAAAATCGTAGACTTTGCCGTTCCAGCGAACCACAGAGTGAAGATCAAAGAGACGGAAAATAGAAGCAAATATACTGAACTAGCCAGAGAATTGAAAGGAATATGGAACATGAAGAAAGTCAGTATAACACCAATAATTATAGGAGCACTGGGAACAGTCCCCAAAAACATGGAGAAAACACTAGGAGAAATAGGAATCAAAGGGATAACTGAGACCATACAAAGGACAGTAATGATCAAAACAGCTACAATCCTGAGAAATGTCCTCGAATGCGGAAACTAACCCACATAAGCAACGAATGGAGAACAAACACATGGAAGCACAAGACAACAGAACCGAGGAAAATACAACCGCACGAGAGAGGCGCAAGCATAGGCTGACACCACGAAAATTATGGACAGAGGGTCGAGGAGGGAAAGCGCAAACCAGACCTAGAAAATTAATGACCGTGCACAATGCACTACATCCAAAAAACGATACGGACATACTCTACATGAAGAGAAACGGAGGGGGAAGAGGACTGGTAAGTATAGAAGATTGTGTGGAAGACTAAAAAAAAGCTGGAAAAATACATAACTCAACACATGGAAATCCTTATCACTGTAGCAAGAGACACCGTTCCAACGAACAACTCGGGAAGCACCGAAACCAGAAACAAAACGACAAGAAAAGAAAAGTGGGAAGAAAAACAACTACTTGGACGCTTCAGAAGACTGACAAGAGAAGAAACCAACGAAAATAGCTGGATATGGCTAAGAAAAAGAAACTTGAACAGAGAAACGGAATCTTTAGTGATGGTTGCACAGAACAATACAATTAGAACAAAGTACATTAAAGCTAAAATAGATAAAACCCAGGAAAACAGTAAATGCAGACTGTGTGAACAAAGAGACGAAACAGTAAATCATATAATAAGTGAATGTAGCAAACTAGCCCAAAAAGAATATAAGAACAGACATGACTGTGTGGGGAAAGCAGTACATCGGGAACTGTGCAAACAATTGAATTTCGAATACGCAGACAAATGATACAAACATAAACCAGAAACAGTACTAGAAAACGAAAAACACAAAATCCTCTGGGATATGGATATACAAACAGATAAACTCATACAAGCAAGGAAACCGGATGTTATAATAATCAACAAGAAGGAAAAATCTTGCAAAATCGTAGACTTCACCGTTCCAGCAGCCCACAGAGTGAAAATCAAAGAAACGGAAAAACGAAGCAAATACACGGAACTAGCCAGAGAACTGAAAAGAATGTGAAGCATGAAGAAAGTCAGTATGAAAATCGTATGAGCACTAGGAACAATCTCCAAAAACCTGGAAAAAAGACTGGGAGAAATTGGAATCAAAGGAATCATTGGAACTATACAAAGGACAGCAATGATCAAAACAGCTACAATCTTAAGAAGAATTATTGAATGCGGAAACTAACCCGCATAAGCTACGAAGGGAATCTATTACAGGAAGAACATAAAACCACAGAAAGAACATATCACAAACAAAGAAACAAAAACTGCACAAGAAACATCGCTTTATAAACTCCCCCCCCCCCCAATAAATTACACCGGCCTCAACTGATACGACGCAAAAATGAACCAAAAACAGAAATAGCAAGAAACCCCATCAGCAACCCCTCCCAAAAAATAAAAAATAATCAGCTCCCCCCCCTCCAAAAAAACTATTTAAAAAAAATTTTAAATAAAAGAAAAAAAATGGTACCAGCCTAGGCTGACCCCACACAAAATATTTGCATAGGGTCAATGAGGATGAGAAGACCGAGGAGGGACAGCACAAACCAGACCTCCACGGGAAGTGCGAAGTATGCTGGGACCTTGGGGAGGCTATTGCCACCTAAATCCCAGAAAAGACCAATGGTCCTTACCAGCGAGAAATCAATGGTAAATGGCTGTTGTGATACTGCAAGTTTATTTGCGGTGGATATCGAAAAGAGGTGGAGAATACTGGAAATCTGGGGAGACTTGTTGTCACTCAGACTCCAGGGAATACCACCGGTTTTCGGTGAGCAATCACTGATGACCTGTGTGAGAACTCCTAGTGAGTAAATAATAATAATAATAATAATAATAATAATAAGAAGAAGAAGAAGAAGAAGAAGAAGATGAAGAAAATGGAGAAAAAGGAGAATGTACATTGAATAAGAATTAAAGGACAAGTTTAAAAAGAAGAAGAAAAAGAAAGAAAATAGGATCATTGAACAAGAATCATTCAAGTAGGAAAAAGAAAACTACTACTACTAATAATAATAACTAGCGGAACCCGTGTAAATTACACGAAATAATGTTTTCAATACGGGTCCTAATG
>OY744550.1:18800309-18810309 GCA_963556195.1 Sepiola atlantica | reverse complement strand
AACGCATCAAATACGCGATATTTTATACTTGTTTTTATGTTACTATAATAAAGTAAACGCATCAAATACGCGATATTTTATACTTGTTTTTATGTTACTATACGAAGACATCAGCAAAATTGTCGTTTCTTTTGTATGTTTCTGAAGTCGTACGTTGTACTATATTTGTTGTGGAATGGTGCTCATCTACGCCGTCGCGTTAGATGCAGAAGGTATTGGGAGAAGATGCGATGGGTGTAACACAAATTCAGGAGTGGTTCAACCGATTCAAAAATGACCGCACACTGGCGGAAAGTGACCAGCGTTCTTGCAGGCCCCAAACTTCTCGGAGTGCAGCTGTTGTTGAGAAGGTGCAAAAAAAGAGAAAATGCGGAACGCGACGGCGGAGATTAACACCACTCCAAAAGAAGACTTCCAGTTGTGTTTCCGGCAGTGGATGGATCGGTGGGCTAAGTGTGTGCAAGCACAAGGGGCCTACTTTGAATGGGGATTAGGGTCCCAACCCCGTCGCGTATTTGAAATATTTTTCTGACCTAAGTTCGGATACCTTTTAGACAGGCCTCGTATTTTATCTTTATTGTGGTCTTCTCTTAATTTTGCTGGATTTTAGGACAAGAATTCATCTGGTCTGGTGGAGTATCCAGCTAAGTGCTGTTTCTTGAGGTAATATCATTAGAATGGGCACCATTCCTCGTATAAGCCGGTATATAGCCGTGTCGAGGGGATCTTATTTGGGTTTCGAATACTATGTTATTTTGAATATTTGCTCAGGTTTACTTGTTGGGTGAAATATCCTTATATCAGGTTGTTCTCACAGACACTCGTACAGAGAGACTGAAGACATTCGAAGAATGGTGTCTAGTAGATAATTCAAACCTTCTTTTCGTATTATATTATATTGAAGTCGTATATGTTCTAACAATCTTGTAAATGAAACTAAGTTAACGGATATCAACATGAACGGCTTTTAAATGGCAGAAAATATAAGTAGGAGTATTTATTTACCTCCTCTCAAGGAGGTTAGGCACAAGGCCAGTTTTATCTTACTCCCACAAGGTAAGATGTGACCCAAGGTCGGGAAAGTGGGACTTGAAAAGCCAGCGTCCGAGAAGGTGAGCACTCTGACCATTAAAAATTGCCTCGGCAGCCCCGTCGGCATTCCCCGATAGGAGCGCCTAAGGCAGTAAGCAATAACCTTACTCCTCCCCAAAGAGGGGAGGCAAAGCCTGGGAGGGTGGACCTCCTAGAACTGCACAGGACAAACACCTAGACCGGCGAAATCTAGCCCCGAAGGCCAAGACAATACCAGTCTATGGGGGTGTAGTATCCATCGGAACAGATACTAAACTTTGATCTTGGCCAAAAGGATAAATAGGAGTAGGAAGTGTTATTATTTGTTTTATTTATACAAACTGGTTACGTACACACGCAAACGCAAATCCAGAGAAGACATAGGTAAAGTGCCCATTTTGTTATCTTAATAGTACTATGTTGTATTATATTAAATATTATTTGTAATAAGTAACAGAAATAAAATAAATTATAACAGTATAAAAACTATCAATTTAAATGATGCGAAATATATGAATAACTACGTACCTAGAAATTATATTTTGGCAGCCATTTGCAAAAGTACGTATTTATAAGAAACGGAACTATGTTATTGGTTAATTGTATCTACTTTTTGCAAGTAAGAAAATTGCGACTCTCCCGCTGTTTATGTTATTGAAAGAATTATTTGACCGGATAGAATATGTAGTCGACTTTGTATGCAACCACCGAGCCTTATTGTTTCGGTGTCAGGGGTAAACACCTGTAATCTTGCAGGTTAAGGATAACGAGGGAGACTTCATGCAGAACAGACACTCCTGAGATTAGGATTAGGGTTAGGGTTAGGATTAGAACAGACAATCCTGAGGTAGGATTTTTGTGAGCTCTCTGCAAGATTTCAACTTGCTTAACGACAACAACAATAACGACGACGACGACGACAACAACAACAACAACAAAAACAACAACAGAACTACCCAATCGATGATTAATAAATTCAGCTAGGAGATTCAAATAGAAAAGTGTACACTACTAGAGACAAAGGAGGGAAAACTTGAAACAGCAGGGAACATAGAACTGACAATCAAGAGGTGATAAGGGTGCTAGGCCAAAATGATAAATATAAATATCTCAGAGTCCTGGAAGCGGACACCATCAAATCAACAGAGATGAAAGAGCACATTATAAAAATACATACCTAAGAAAAAAAAGAAGACAGCTCCTTGAAACCAAATTATATAGCAGAAACGATACAGCTCTACGCATAAGTCTGGCTAGTTTAACAACCACACGAACAGTAAAAACAGCAACAATAACAGCAACAACAGCAGCAGCAGCAGCAGCAACAACAACAACAACAATCAATAACGAAAAAACAATTACGATTAAAATGCTTCACAAAGAAACTTTTAATAAGATTCGTTCGATCTGTGACTTAAGCGACGAAAAAGCAAACCACACAAAATGTCATTTTTAAATAACTTTAAAGTTCTTCAAATCGAACTAAATTTTAAATACATATATGGATGCGAGCGTGTAAAAATAATGATAAAACTGTATTTTCCATAAGGTTAGGTTAGATTAAACAGAAAAGTCCAAAATTCGATTAGAAGTAAAAACTAGAGTTAAGGCTACGTAGCAGGATACTGTGTCATAGGCAGGAAGTCGCCAGAAATACATAACAGATATAGTGAGACAATCTTCCTTTTTTCTTGGGCGGTGAGCGAGAGAGAGAGAGAGAGAGAGAGAGTGGGGGAGAGAATAAGATAAAGACGTTGGGAATATTATGTATGTATACCGAATACCGAAAAAGAAAGACCCTTTTGTCAAGGATAAAACTATAGTATCTGTTATAATAATACACTTAATCTTTTCTGTCCTCAGTCAGTGAAGGACAATCCATCTAGACTGAGGCAATTTTTATTTTTTTTCCAATCCAGACTGCCCCTGTTTTTTTTTTGGTGAGCTCGATTTTACTCACATTAAAAACTGACCATGTGTCTAGCTCTGCCCTCGCGACATTTCATTTTATGACATATCGTGTGTTATGTCCTTAGATATATCACTATCATTATAAAGTTAAGTATTTTTATATGTTTCTATATGTATTAAATATGAAGCAAGTATAATTTAATTAGTAATGGGGTTACGTCGAGGCCGGCTTAGTTTACTCGAATGTCAGCTCGACCTACTCTGTGCTAGCTCACCTTGGCCTTTTGGCTAAGATCAAAGTGTAGTATCTGTTCCAGTGGATACTGCACTCCATAGCCTGGTATTGTCTTGGCCCTCGGGGCTTGATTTACGCCGGTCTATGGGTCTGTCCTGTGTAGTTCTGGGAGTTCAACCCTCCCAGGCTTTGCCTCCCCTCTTTGGGGAGGAGTAAGTTCATTGCTTACTGCCTGAGGCGCCCCTACCGGGGAATGCCGACGGGGCTGCCCCGGTAATTTTTAAACCCCACTTTCCCGACCCGACCTTGGGTCACATCTTACTTGTGGGAGTAAGATAAAAACTGGCCTTGTGCCTAACTCCTGGAGAGGAGTAAATCAATACTCTGTGCTAGAAACAGGTGTCACGTTACATGACCCAGAGAGAGAACGAGAAGATCGAGAGAGAGAGAGAGAGAAAGAGAAAGAAAGAAAGAAAGAAAGTAAGAAAAGGAAGTCGTCAGTTCGGTTGGAAGCAAACAAGTGTGAACTAATGGTTTTAAAGATATCTGGATTAGATATGATTAAGCAGTAATTATCTGTTCCACCTGCTTGGGATTTGGAACAAGAACAAGGCGAATAAACCTCTTCTTGTCTTCAACCATTTGTGTCGTCCTGTTCCTTATTTTCGGGGTATGAACCAACTTGTTTGCAAGTGGCGTTTCCTCAGTCGGACAAGATCACTATAAGTTATGGAATTTGAAACATAGCTGCTAGGTATAAGGGGTGATAATGTTGGCTGTACTTGGTTTTATTTAGTTTTATGCAAAGGGGTGAAAAGAGGTCGAAGCTACTCACTTTTATAAGTCTTAATTGTGTAGTTGTATCAAGTATTGTGATTTATTTTTAATCAACTAAAACATGAAAGACCGACTGTAAAAGACGGTAACGGTTCGAGAACGCATCTTAGAAGAACACATCTAAGAGTATCTATTTATAGAGATCAGTTCCCTCAAAAGGGGCACTCTGGATTCGGTAATATATAATTGACTCAGTCTAAAAGGATTTCTCCCTCCTCTGACCAAGAACAGAACACTACATTATACTACACTTCTACCATAGGTCGAAAGTCAGAGTAATTTACCTTCCCCCCACAGTGACAAGATTAGACACAAAGCCATTCTATAGTGGGAACGCAGCTCCCACAAAATGATTCAATCTTTTCCGGCTGCTAAAAAAATAGTTAGTCTCCTCGGCATTCCCTCAAGCGACGAGCAATAAACCTTTCGCCGCGTCATAAAGAATACTGTAATGTCTGGAAAGATAGCTACTTGAGACCGAACATATATTACACTTTGATCCTAACCTGAATGTCGGAAAAATCAGCAAATTAGATAGTGTCATTATAACGGAGAGCAATTTGGGTTTGAGTAAGCTTTATTACATGTAATTTAGGCTATTCTATCGGACAGAACTTGCACCCGGGGGTGGGGCGGTTGTTCCCTTGTGTCAACACTTGTGCAGATTAGCAGGTAATACTGAAGTAGTTGCTAAAACCATTTTTATGCCTGCACTTTTTCCAGGGACGTTTCGCCGTCCTCTCGCATACAACACCTTGTATTCTCAAACGGTCACCATTTTCTACTGGCAAGGCTAAACGTCACTTAAATTTCATGAATTAACGAAAACGGTTGTGTTAATATACGGCAGGGAGGTGACGGTGGTTAAGTGGATATCGACACGGACTGACGACCTGGGTGTTCCAAGGTCGAATCCAGTCGGTTCCACAGTACCACTTTCACTTAGGGATGTTGGCAACTTTCTCGTGGTCTTTCCCGTAAGTACCTGATGTCTTTCCAGAAAGATTTCTAACTAGAAAAACTTGATATTGGCTTCAAAATATGACATACCTTATTATAGAATACAGGGAGCCGTTTGAGTTTGATGGAAATGTATTAAATGCAACATTGACTACAAAATGTAACAGATTTTACTATTTTATAGCGAATAACATAGAATACATTGAAATGTGAGCTTGACAAAACTGTATTAAGTGCAATATTGGCTACAAAATTGATCCGACGTTATTTAATAGATAAATCATTAAGGGGAAATTACTGTGATTGTCTTCAACACAGCAGTCGCCATTGTTTAAAAAAGTTAAACAAAGGCGTTTTATTACGTCGAAGCAGCAATAAATAAAAACTAAGAAAAAAAAGAAACTGTTATCTTGACAATCTTTTCTGTTTTCAATTATTTTCATTGGATGAAAAAGCCGAAGAAAATGCGGTGATTCAGGTTATAATAATGTTAGAGATTGAATGCAAATGTCTCTGAAAAACAACATGGCAGCCGTCATGAACAAATGGAAAGGTAAAGGATGAAAAAAGGACGGCGCTAGAAGATATTTATCTAAAAAAACAACGAATATAGATTTCTAAAAACAACTATTCTTAAAAGTCGCAGAATAATCTGCGACAAGTGTAAAAAAGGAAGAAAAAAGAGGAAATATAAAGTATTTAAATAAATAATATAAATCAGATTTGATGAATTAATAACGAATACTTTTGGCGATATTTATCATGTTACAAAGCAAATAAAACATATAGATTTTTTTTACTTGAAAGTGATAAAGGTGCTAGAAAGATTTGAAAGACCAGATGGAATATCGACAGATTAAAATAAACAAGATTTTATGAATTCTTATTAAAATTGCTACAAAAGATAATCATACCAGAATATGTAAGCACTCGTCAGTTTTCTACACGAAATCATTGTGTGCTCATACGGTCGTAAATTCTTCTATGTTCTGAAGCTGTTTGTGGTATCGGAATCACAAACGTAGTAAATATGCTATGCATTAGGGTTTTCTCTGGAGAATTGCTGTCGACGGCACCCAAATGCTGTTCCTTATTTAATATATATATATATATATATATATATATATATATATATATATATATATATATATATATATATATATATGAAATTTTTATTTTATACATGCGGGGTCTCTAAAATACCTGACTAGTACACGGGCGCAGGATTACCCCTCTCGGTGTGATGAACCCGTAGATCCTGTCATGGCACCCATCTAGGAGAAAGGAAAACTCTTATATGAAAACTACTGACTACTTACGTCTTGGCAGCAAACTTATGGGCTATGGAGGTCCCCTTAGCCCTGATCGACAACCTCCTAAAGCTGGAGACTTGAACAAAATATCCGGTTTTCAAACCTAAAATTGCTTAAGCTGTAGATGGGCTCTGCCTATCGCCATACCTGTGCACTCCTCTTTGTCTATAAGTCAGGCGCAGAGGTACTAGCGCAGGGACACTTCAAAAACACCCAGTGCTTGGTCTTGTCTCATGACTAGAACAATGAACGCCGTCTCTCTTTCTCTCTATCTGGGCAACTCGAGGAACAGTTTTTGTCACTAAGTCTCACATGACTAGTCTGGGTTGCTCTTCTTCGGACAGATTGAGAATACAGGTGAGATAGCTTGTTTGACAGCTGTTTCCGGCTGGTATCCCAACCTCTTTTGTAGCGCTAAGAACAGATTCTCTATTCCCAGTTGTATAATATCATGGATAACTGTACGTGCATGTAGCGCATGGAAACGGACCACACAGTTATTCCCGGTGGCCACAATCCCCATGGATCAAGTCTCGATTACTTTGCCCTCCCCACTGTATTTAAAACCAAAATGACAGTACTAAGAAAATGAACAAACCTAAACCAGACACCGACCAATAAACATCTTCGTATCCGTCCTTGAGACTAGCATTCACAAATATCCGGGGGCTTAGAACCAACATCAATGAAGCAGAAACCTTTCCTTTAGTAAACTCTCGCATATTCTAACACTGAGTGAAACAAACCTGCAATCCTCAATCCCTCTACACAATTTTGACATAACGGAATACCACCCAGTCTACCGTAAAGACTCTGACAAACATATGCACAGGCCAAGAGTTTATGTTCTTAACACCTCCCCTTTGACAACAGAACATATGCTAGAGTCAGATGATCAATCCTATATGTGCTTTACATTAATCTTACAGCACAGCATTAGTTACTTAATTTCTTACACGGTTGATTTTAATGTACATCACCGTGACTGGCTTGGATTCTCCAGCAATATGGACGCAGCTGGTATAATTTCCCCATAAAGCACTCCCTCTCACAGACTGTCATTTTCCCGACTCGCCTCCCTGATCGTGTGGACAGACAAACGTCACTTCTCGACCTAAAACCTTTCACCCTAAAACCTCGCCCGAAAGCTGATGAGCTATTGCTGAAAACGACGAGATACTACAAGCGGTCTGATTGGGAATCCATCAGAGACGTTCCATGAAGTGAAACCTTCTTACTCCCTGCTGATCAGTGAGCAATTAAAGTAACCGAATCGGTCAAAACAGGCATTGAAGCACATGTCCTCATGTAGAAATTCTACAGCAAGCCCTCCACACTACTTTACCTCAGAATTGTGCAGCAGTTATTGCTCAAAAGCAGCAAGCATTCTGACACTTCAACCGCCACAAGTGAGCTACAAATAGACGGAAACTGATAGCGTCATTGTAAGAGTGTGATAAATTCAGCAAAGAAGAAGGTCTACAGAGATGACCAGAAAACGCATTCAGTCACAGAAACTAGGTACTCGTGATTTCTGGAATATCTTCAATTATATAAGAAAAAAACAGAATGAATGAACAGTCACCTTAATTGTTATCATTTAATCTTTTAGAAAATCTAAACTTTTGTTGTCTTTTCTTGTCTGGTTACTAAGTTATAGGCGTGTAGATGGGTCACGATTATACTGAGACACCCTTTATGAGATGACTTATTAACAACAACAAAATATTTAAGAAGAGAAATGTGTAGAATCACATTGCATTAATCTTCTCATATATATATATATATATATATATATATATATATATATATATATATATATGTTTTATGTGTGTGTATGAAAAATGAATATGAAAAATATATAAATGTATATATAGTTCTCTATTTCTTTCTTATTTGCTGACGTATTAGAGTGCAAACGATCTTTATAAATATGTTTTTCCAAAATAACAGAATGTTCGGCCGTTCCTTTGACCTTCTTCGGTGTATTGAAAGGTATGTGCGTGTACGGTGGGTGTTAGTAGCAGTAGGCAAAAAAGAATAGCCAATGAAATTAAGAAATGCTTTCATGTGACTCGTGTGTGTCCATCCAGGTTCTTTACGCTTAGCATTAGTATTTTAACAGTTAGAACATTCAAGTAAGCTTTAATAAAATCAAAATTTTCAAGGAATTTCATGCCACTATTTAAATTTTCCGCTGATTCTATTTGAACGTACAAGTGTTCAATTATCGATTTCTTATTTTCGCTTACCAAGAATGCAATTGAAATCACAGACATACGAAAATTAAGTACAACTTTTCTGAAGGAAAATTTTATGAATGGATACAATAGTTGGAATAATTTTGTATTAGCGATTTTTAGAATATTCTGAAGTCGACATTCACGCTGTATATCACTAAACAGTAAAGATGATGTCTTACTTCATCCCAGAAATTATAAAAATGGGGTTCAAAGTTGAGATAATGATCACACGGGATTCTCATTATTTACCAGACAACGTCGGGGTTCGTGTAATATAATAAATTTTAATTTAGTAGCAATACTTCTTTTTAACTTTCAAAGTAAAAAAAAGGTCATTCTAGCGTTAAATTCCTGGACGTGAACTTAATCAATAACGCGTTGTCAGCGTGACGACCCCCGACCGACCCTAAAATCAGCAAAATCACACCTCTTCACTGTAGAGGTTGCCAGATGCCGAAATTCTTTCTACTCTAATTGTTGTATTTCTGCTTACTTCAAATGTGGGTACCCGGGTTTCGTCTACTCTGTTGGCTGGTGTATCTCGGTCGCTTTGTTGTTCATGTTGAACGATAACGCGTGTACGCTTGATTGGTTTTAAAAGTGTTATTTAAACATGAAACAAGAGATTGAATGGTTTGTATCGGAGAGATAGAATTAAGGAACTATATATATATATATATATATATATATATATATATATATATATATATATATATATATATATATATATATATATATATATCGTCAGGCGATTTTGGGCTACTGCGCTCCCTCCTACACCTACTGGCAGCGACCGGCGCTTTTCACGTCCGCCTCCGTTGGTTAGTCAGGAACAAGGGACAGAAAAAGCCTCAAACGGACGTGACGTCATTTCCGACTTCCTCCCACTGTTCAGGTTGTTCTTCCACTTTTGGGGGTGCTCTGTCTCTGGCACCGCTTACTATCTAACATAATAGCTTTCTTCCTCACACTGTTCGCCTTTGGAATTCCTCCCCCCGCCCGCTCACTGTTTTCCAGACTGTTTACCAACATGCGGACATTTAAATGTAATGTGAACAAACACCTCGCTGCTCAACTCTCCACTTCGGATGCCCCTGTAGATATGGTCCCTAATTCACAGTAGCCACTTACGTCTCAGTGGAAATGTGCCTTGTTCGAGTTAATCAAAATAAATAAAAACTATGCAAACCAACAAACAATTGAGATACATTAATACCCAGTTATGCTACTCTCCCATTTCTAATATAGGGTGGATGATTAATAGACTCAGCGTTTCAGAAAGGCTATCAAATTCACCGGATTTAAAAACACCAGATTTCCATCATTTGTTTTATTTTTATAGCTATATGTACCAGAATGATCCACAATAAAAATGCAGAACTTAATGTGTTGTTGGCCTTTTGGCTAAGATCAAAGTGTAGTATCTGTTC
>OY744550.1:18780309-18795309 GCA_963556195.1 Sepiola atlantica | reverse complement strand
GTAAGGAGCTAAAAAAATATTACTTGAAGGTCAAAACCTAGCCAACGATAAATGTTAGATAGATAGATCCCGACCCAGAAAACAGCAATTTTTCCTCCTTTGTCAGGACAAAATAAGGGAAGTGAGAGTTACGAGGTTACCGAAAGTAAAGCCAAGTTAGTCACTTTCTACTCACCTAAAATTAAAACATAAAACCGTTTATGTTTAACTAAGCTTTATTTGATGTTAATTAAAATTAATTACAAAATAGATCCGACCTTATTTAATAGAAAAATCATTGTGGGGAAATTACTGTGATTGTCTTCAACGCATCAGTCGCCATTATTTAAAAATGTTAAACCAAGACGGTTTCTCTTTACGCTAGCGCCAAAGCAGCAATAAATAAAAACTAAGACAAGAAAGAAAATGTTATCTTGAAATTTTTTTTCTCTTTTCAATTATTTTCATTGAATGAAAAAGCCGAGGAAATGCGGTGATTCAGGTTATAATAATGTTAGAGATTGAATGCAAATTTCTCTGAAAAAAAAACACAACATGCCCGTCGTTGTGAACAAATGGAAAGGAAAGGCGGACAAAAATGGATGACGCGAGAAGATATTTATCTATTTAAAAAGAAAACAATGAATATAAATTAAAAAAAACTTTTATGGTAAAAGCTGCGTAGAGTTAAACAAAAATTAGAAGACAAGAGGTAATATAGAATAATTAGATAAATAATATTAAATCCGATTTTATGAAAGAATGATGAATACTTTGGCGCCACATTGAAGGATTCGATCGAAAATTCTTATTCCATTTACCAATAATAGAGTATATGCTGATGCAATCACAAATCACGCTGTAGTTATGGGAGGGGGTCAATCATCACCAAACACACATTAAAATGAATACACCCTAGGCGGATCTATTTATCTACCTCTCACAGCGGTAAGATGTGACACAAGGTCGGAAAGTGGGATTAGATAAGTCAGCACCGTAGAGGAAGAGCACTCTGACCTTTAAAAATTGCCTGGGCATCACCGTCGGCATTTCCCGGTAGGGGGCGCCTCAGGCGATTAGCAATAAACTAACCCCTTCTCAAAGGGTGAGAAGGCAAAGCCTGGGAGGGTGGACCTCCTAGAACTGCACAGGACGGACCCATAGACCGGCGTAAATCAAGCTCCGAAGGCCAAGACAATACATGTCTATGGGGTGTGGTAGGCCAGGAAGGAAAAGAGAGGCAGACACTGTTAAATTGGAATTACTCTCATTGTATGTGTATGCCGTTTGGCTTAAAAATGAGACGTTTGTGTCTCAGATTGCAAATGTTCCAACAGATTCTGACAAAACGTTTATTTTAGTGGATGGCACGACCTTACCAGAACGCAGTCTGAATTAATGATATTTTTTTAATCGCCTGCGAATACTAGCGATATACAGAAATGATCCTAAGATATTTTGGCGATTGTCTAGACTTTCCACAAAAAAGAGGGTGAAAATACTAGCAAATAGTCAACCAAAGGCAATGAAAGTTACTTTGCTACTTACCTGCCTATTTTTTATGTGTTTTAAATTATTTCAAATCGCTTTTATTTGCATTTTTATCGTTGTTTTCGAAGCCTTGTAAACTCGACAGATTAAAGATGGCGTCGGATTTTACTCGATGTGAAACCTAGATGTAGATTAAACAACTAAAAAATTGACAATAAAACAGAAATATAGCAAATAAAATATACAGATCGGTTGGAAATTAAATTTTCGACCGATTGGTAACAGTTATTAGCTGTACTTTTGTTTACTTTTTCAATTTTTTATTGTTTAATCTATGACATCGAGCTTTCACGTCGAGTAAAATCCGGCGCCATATCTAATCGCCCGGATTTACAAGGCTCCGCAGACAATGATAACATACTTTAAAAGCGCTGTAACCTGCTTTAAAAAAACAAAATAATTAAGCAGGTAAGTAGAAACATAATTTTTATTGCCTTTGGTAACAATTATTTCTTGACTATTTGTTTTTATTTCACCTCTGTTATAAATTCTAGACCATCGCCAAAATGTTTATTTTGCAAGATTTTCGCTGGTACAAGCTACAAGAACAAGAACATAAGTCAGTTGTGAGACTGCATACTCAAACCTGACAACGTAAGGATGAGTCAAAGTCTTATCTAGGGGTTACTTCTCTATATTGTATGAAGTAGTATGCAATGTAAACGATGATTACTCAAAATCTATTAAGCTGATCAGGGTAACATTTTGCATGGTGGTCACTGTTATCAAAGATGCATCCATCATATTTGAAAAGAAAATCGGAAGCTGAGATTCCGTCAAAATCTCGACCATGACCGAACGTTTCAAATTCAAGGTCAAATATAAAATTCAATGTCATAAAAGACGCGGACCTTCATTGACTACAATATGGGTCAAATAGAGAGTCTCACCGATGAACAGAACCGAAGTTATCACAAAATGTGTGACTTTCACTTTTTCCGTGACCGTGAATTTGACCTTTGATCTGTGACGTAGATATCCTGATGTGGAGTCTACACACTGCACAAACATAGTGACAAAAACTCGACCGAAAACATAACTCCTGCTATGGCGGAGGTGATAAGTTAGATAAATGACGAAAATTGAAAGTGATATTTTAGAACGACGGTTTGTAAACAACGATATGTTTATTACCAATTTGCATCAAATTGAAAAAGTGATAATTTTAGTTTTATAACAAGCTGTATCTACACAATGTTGCCAATGAAATCATTTTTGTTTTTAATTTTTATCTTTTTAAACTCAGACAGAAAAATACATAAAATTTTAGTTGTACGAAAGACAATTCTTTTATATTCTTCAATAAAAAAAAAATGAGTTATTCCCCTAGCTCATTTTGATTTTTCGGTCATAATGGATTTTTTTCTCCTATATTGTCTGTTTCCGGGCAAGACTACGTAGTTTTAAAAATAAACTATGACGAGGTGAGTTGATATAGTGCAATAGCATGATGCAAAAGTTACGGGTGAAATTTTGGCTAGTCGATATCAAAGTTTGATGTGTCAGCTTGAATGTTATTTCGGTCCAACTTTTAAGATTTCATTAGATAAATGTATAAGTTACATATACCTACACATATAAATGAACTTGAAATATTTGACAAGCAATAAAAAAAAACAATAATAAGAATTGTGTCCTTAATGTACACCCTATTTTATTAACATTTAATGTACACCCTATTTTATTAACATTTTGTATTCGTTAATTTTGATTATTTTGACTGTTGTTATAGATCCATGGCACAACGGATAAAAGTGTTGATTAACAATCAGTTTTAAGTGACAGTTTTCTAGAGATTGATGGTTCAATCTTTATTACAGACGATAATAACTAAGAATAACAAGAATTAATTAACACTTCTACGTATTTATGGCTGACGGAATGAGAACAATCTACCCCCGTGGATTAAATAACATGGTTCAGTTCGAAATTGCATATAGGTTCATGAATTCGACATGGATAACTAATGAGTGTAAGCAAAGATAAAATGAGAGCTGGATAAATATTAAACAAGAAACACGAAGAAAGAGATATGCGGTTTTGAAAGGAGATAAAAAAAACAGGCGCAATAGTTTGGTTGTTAATAATGCGTCGGCGATTACGTGTGAACTTCGGGAGTACATCCGTGTGTTTACCTCAAGAGTGAATAAGTCGTCTGCAACAATTGTCAGGAGCAGCCTTTGGAATTTCACTGATAGCTATTGCACTATAAGCCACTAAAATATGAGAAACTGAAAGTTATTTCTTTTTCACGGATCGTAGAAAAGATTTCATTAAAACCCCTGTCACGTGCAATATTGTTCATTTTGTTGTTGTTGTTAGAATACAATATTTTGAACTGACTTTATTCTCATACAGAGTCTTACAAAAACAACACTTCGCGAATTTTAATGAATTATTATTATTTTTGATTGATATTTTAGTTTGATTTTACTCTCTTTGACTAATGCCTATTTTATTAATTTCAAAGTCATGAAGCTAGAATATTACCTTGCGTACGCCCACGTCTATTAAACATATCCTTGCAGAAAACCACTTTAACTAATCTATTCTGGATCGCAAAAAAATGGATACACTTTTTCTTCACAGAAACATATAAAAATACGTTAATACGTAAAAATATACTCTTTATTTCTGAAGAATGTTTTTATTTAAGAGCACTACGAATCGGAAATACATTTATTTATTTCAAATGATTCTATTAATATTATTATTAAAATTATTTTTTTGCTATGCCTCCTTGGGCATCTCCCCATTAACAATCTTCTCAATTCAACAGTTAAAAAAAACCCTCTTGATTCAGTTTCGATATCCAGATTAAATTCTGTAAAATATTTCATTTGACAACTCCCCAAAATTGGATATGTTTGGTTAAAAGTTAAAGTAGCAGCTGGACTTTTACCAACATATTGGAGATAAAAAAAAAGTGACGGTGTGTATACAAGAATACTAAAAGCTGCTTCTGACATCTCCTGGAGGCAGCATCCCACGAAAGAGAAACTCTACTGACGCCTTCCTCGGATCTCAGCCCAGATCAGAGAACGAAGACCATGTTTGCTGGTCACTGCTGGGGGACTAAGGATGAAATCGTCAGCGATGTTCTTTTGCGGATGTCAAAACAGGTATGCAGTTCAGTGGTGTAGGGGTCGCACATAGCTTACATGAAACAACTAGCAAAAGACGCCCAATGCATCGAATAAAGACCTACCTGGTGTGATGGGGGATAGAGCAAAATGGCGTGAGAGAAAAAGAAAGATCCGTAACACTACCACGACAAGATGATAATGACGAAAATAGAAAAAAACTTATTTTGTCTCCATAGAAATGTTTTCATGGATTGACTTCAAGATTTATGTTATAGCTGCAATCTAAAGACACACTTATTTTTCATACATTTAAATTTGCTGTAAATAAAAAATAACGCAACGATATTTTTTATTACATTTCAATATTTTATTGGGTGTTTCTTTTAATCTAGATTAAAATATACATTTAATTTCTTTAACTTCACACAGAAGTTGAGTTAAGAACCCAATAGTGCATGCATTACAAGAGCTGATACTATAATAATGTAATAAATGTTCTCATCTTGGATGTACTTTGTCGAACTCGGGAATCTGGACCCAATTTCCAACGGAACAGACTTATTAAATCCACGGGGGTAGCATACTCTCGTTCCATCTGCCATGTATGGGAAGAAGTCTTTAGTAATTCGCAATTCTTCATATCGCCCGCACTGAGGATTGAACCTTGAACCTTCACATTTCAAATGACTGTCACTTAGAACTGAATTATACTTAGTACTATATCCACTGCGCCACGGGTCCTTACGGACAATTATAGTATGCATTATGGGAGCCATAAACCTATTCATGTTTTTGATTGAACAAAGACAATATGTAGTAACGACAATACATATCAAGAGAAAATGGATAGTTTAAGAGAAACCCTCCACTTAAACAACTATCCAGAGAGCATGACATCAGCTCCAACAAATCTAGACGCAACACCAAAGGACACCACCCGAGAACTCACCACAGTTTGTATACCATATATGAGAGACTTGTCAGAAAACAATCCAAAGAATATGAATCTATATAACATCAGGATAGTATTCAGGAGCGACTCAACTCTCCGAAAGCATCTTATGAGAGTCAAACCCCCTATCGAAAAAAGTAATGACTAAGAACTGTGTTTGGGATTCCATGTAAGTGTGAAAAAGTATACAAATGTGAGACATGTCGTCCACTAAAGGTAAGGCTCGAAGAACACCGGAAAGCCGTAATACGTGGAGAAATCGAAAAGTTGGGTATGGCTGACCACATATGGAAGGAAAAGAGAAACCATCTACCCTTATGGGATGAAGTAACATTATAGATAGAGAAGAACGGTGGGGAGTAAGACGACTCAAAGAAGCAGCACATATGTTAGGCGACAATGACTTACTAAGCAGACCTAGTATAGAATGCAATACAATATGGGAACCTATAATTATAAATAATAGATAAATAGTGATCTATAGTGATAAGTAGTTAGATCAACAACAAGAACAGGTTTAAGGCTCCCGAAATTCATACTAGGATTGTCCGCAAGGACCCGTGGCGCAGTGGATATAGTACAAAGTAAAATTCAGTTCTAAGTCACAGTCATCGTAGGTTGAAAGTTCAACTCTCAGTGCGGGCGATAGTTCCCAATCATGGCAGAAGGAACGAGAGCATGCTGCCCCCGTGGATTAAATAAAGGGTTCCGTTCGAAATTCCGTCCAGATTCCCGAGTTCGACAAGGTCCACCTGAAGAAGGTCGGAGGTTACATCGGCCAACACCTTGTGATAAAAACACCCAACATGAGAACAGTAGTCCGAATTCTACGAATAAAATATTTAACATTTATAATATAAGATTACTGTTCTCATTTTGGGTGTTTTTATCACAACGTTTCGGCCGATGTAACCTCCGACCTTCTTCAGGTGTACTTTGTCGAACTCGGGAATCTTTCTGCCGAATTCGGGAATCTGGACGGAATTTCGAACGGAACCGGCTTATTAAATCCACGGGGGTTGCATGCTCTCGTTCCAACTGCATGACTGGGAAGAAGTCTTCGGTAATTCGCAATTCTTCGTATTGCCGGCACTGAGGATTGAACCTTGAACCTTCAGATGATTGTCACTTAGAACTGAAGTATACTTAGTACTATATCCACCGCGCCACGGGTCCGTTTTTTATCCTTTTTTTTTTTTGCAAAGCAGACAAATGAAAACATTTCTATTTCAAACGAATTGTATGAAAAAGAGGTTTGTTTTTCAAACAAATTCGGAAAATTTATTAAATTATTACATTTATATGTACATATATTTCTACACTTTAAATGTTCATTGTATATGTGCTGCGTGCTAATTAGTGGATATGTGTCCATACATTTGCTCTTGTTAAATAATGAAGCGAAAACATGGGAAAAGCAGCTTAGACTTTTGAGCGGTTGGCAGACTACAACGAGCCATATCCTCATTAATGGGACGATGCAAAGCGAGTCGAGGTGAAGCGTTGCCATCTCAGACAGAAATACAGAATTCACGGACTCACAGGAGATTGCGATAGGAATAAATAAATAATGAGACGGAGCTAAACTAGAATGAGATCTGCAGAAATGTAAAGCAGAAAAATGAAGAAAGAGACATGTGGTTTTGAGAGAAGATAGAAGAAGGGCGCGAAAGTTGGCTTGCTGCTTATGCATACGTAATTACATGGGAGCGTCGGGAGAAAATCCGTTACTATAAGTTGAGATAAGCGCCGACAAAAAACGGAAAGGAAAGTGGTCGATTTAGTCACTCGATGTCTGCGAATGATAAGTAAGAAAAAAAGATAACATTTTTAATTACTTTTCTTGTAGTCGTTGTCTCCGTGTTTTTTTTTTTTTACTCTTTGTTTTTTCTTTTTTTACTCTTTGTGTTTTCTTTGTCTCGCCTGAATATGGAGTTTCTCAAATTAACGTAAGTTGGAACTTTCAGATATTTAACCACATTGTGTAGCGAATATTGGTCGTTAACAGATTTGTGTCGACCAATAACTTTTTATGTACTTTTTTTTCTTTTTCTTTTTCTTTCTTATTTTGTCTTCTTCTACAATTTGTCAACGTGGATGGTAGTAACTTGCTTTTTCGTCGTGTTTTTGTTGCGTGTCTGCGAGATCGTAACAATAACGCTGGCACCATTTTATTCTCGGATTTTACAAAATGTATTTGTCTATTTCGACCCCTTGTCTTCATGCCTCTGATTCTTAGAGGTTTATAGGTAAAATGTTCACCAGATATCACCAGTATTTGATCATGCGGGTATCTTTTACAATACTCAGCAGAGTAAAAACGCTCAAAAAACAAATATACAACAAATAAAAGTAACTGTAGGCGAGAAAAGTTATTTTCTAACTTACCTGTGACATTTGTTTGCATTTTTAAACCGTTCCAACCGCTATTTATTAGAAATCAATAGTTTTGTCACACGAACACTTGAGAAAAAAAATGGCGATTGGGGGGGGGGGGGTTCGTAAGGACATAAGGCCGATACCGCCATTTTGTTTTACTGGAAATCCATGTAAAAAAAAACAAGAATTTTTTTTTACATCTAATAAAACCCATTTATACTACGTAAAAATACAAACAAATGTCATAGGTAAGTAGGAAAATATCTATTCTCGACGTAGCTCACCTTAACTTGTTGCATATTTTTTTTTTTACCCCGTTCCCGTTCTTTTTTTGGACACCGTTCGCGACTCTGCTGAGTATTGTAAAAGATACCCGATCATGCTGTAAGACGAAATACCGTAATCGTGGTGCACGTTCCAGTGTGTAACCATCTTGTAAGACCACGGGAATATTCAGTTTAGAATTTTCAAAAAAAAAAAAAAAAAGAAAGAAAAAGCGCAAGAGCAGTAATTTCTTTTCTTTTTTCAGTCTGTTTCTGTTACACCGTTGATATTCTGTGCAACATATTATGTTACACTGTTTGGCATTCTGTACGGCATATTCTGTTACACCGTTGGTATTCTATGCCATAAATGGTGCACCACTACATCCTTAGTCAAAATGTCCTTTCTCTTTGCACTTTGGTGTATTCAATGAACACTATAATGTTTGACATGAGGATTGGTATATGAATTTTGATCGTTAGTTTCCGTAATTATATCCGCCCTCATCCCCTTTACTCAAAACACAGATAAAAACAAACAAACGCATAAACTATACACAATCGTACACACAAAATAAAAACAATAAAATGAATTAAAAATTATCTCTCTTTTTTGGCTTTTTGGCTAAGATCAAAGTGTAGTATCTGTTCCGATGGATACTGCACCCCATAGACTGGTATTGTCTTGGCCTTCGGGGCTTGATTTACGCCGGTCTATGGGTCTGTCCTGTGCCGTTCTAGGAGGTCCACCCTCCCAAGCTTCGCCTCCCCTTTTTGGGGAGGAGTAAGTTTATTGCTTACTGCCTGAGGCGCCCCTACCAGGGAATGCCGACGGAGCTGCCCAGGCAATTTTTAAACCCCACTTTCCCGACCCGACCTATGGCCACATCTTACTTGTGGGAGTAAGATAAAAACTGGCCTTGTGCCTAACTCCTGGAGAGGAGTAAATCAATACTCTATCGCTTTTTCTATGGTAGGCAGTTGAATGCGCTGTAATCCTAGGCCTCTCCCTGTAAAAAAATCCGCAGCAATAACTCGTCTTCATAACACCACTGCAAATGACTTTTTTTCTTTCTCCGGAGTATCTGTTGACATCGGACTTGAAAACGACCATGCTGTAAACTGCAAGAAAGCAGTACCGTCGTAATGTGTATCACAGACGGGAAGTTCATGGAAAGAAACTCTATTCATCAAAATTTAATTTCCATGAATAGAGTTTCTTTCCATGAACTTCCCACACATTACGACGGTACTGCTTTCTTGCAGGTTACAGCATGGTCGTTTTCAAGTCCGATGTCAACAGATACTCGTTGATCCGTCCTCTTAACTAATCAAATGTTGTCCTTTACATCCAGAGTTGTCAATCCTTTCACAGTATTGTTCAGCATCCAAACTGACAATCTATCTAACCCTTATACTCGAGAGGCCTTTCAGCTCAATAAGTGGTGACTAGTTAATATAAACACATCATCTCATATAATAGATGTAAAGTCTATTTCTCCTATTTCTTTGTCTTAAATAGCTTTCTTAACAAAACGTAAATATTTATCCGTGTTTTTATAAATCAAAAATGTTATTTTTAATCAAGTGCACCTAATTTGTATATTTAATCCAATGTTTTATGTTTTGTTGGCAATTAATAAGAGGAGAAGAAGGAGTTTTCACTCTCTTAATCAGATGTACTCCTACTCTACCTCTGGACACCAAGAAGAAAATAATAAGACAAACCTTTAAAAGATTCACCGTTGAAAAAGAGTTAAAGAGATTTGTCTTTTTGCTTTCCTTTTATACTTTAGCTGACATGGGAAAAGAAAGAGAATGTAAAGGGAGAGAGGGAAGGAAAACAAATGTTAAAGTTTACAACAAGTAATGTGCCCATGTAATTCACCGTATTGCCTAATGTATATATTCCAAACTTAATCATGATTCGTTCAGTAGTTTAGGAGATTATATTGTACATAGAAATATATACACGTAAAGACAGATAATATAAATATATGTATATTACTGATTCTTATACGTATATATATATATATATATATATATATATATATATATATGTGTGTGTGTGTGTGTGTGTGTGTGTGTGTGTGTATACATACTAATGTTATAAGATGATATATTACATTATTACACACATATCTTTTGTATCTGAATTAACTTATCAATCTTAAGTACATGAGTAAAGTATTGTAGTTTACCATAAGTATATATTTATACAAATATATACTTATGGTAAATGATCTACGCAAAAACGTTTGTGTTTCATTGCATTGAAGAAATTCGTCAGGCTTACTGTGAAATGATAAATTCTATCATTTATTTAATGAACAGATATTTTTAATATACAGCTCCTACTTCTGTAATCTATTATCACAGTCTATTTAAAATGTCCTTCCAATCTTTAAATGCGTGAGGACTTCCTAAGAATTTTTAAGCCAATTTAAATGACTTTCTATTCGACAGTTTACTAAATGCTTCCACATTCCTTTGACATCTTGAAGTAAAGCATTTCTAGTATCAACTATTAATATACTTAAATAGTTAATTTTACGAAGAAACGGAAATACATTGTGATGCATTTAATTCTGTAATTAAATAATTTTTTACATTAGATTTTGAAAAGTTTGATTAGAATTGTTAATTTCAATAAATAGCCCTGGTCAACAGACAAAATGATTTTTACTTGTCAATATGTGCATCTAACTTATTTCATCAATTCGCTAAATTCAGTTTTTATATTCATTCTTTGCTATCGGGCCAGAATGGCTTAATTCTCTGAGAGCTGATTTTTCTTTGTAGAAATATGATTTTTTACACCTATTTTTAAAAGGTTTATGTAATCTTAATCTTTCATTGTATGTCCAAACCACCTCTATGATATGTGTAGTATATAAGTAGAACTTTCAAAATAAATTGTAAAATTTGACTAATTTGAACATTGTGAGGGCGGCCATTTTGAATTTATAATAAGGTTGACCATCGGCTCATTGAAAATTGTCATTTTCTCATGCACATATTAGTCAATTACTGAATTTATTGTGTATATTTGTGCTGTTGTGTCTTCTATTGCAAATAAAAACCAATTTTTTCCAGAAAATACACATGTAGTATCGTCTACTATTAGAAGTGATGGACTTGTCGCAATTTTACGACAGCCGCTCTATAAGGGTTAATATGAGATCGAAAATGTTTATCCATTTTGGAACAAGTAACTTAGATATGCACATATTAAGTTAACTTATTTTATTACACTTAGTATATTAACAAAACATTTCTGAAAAACAGTCTAAACATGATATTGAAAAACATTTCTTCAACACATCTGTATGTTGTCTTCTTCCTAGCGTTGCAATGGCCAGCAGTATTCGCCCATTATGTTCGGATCAAATTGACCCTGATACCTACCATGAATTATAGAAGCTCTCCATGTTAATCACTTATGTCTCTTAGATTACTCGGGGAAAAGTCCAGATGAAAATGAAAGAAATGAATCTTCAACGGCATTAGCGAACCAAGAGCGTGATAATTTCGTATCAGGGTTTCAATAATTTATATTCAAAGAAAGTTATATGCCACATACACAAATGATTTCCATGCAGTTGTTTGGAAAAGGTTTAGTATTTTCGTAAACTATAATTGATCGGCATACGAATCCTGGGACCATTCAACACTCATGCTTTAGACCACCATAATTAATTTCTTTCACAATTATCTGTATAATCCATGCGTTTAACAAAGTTTTTCGCCAAGCCTAATTTAAGATGTAATGCAGGAGGAATAAGTTTTTTCCGGACTCAAAAGAGGTTTGCACAGACAATTAAATATTCTAACTGTATACTTTGGTTTTGTTAACAAATCTTTCTTCCTGTAGGGATCCGCATCTGCCCTACTATTCCACAAACATAGAACACGAATATGCTTTGTGTAAGTAATCAGGTATTCTATCTTCATGCATCCTCACATATGCAAGCTTTTAGATAAGAAAGCACTTCTTGGTTAAATGGTATGCGTTCACTTGTCTCATGTTCGTCTTCATAGCCATCATCAATAGCGATACTAACGGACTCAGAATCAGCGATTCCAAGTGTATCTGAAAAAATGTAATTCGTCACTGTTACGTACTGGTCGGATTACTGGCGATATACCAGGGCATTTAAGCGTAGTTCACAGTTGTTCCTTGGAGGTGTAGAGAGGCAGAAAATATTGGATCGCCATTTTGTAGTAAGGGTTGCTGCATAGACATCCGTCCTACTGGCATTGTTTGAAATATAGAAAAAAGTGACAAAGTTTTGGCTAAAAGGACACATTTCTTCTGTACAATTTAAATCGATTTACTCGAACAGTTTCATCTATACAAAGTCCGTAAAGAGTTGTGAAAACAGGAATAGAAAATAGGTTGAGTCCGAAAGATTATAGGTGTTATATAAATGAGATTGAGTCGAGGAGTTTCGTTTCGTCTAGCCACCCATGACTAGATACGACGGAAGAAATATAGCATCTGTTCACAGTGACATCTCAACTGGAACTCTTCATAAAATGCGTGAAAAAGGTTTGAGCGGAAGCGGAAGTTCACCTCCTACGCAAATGGTGTTTTTATCAAACAACGTATATATCAGTCTGCGAGTGAGACCGTTCAATTGGGTTCATTCCGAACCACGTACTAATCACTCTGCGAATGAGAACATGCGAGTGCAACAGAAAATTAATCGCAATGATGTAGCTGTTTAGAAAAAATATATAAATTCTTATTGTGAACCTTTGGTTCTCACCGCACCATTTGTACGGCAAATAACAAACCAGAACTTCGTTTTACATGTTTACATCTACTTACACGTCACATGAGACGCTCATTTCTTGTCCTGGTCTCTTAATGGACATTTGAAGTAGCATGTGAAGTTCCCCGGAACTGCTCTGTAATTGGTTTCTTTATTCCTTCTGGGGTGAAGAGTCTACAAGTTTAGCAAAATCAGGCCAGGTTATTTACACATTCACGGCGTTCCACATCTCCCATATTCGTCAAAGTTGTTATGTATTAGAAAAGCTTAGGATATTTACCATTCTGTAACTTAAACCAAAAGCAGAAGGTACAACTAAATATAGTGGTAACAACTGAATGAAGAAATGTGAGCCACATAGCTATGGGTCATAAACATGTATATGCTGGTTCTCGAAAACTAGGGCCAATAGGAGCAAACTGTAGTATCTGTTCTGGTATTACACTTAATATTGCCTGTCCTCGGTTAGTATAGGAGAAATCCTTCTAGACTGAAGCAATATTGTTTCTGTCCTAATCCAGAGTGTCCTTTTTAAGGAGCTAGATTTTGCCCACATTTAAAAAACAACCTTGTGTCTAACTCTGTCCTCGCAAAGAAGCACGTAATTAACTGTTGTCATATTCAGAACCTGAACACTGATTACTATTCGCTCAGACTAAATTATAGCAGAATGTATATTTCTGCTGACCATTGTATTCGACTAATAACAAATTAAATATAATTCAATGTGCAAATTTTCAAAGTCCATTCACGCAAGAAATACACCCATGCGAATTTGTCTTATAATCTAATTAATATAAAGACGAGGGGAGGTATGAAAATTCCAAACAAAGTAAATATGAACTATGTCCTCGTTTTAACCCAGTCTGTTTTGCGAGTGTCTCTTTGAACCCAGAAATACTATTTTGCACAGCCTGATAGCAAGTAATACAGAAGAACGCCAAACACTTGCTATCTGTTGAGATTAATTACCAAGAAATTCAGACCTTTTTTGCTGGTGATACCAGATCAGGCTGCCCTGTGGCTCCCTGAGACGAAATTCACCTACATTGACGTTTTTTTTTTTTTTTTTTTTTTTTTTGTAAAACTTAATTATGTTCTACAAAACCAAAAACAAAAACAACAGCCCCTCTCCCTTTCTCCCTCCCCTTTTTTATTTTTATTTTCCTACCCTACTCCAGGTCCTGGATATGACCTTAAACTACATCCGATGGTGAGATCCGGCTTACGGACTTTGGGGAATGTGAAGCCTCCTCTTAATTACCATTGCTCCCAGGTCCACCCTGACCCGGAGTGGTAGTACCTGTTAGGGTCCCAACTATGGGTTAAATAGAAACAGATATTAAAAGGGGAAAGAAACAAAAAAGAGAAGAAAACAAGACCAGATTCGGCATTAAATAACCCAAAAAGGGTTGATATGCCGTAAAACAAAACTACCAAACTACCAGACCTTTTTTGTAGACCTATGTGAAACGCTGATGACATCCCTGAGTTCCTTTTGGGCGCTTTCCATGTATAATCATGATAATATACATCCTTTGGCATTCTACCTTCATGCATCCTCACACATGCCCACACCATTTCAGCAAAGTTTATATTCTAATGATATATATAATTGCCCAATAAATTAATTTGTACGCAACAATTTAAGCCTTATACAGCTACTAGCAAGGCTACCCGTTGTTGCTCGTGTATTATACGACAACAATACCAATAATTAATAACAGATTATTTTATTGCTAACATTAGTATAACAATATTTAACGTAAGATACGTAGGTTACGTAAAATATAGGTTAGCGAATAAAACGCGGAGGATGATATTTGGTCACGTCTTGAATTCAAGGCTGACTTTCTTCGACAGGTTGTGATTCAAGAAATTTTGTACGTAAATTATTAATCATTAAATGCTTTATTTTTTAATACTGGTTTGTAAACATTTAATTAAGTGAAACACGTTTCATAGAGGTAATATAAAATAATATAAATGATTTTTGGAAATGTTGCAAATGT
>OY744550.1:18762809-18777809 GCA_963556195.1 Sepiola atlantica | reverse complement strand
AAACGTTGATGCATATATGTATATAAACATTCATACATATATGTAGGGAATAAACATACCTATGTATACATACATGCATAAATACATACATAAGTGTTTTGCTATAGAATATTTGTATGATAATTGTGTATAAATTTGAATTAATGGTGTTTTTGAGTGTGTATATTAGTGCATATATGTGGGTCAGGCTTGCGGTGTCATTTTGAGTGTGTGAGAATTTTTTAAGTATGCGCTGCGTTTGTGTGTAAGAAGGCATTATCCGAAATATGTGTACACATATGTAGCTATAATTTTGGTATACGTATGAATGTTTTTTTTATAAACAAGCATTCATACATATGAGTGTATGAAGTTACGGAGTTAACAGGATTACGGGATTACATAATTGTCGATGCAATCATTTATTCAACCTCGTGGTTTCCTCGGGCATCTAACTAGACAATAACATTTTTGAGACTGACAGAAAATTGAATTCACCTTCAACAATTCAAATACAACCAGATTGAGTGATGGTTGCAACCAATCTGAACACCCCTTACAGCGCGAGGAGGAATTAAAAACTAAGGCGATCGAAATGAATCTTATTGTTTTTTTTTTTTAATGACGTCTGAGTTAAAAACACATATTCTTTTGACACTTACGACTTGGTGATATAAACACGTATATACGTCTCTACACACACACACACATATATACGCATCCTCCGATCACGCACGCATGCAACAATATTTTTTGTGTCATACAAATTCGGCTAGACTTGGAAAAAGAAAGGAAGAAAGAGAGGAAGAGAGACAGACAGGCGTTAGCGTGTCATCAACCGACTGACAAACTGTGAAAGGTTTACAAGTTTGAATTCTGTCTAGATCCGAGATAGGATATATTTGAAAAATAAAAATTATTTAAGATTATATTTGAATCTAATGCAGACACACACAGATGCCAATATGCATCTAAATACAAAACATTTACGTAGACATTTTATATTCGTAATATATTAATAATCTGAGTTCTAAAAATTCATCTTACATTAATTTTATAATCTATGGAAACCTATACTAGTAACCTAATTCCAATCTAACAATGTCTAGTGATTATATTAGACACTTATACTTAAATTAATTAAATGATTAGCGTATTATTTCTTAAGGCTATCTTACTTTGAGTAAATAATCAGAATAAACAATTATCTTAAAGTACAATTATATATGTATACCTCCCAAAACACCTATTATGAATATCACCAAGTCAGTAATTACGTGTACATAACAGATATTATTATAAATACTTATTGTTTTTTTTTTGTTTTTGTTTTTATCTATTTGGTATCTTCACCGTTACAAATCTAAACTCTATCGCATTATGAGATATTGGTTATTTTAAATTTACATTTATGTCTGCATTTTGCCATAAGCTCATTAATGAAAAAATGCTGCCTAAATACACACAACCATTGATACATATATGTATATAAACATTGATACATATATGTATATAAACATTCATACATATATGTATATAAACATTGATACATATATCTATATAAATATTGATACATGTGTGTATATAAACATTGATACATATATGTATATAAACATTGATACATATATGTATATAAACATTGATACATATATGTATATAAACATTGATACATATATGTATATAAACATTGATACATATGTGTATATAAACATTCATACATATATGTATATAAACATTGATACATATATCTATATAAATATTGATACATATATCTATATAAACATTCATACATATATGTATATAAACATTGATACATATATGTATATAAACATTCATACATATATGTATATAAACATTGATACATATATCTATATAAATATTGATACATATATGTATATAAACATTCATACATATATGTATATAAACATTCATACATATATCTATATAAACATTGATAGATATATGTATAAAAACATTTATTCATATATGTATAAAAACATTGATACATATATGTATAAAAACATTGATACATATATGTATATAAACATTGATACATATATGTATATAAACATTGATACATATATGTATATAAACATTGATAAATATATCTATATAAACATTTATTCATATATGTATAAAAACATTCATACATATATGTATAAAAACATTCATAGATATATGTATATAAACATTGATACATATATCTATATAAATATTGATACATATATGTATATAAACATTCATACATATATGTATATAAACATTCATACATATATGTATATAAACATTGATACATATATGTATATAAACATTGATACATATATGTATATAAACATTGATAAATATATCTATATAAACATTTATTCATATATGTATAAAAACATTCATACATATATGTATAAAAACATTCATAGATATATGTATATAAACATTGATACATATATCTATATAAATATTGATACATATATGTATATAAACATTCATACATATATGTATATAAATATTGATACATATATGTATATAAACATTCATACATATATGTATATAAACATTGATACATATATGTATATAAACATTCATACATATATGTATATAAACATTGATACATATATCTATATAAATATTGATACATATATCTATATAAACATTGATACATATATGTATATAAACATTCATACATATATGTATATAAACATTCATACATATATGTATATAAACATTCATACATATATGTATATAAACATTCATACATATATGTATATAAATATTGATACATATATGTATATAAACATTCATACATATATGTATATAAATATTGATACATATATCTATATAAACATTGATACATATATGTATATAAACATTCATACATATATGTATATAAACATTCATACATATATGTATATAAACATTCATACATATATGTATATAAACATTCATACATATATGTATATAAATATTGATACATATATCTATATAAATATTGATACATATATCTATATAAATATTGATACATATATGTATATAAACATTGATACATATGTTACATAGCCATCCCGGACTGGGCCGTGGCAGTTCTCTTAAACAACTGGTCACGGTCACTAAAACAGGATTTGTTTCATTACGACACCAAAAATCAGACATGTGTTACATTACGCGCCACTAAACAGGCATTCGTTACATCTCAATGAAGTTATCGCCACGAAACCAATGGTCTCTTAAACGCTTCTCGAAATACGAAAACAATACGAAAAGTCTAGAAGCGTTTTGAAACTTTTTTGTTAAGTCATTTTTAAGCCTTTAAACTGACAGTCCTTTTAAACATTTTACATTAAACATTGTTCTCTTTTCAACATGGTACTATTAAAACACTACTCGTTAAGCCCAGTTCTTTTTAAACACAGTTTTCTCTTTTTAACACCTTTTCTTTAAAACATTTTACATTAAACACGGTTCTTTTTATACATTGTTCTTTCCAAACTCTTTTTCTTATTAAGCATCTTTTCATTTTAGCATTGTTCTCTTTTTAACATGGTACACTTCTTTTTTCCCGTTTTAACTCTTTCAGTTTATCACATTAGGACCTGAAAATGTTCAACCCAAAAAGTTACCTTACAGTTTCTTTCCTCGTCCACTGGTCGTGATCGCTATATGTGCCGCGGTTCTATTGCGTCTCTGGCCGTGATCGATTCTGGTGGTATTTGTTCTGTGGACTAATTTGTTTTTAGGCAGGAGACAAAACTCGGTGACAATTTTTTTTTAGAGAGAGATTCGATTCTTTTATTCAATGTCTCGGTTGTGAAGGGGTTTTCTATCATATCGTCCAATTCCATACTTAACTCATTCGTGCTTCTTGTGGGGTGTGATGATGCACGGGGATCACTTCCAAAAACGAACTCTTCTTGCATTTGAAGACTACATAGAGAAGTTTACTGTTCGGCTCGCGTCCAACGCGCAGACTCTTTAAAAAAAAGTCTGGTTTTTGATAAAAACAAATGACGTAATCGATACTTGCCTCGGGTCGACCAATCAGACACGACATTCACAATCGTCCCACATCTGACATTTTCTGACCCGAGATTTCTGTGTCGGCGCCGAATTTGTAACTTTGTTATGGTTTTGACAAACATGATTCCCTCATAACAATCCCCTTCGGTGCATGTCAGTCCGACCCGCACTCATTGTCTCATTTGACCCCAGTCATAATTCACACTAGCAAACCTAATCGTATCTAAAGATATGGGGCCCATCCATAATATAACACATATATGTATATAAATATTGCTGCATTTATGTATATAAACATTGATACATATATGTATATAAACATTGATACATATATGTATATAAACATTGATACATATATGTACGGGAAAAACATTTATACACATATGTATATAAACATTGATACATATATGTATATAAATATTCATACATGTATGCATATAAACATTCATACATATATCTATATAAACATTAATACATATATGTATAGAAACGTTGATGCATATATGTATATAAACATTCATACATATATGTAGGGGATACACATACCTATGTATACATACATGCATAAATACATACATAAGTGTTTTGCTATAGAATATTTGTATGCTAATTGTGTATAAATTTGAATGAATGGTGTTTTTGAGTGTGTATGTTAGTGCATATATGTGGGTCAGGCTTGCGGTGTCATTTTGAGTGTGTGAGAATTTTTTAAGTATGTGCTACGTTTGTGTTGAAGAAGGCATTATCCGAAATATGTGTACACATATGTAGCCATAATTTTGGTATGAATTAAATCCATACTAAAAAAGTTAGATGGCAGAAACAAAACTTGTTACGCCCCAGCTAAGACTTTTCGCTCCTTCCAACATCGGTTCCTACGTTTATTTTGACACGATGACCCAGTCAAACACCCTTCTTTCAAGGCCAAATTAATAAACTCATCTCAATTAGCACATCCCTACTACCTCCTAAAATCTCTATAGACTCTTGTTACTGCTGCTTGACACGCAGTTTGGTTTCTGCCTTCTCACTTTTTTTTAACCATTCATACATATATGTATATAAACATTCATTCCCTTTACGTTCTGAGTTTTGCTTTGTGTTCTAATCTGCCGGAGAAAAAAAACTACTCGAGATAACTAGACGAAGAAAGATACCACGTGAATATCGTCAGCTTTTTCATACGTGGATTCTTGACGATTCACAGGCGAATCACCATGAACGAAGATAATGGCTAGATTAGAAATAACCATAAGGTGCGTCGACGGCCTTTTTTCGGCCTTTTGGCCAAGATCAAAGTGTAGTATCTGTTCCAATGGATACGGTACCCCATAAACTGGTATCGTCTTGGCCTTCGGGGCTTGATTTACGCCGGTCTATGGGACGATCCTGTGCAGTTCTAGGAGGTTCACTCTCCCAGGCTTTGCCTCCCCTCTTTGGGGAGGAGTAAGTTTATTACTTACTGTTTGAGGCGCCCCTACCGGGGAATGCCGACGGGGATGCCCAGGCAATTTTTAATGGACAGAGTGCTCACCATCTCAGGCGCTGGCTTTTCAAACCCCACTTTTCCGACCCGACCTGACCTTGGGTCACATCTTACCTTGTGGGAGTAAGATAAAACTGGCCTTGTGCCTAACCTCCTGAAGAGGAGATACATAAATACATATATATTACACTGTTATGTGGAGACCTCGTTAGGAAAAAAAACAAGAAACTGACTTTATCCGAACTGCGGTGGACAAACACATTTCATTTATTAATACGTTGCCTACGATAGTCTCTAAAGACACTAAAACGAGACAAGTAAAGCCTATGATTACATACAGAAATGTATTTCCTCATACCCATACAATTAAATGCACAAACTATTCATTTAAAAAAATAATGTGAAAACTTACATTTCTCCTGGAGTTTTTTTTTTCTGTGAGGGGAAGTACCCGTAAGCCGATGTTTACATTAGCAGGTCTAGCCATCAAAGGAGGAAGAAATGTCGTCTTATATCTCTATAACGTGTGGCACGAGAGTTTCCAATCGAACTCTCGTGTTTACGAGATTTGGGGATCTCCTTTTTTTTACCAATTTCTTTTTACCAAAAGGATTAACTCTAGCCTAAAACACAATTTCTCTCCAAAGGGAGATACCTCTGGTCCCTACATTCTTTAATTTACCATGAATTGCCAAGGGGTTTTCCAGTTTATATTATGAAGTGCAAGCTGTTGATTTCACCAAATCTGACAATAAATCTGAGAATGAGAATATCAGTGAATGGTACATTCATCACATGAGGGGGAAAACATCGCTTCTCTTATTTCTCAAATTATATTTAGGATTATTGACGATGATCTTAGAAAACAATTTTTTTATTTTTTTTATTTTATGCGTGAAGCTGTTTTGTTTGGTTTTGTTTATTTGTGGTTTGCGGGAACAGAGTCAGAGCGAATATAATTACGGAAAAAAGAACGTCAAAAGCTAGACTGGTCCGTAATCTTTTTATTCTTCCTTTTAAGACTTACACAGCAAGAACTCGTTTATTTACCACAACTGCAAATTACTTTGTATTCTTCCTACGTGTGCATGACATTAAACAGAACTTCCATGAACAGAGTTTTGCTCCAGGAACTTCCTACATGTAGAACACATTACCAAGGAACTGCTTTCCTGGGGACTGAGACATGGCTATCTTCAATGTCAACAAAAACTTGTCATGAATTGTGTTCATAAGTATTCATATTTTGTCCATTTCATTTATTATTTTCAATCCTCTCATAATATTATTCATCATTCAACTGACAATTCCTTCATCTCATTAACGCTTATCTTCGAGTGGCTTTTGGCCTTAATATATGGTAAAAGGAGACGACTGTATAAAAAAGAAAATGGTAGATAGTATTAAAAGATACGGTTATGTATACAAATATTAAAACAGTGTGACCATAATAAATTTAACTGATGTAGACATCTTGATGCTAAAGTTCATGGAATACGGCCATTTTGAAAATGGTCATGTGTCACAGAATGCCAATGGCGTAACAGAACAAACTAGAAGAAAACACATAGAAAATTACGTATTCATTATCGAAATTTTGAAACTAAATATTCTTGTGATCCAACAAGATGGACACATACTGAAGCGTGCACAGCGATTGCGGCATTTTATCTTACACCACAGTTTAGAACTGGCAAAATTTCCCGGTGGATCTTCTCCGGTGAACATTCCATCTAGAACCACCTCAACATCGTAGGCCTAAGGACACGGGATCAAAATAGACGGGAGGATTTCCACTGACCGAAAGTACAATGGGTCTTTTTTTGTGATTACAATGCCGCAGACACGGAATGGTTTTATTGACAATGTCAAACAGGAAACCGCTTATCATTGATGACTTTCGAAAAAAGAATACTTCTTGCAAGCGACCATAATAACATCGGACTTCTAAAAAACATTAATTGGACGAATAAGGGTATAAAAATGTCTATGAATCCCGCACTCGATTTCGTCAACCGGCAAACGCAAGTTAATAGCACCTATGTCGACAGATTGTGGAAGGAAGCAAAGACAAGGGAATGTAGTACTAGTAGGAGTTTGGTCGACACAAATCTGTTAACGACCAATATTCGCTACACAATGTGGTTAAATATCTGAAAGTTCCAACTTACGTTAATTTGAGAAACTCCATATTCAGGTGAGACAAAGAAAACACAAAGAGTAAAAAAAGAAAAACAAAGAGTAAAAAAAAAAGAAACACGGAGACAACGACTACAAGAAAAGTAATTAAAAATGTTATTTTTTTTTTTACTTATCATTCGCAGACATCGAGTGACTAAATCGACCACTTTCCTTTCCGTTTTTTGTCGGCGCTTATCTCAACTTATAGTAACGGATTTTCTCCCGACGCTCACATGTAATTACGTATGCATAAGCAGCAAGCCAACTTTCGCGCCCTTCTTCCATCTTCTCTACACACCACATGTCTCTTTCTTCATTTTTCTGCTTTACATTTCTGCAGATCTCATTCTAGTTTAGCTCCGTCTCATTATTTATTTATTCCTATCGCAATCTCCTGTGAGTCCGTGAATTCTGTATTTCTGTCTGAGATGGCAACGCTTCACCGCGACTCGCTTTGCATCGTCCCATTAATGAGGATATGGCTCGTTGTAGTCTGCCAACCGCTCAAAAGTCTAAGCTGCTTTTCCCATGTTTTCGATTCATTATTTAACAAGAGCAAATGTATGGACACATATCCACTAATTAGCACGCAGCACATATACAATGAACATTTAAAGTGTAGAAATATATGTATATATAAATGTAATAATTTAATAAATTTTCCGAATTTGTTTGAAAAAAAAAACAATTTTTTTCATACAATTGTTTCTGAAATAGAAATGTTTGCATGCAAATCAAGGTTAAATAAGTAAATAAGTAAAATGAAGATAACATTTTTGATGTTGACGGTTCTGTTTTTTTTTTCTTTAATCTGATGGGAAATAAAAATTCACTGAAGAAGTCTTTTGAAAACATCTCTTTTTATTATCAAAAAAAATGCGTGTTTTGAAAATGGTCAGAAAAAAATTGTATGAATGAAAACTGTTTTTGAAATCAATTTGGAATATTTATTAGATTATTATATTTTCAGCTCTCGTAATGCATACACAATTGAGTTCTTAACTCGAATTTTGTGTGAATTTACAGGAATTTAAATGTAAGAAAAATATATCTGCTTCAAGTTTTAGTCACAGCAAATCCAATGAAGCCATTTAAAATGTCTGAAAAATAAGTTTTCTTTAAATTTCAGTCAGAACGCAAGCATTAAATCTAATGGCGGCATCCAGTAGTGAAGGTCAAAAGTCAGTATTTTACGTGTTTAAATACACTCAAAATGCAATCATTCATATAGTGTATACATGTGCGTTAATTTCCACGATTTTTTAAAACTATTAAGTCATCGCTTATCAAGGCCATCAGGCACTCGAGAATAATAGTTACTGCGACTGAAATATTTGTCAGTTGAAAGATGAGGAGCACTATGGTAGTACTCATATTCATCAATTGTTTGAGCAATGAAAACATTGTTATGTAGGTAAATAACTTTTAAAAAATCTTGAATCAAAACGAATCCAATATAACCATTTGAATAAAATGGCTGGGCTTTACTTTGTAACGCAAAATTATATATATATATATATATATATATATATATATATATATATATATATATATATGTGTGTGTGTGTGTGTGTGTGTGTGTATGTGTGTGTATACATATATATATGTATACATATATATTTGTATTTATAAATATATTTATATATATATATATATATATATATATATATGTGTGTGTGTATATGTATACATATATATATATATATATATATATATATATATATATATATATATTTATATTTATATTTATGCATTTATATATATATATATATATATATATATATATATATATATATATATATATATATATATATATATATATATATATATATATATATAGTCTCGGAAGTTTCTCAACCATTAAAACTATACAACGAAAAAAAAAATTTTTTTTAATTTTAAAAAATTATATTAAAAAAAAAAAAAAAAAAAAACTTATAGTCTCAAGTCTTCCAGTGGAAAATCACTCATGTAAGTCAATTTATTTTTTACAGTTATTATATTAGTTAGTTTCTAACACTATTTTAAGGGATCATCAGTTGTTTACCATGAAAAACTGTTTCGGGAATTTAAAAACAATATATATATATATATATATATATATATATATATATATATATATATATATATATATATATATTAGTACTTCATGTATCCACATAAAATATTATAAGGAGATATCATTTTTTATGTATCAGTTTTGAGTATTTACTTCAACAGTGCTCGATACGTAAGTAGAGCTAGGTAGTAAGCAGTGAAAATATATATGGCAATCAAGCTACACAGAGGCTCCCGTGTTTCATCCCGGGGGAATCGTCAGGCTAATGCATTGAGTTATTTTTGTCAGGTGTTTTTATATACATGGCTTGCTAGTTAACCAATCAGATTCTTTGTTGTTCCCTCAGCCAATCGTTGGGCTTCCCGCGAACAAAGGCTTTGTTGGTGACGCGTCTAGGCCTATCCTATTTTTTGTTAACAATGGGTTTTCCTATATCCTGTTTCCTTTGTTTTGTCAATACAGTGGGCGAATTTATTTTAACACGTGGTTTCTTGTATTTCTATTTTAGGTTTTAAATTTTAACTTGTTCAGTTTTTATTTATTTATTTATTTATTTATTTTTTATTATTTATTATATATCATCCTAAGGTAAATTTATTTCTGTGTAAACAGCTGTTTGCTATTTCGCTTCTAGAGTTTAATAGGTTTCGGGGATCTTTAAAATTTAGGATTTCATATTTTTCATTCAGGCATAATCTACACGGGTCGTCTAAGTTTCTACATGTACTGGCCTGTCTTACTATTTTCATACCCACGTAGTATTTCTTGTTATTTGGTCTTTCGTTGTCAAATATCGTTGCTTGGTATACAACACTTTTAGTTCGTTGTTTTTATGTTATCCATTACTTCTACTTTTAGGCCTAGTTTTTTCATTTCCATATGTATAATTTTCTTGAAGTTTTCTCTCTTGACTTTGTTGGAGTCACTTATTATCGCTAATCCATCATCTCTATAAAGGCCGATATCCGTATTATCGAATATATTTGTGAGTGTATATAAAATAAATAACCCCACAAGATCAGATGCCTCCGCAGAGTCAAGGGCACCCATGGCCAAATCAAAGGAGTTTGTCATATTCGTTTGAACAAACTAGGCCTAAAAGTAGAAGTAATGGCTAACATAAAAACAACGAACTTTCTAGACGTCACATTAAACTTAAGTAAAAACACCTACGAACCATGCCTAAAAGATAACGCCAACCCAATATACGTACACCCAAAGTCTAATCACCCCCATCAATCATAAAACATATCCCGAATTCGATCGAAAGTAGGCTTATCAACAATTCTAGCAACGAAAGCGTTTTTAAAAAATCAATCAATATTTACAATACAGCTCTAAAAAATAGTGGTTACCATAATACCGAAATTAAATATAAAAACAGGACACCAATAATTACAACAAAATTAAAAATAAAAACAAAAGAAAAAGAAATATAATCTACTATACCCCTCCCTATAACCAGATGCTAAAAACAAAACTAGGCAAAACATTCCTAAATCTGATTGAAAAACACTTCCCCGTAACAAACCCTCTACATAAAATATTCAATAAAAATAATCTAAAATTATCCTACAGCTGCTGTGAAAACCTAGAAATGATAAATAAGGCACACAACAACAAAATACTAAAAGACAACAATAGAGAAGAAATAAATAAACAAAGTGGAAAATATAACAAAAATAACACTACGAAGAACAAAAATATAAACAATACTAATAGAAATAAACAAAACACTAATAATAACCACCCGAATAGAAACGAAAAAGTTAGCAATGAAGAGAAAAGATATAACGGCATCAATCGTAAACTTTGTCCACTACAAAATAAATGCCTAACTAAAAGTGTTGTATACCAAGCAACGATATTTGCCAACGAAAGACCAAATAACAAGAAATACTACGTGGGTATGACATCCTTAGACTTTAAGACCAGATACTATGACCACAAAAGCACATTTAAAAACAAAGAACGTCGAACTAAAACAGCACTAGCTAACTATTATTGGGAGCTCAAGGAAAATGGACACTCACAAATAATTGAATGGAAAATAGTAAGACACGCCAGTACATGTAGAAACTTAGACGACCCGTGTAGATTATGCCTGAATGAAATATATGAAATCCTAAATTGTAAAGATCCCCGAAACCTATTAAACTCTAGAAGCGAAATAGCAAACAGCTATTTACACAGAAATTAATTTACCTTAGAATGATATATAATAAATAATAAAATAAATAAATAAATAAATAAAAACTGAACAAGTTAAAATTTAAAACCTAAAATAGAAATACAAGAAACCACGTGTTAAAATAAATTCGCCCACTGTATTGACAAAACAAAGGAAACAGGATATAGGAAAACCCATTGTTAACAAAAAATAGGATAGGCCTAGTCGCGTCACCAACAAAGCGGGAAGCCCAACGATTGGCTGAAGGAACAACAAAGAATCTGATTGGTTAACTAGCAAGCCATGTATATAAAAACACCTGACAAAAATAACTCAATGCATTTAGCCTGACGATTTCCCCCGGGGATGAAACACGGGAGACTCTGTGTAGCTTGATTGCCATATATATTTTCACTGCTTACTATATATATATGATCTAAGGTTAAGCTCGGATTTAACTCTGCCTTATGAGATCTCAGTTTATAAAAGCTGTTGATCGATGAAATCGACATGCCAGTGTCGCAGATTTTGTGCATGTCGTTAGAAATAAAATAATCATATATATATATATATATATATATATATATATATATATATATATATATATATATATATATATATATATATTTATAAATATATATGTATATATATATATATTTATATTTACACATATTTATATACACAGATATATATATATATATGTATGTATTTATATTTGCACATATTTATATATATACACACACACACAGACACACACACACACACACACACACACACACACATATATATATATATATATATATATATATATATATATATATATATATATACAGGGTGTTTCAAAAGTCTTGGGAATATTACAAATGCGTATATCTCATGAACTATTCCAGGTAGAAAAATGAAACTGGTGCCATTTTAAAGCTTGCTTAATCAAGTTTTTGGTCATACTAATGATTTTCGTGTTATCTTTCCAGGTGCAGTAATGGCGTTCTCTAAACAAGACAAGGCATTTTGCGTCCTCCAATTTGCAAAGACTGAATCGTGGACATGTGTTCAGCGTGCATTTCGCGGGAAATTTAAAAAAGAAGCCCCTGAAAGGAAATCCATTGTCAGATGGCATGCTAAATTTGTGAAAGATGGGTGTTTGTGCCCAAGTAAGCGAACAGGTCGCCCTTCAACTTCAGAAGATGCAGTTGAGCAAGTTCGGACAGCCTTTCAGCGGAGCCCCCGTAAATCAGTGAGAAGAGCCAGCAGGGAACTTCAGCTTGCTCCAGCAACTGTCTGGCGTGTCTTAAGGAAACGACTGCAAATGGTACCTTACAAGCTCAAGTTGGTCCAAAAGTTGAAGGACATTGATAAGCCACTTCGCCGTGACTTTTGCATTGCAATGCAAGAGAAGTTGGAAGATAACAGCTTTGATGACCGGCTTGTTTTTAGCGATGAGGCGACCTTCCATCTGAATGGCAAAGTTAACAAGCATAACACTCGCATATGGGGTACTGAGAATCCTCATGAACTTCTTGAGCACGAGCGAGATTCACCAAAAGTGAACGTGTTTTGTGCAATTTCCAAGAAAGGTGTCTATGGACCGTTCTTCTTTGAAGAGGCAACTATCACTGGTGAATCCTATCTCAACATGCTGGAAGACTGGTTAATGGCTCAGTTGGAACAAGCAGAATCTGATGACTTCATTTTTCAACAAGATTGTGCACCACCACACTGGAGTCTTAGAGTAAGGCAGTTTCTTAACACAAGGCTGCCTGGTAGATGGATTGGGAGATCTGGGCGAGGTGATGACGTTCTCATGCCCTGGCCTCCTAGGTCTCCAGATCTTACCCCGTGTGATTTTTTCCTTTGGGGCTTTGTCAAGCAACAAGTCTATGTGCCGCCCCTTCCAAGAGATATTGACGAACTAAAGGCTCGAGTAACGGCAGTTGTGGGAACCATTGACGTCAAGATGCTGGAACGCGTTTGGCAGGAAATGGACTATCGACTAGATGTCTGCCGTGTGACGAATGGTGCTCATATTGAACAACTTTGAAGATTCCCCACAAAACTTGAAACTTTAACCTTTCGAACGGTACCAATTTCATTTTTCAACTCCTAATAGTTTTTGAGTTATTAAAAATCGTTATGTTCCCAAGACTTTTGAAACACATATATATATCCTTTCGGGAATCATAAGAGTAGAGATAATTATTCATACAGGTTGCAGTATTCAAAAACTCGGAAAACTAGTCATGTTTTAACTCAAAATTTTGACGTCATAACCCACTCGGCCACTATGAATAACCTGATAACTCAGCGAAAGTTAAACCCTATTATAGGCAGCTGTTGTCAACAGTGTTCAACTAATGAAGTAACATGCAGGAATACAGACACACACACGCACACACATATATATATTTTTATTATTATTATTATTATTATTATTATTATTATTATTATTATTATTATTATTATTATTATTATTATTATTATTAAATATTAAAGGGTGTATTACCTACAGACGATATCGTTTCGGTTGTTTTGCCCTCATCAGTGCAGGAGTGATGGTTGTAGGCAGTCGCATGGGATCGAACGCAGTTTATAAATTCAGGCTAGAATTACGAGACGAACGCTCGGGGCCACACGGTTACCGACATTCAGCACAGACAATGATTTAAGCTGAGATAGACTTATCCGGGGAGGCAGTGAAAGCGTTATTATTGTCAATAGTGTTCAACGCTAGTGCGGGACTCGCTTTGTCGCAAATGACAACCAACTTATCTAAACTTCACGGTGCTCTAATTTCAAGACTATTTCATCTTTAAAGGGGCTTTTAACTATAAATAATTTTATTAAATATAAAAGTGTTTATTACCTACAGACGATATCGTTTGGGGCTTGCTGGGTAATATCAGTGCATATGTATATTTATATATATATATATATATATATATATATATATATATATATATATATATATATATATTAAAAAAGAAAGTTTATATTGTTTTCTTTTTAAACATATTTTTAAAGAATTTAATAATAAACGAGACTAAAAAGCCTTTAAACGCATGTTCAGATACAATATTTATTAATAAAATAAAATCAGAATAGATTTTTTCTTCATTT
>OY744550.1:18750309-18760309 GCA_963556195.1 Sepiola atlantica | reverse complement strand
CTTCTCGTTTTTAAACATTTAAAATTACGCATTTTAAACATAGTTCTCTTTTAAATTCTTTTCTCATTAAACATTTTACATTAAACATTGTATCTCATTTAAACACTTTAAACATTTTAAACATTGTTCGTTAGGCATATCGAATTCAGCATTATCCACTTTTCCCTTCGATCTTTTTTAGTTCTTTTCGTTTTACAGATTAGGACCCAAAATGTTATGCACAAAAAAGTTACCTTACATTTTCTTTCGTCGCCTGGTCGTGGGTTTGCTTGCACCCTCATCTCCGTTGCTGGCTCGTGATCGTAGTGGTGTATCTGTTTTATGGGCAAATTCTGTCATCATGCACAAAAAACGCTCAGCGACAAGACTTTTGAGAAAGATTCCATTCGTTTATTTCACACTTCAATCGGAGAGATTTCCATTCGTCGGTTCGTTCACTCAAACTCTCTACTTCTTTCATACTGCTTGTGGGCAATGTGACGGATGCAATCGGCTATTTTCTTGTCCCGCCGTTGGGATCTTGTTTTGTGTCTTAGCCCATATCTGGCGATGTCACCCCACCTCTGTGCATTGCAGAGCTCAGTTTATGGACGTCTGTCCTCTTCGCGCCTCCATGGTGAACTGTCTAGAGAACTAATTTCTCACCAGGGATCTGTGACGTCAGAGCCCTTTGACCCTTCAACGAATGTCATAACAGAACTCAATATCGCTTTTTGTCTAACCTTTTTTATCCGAGCGTTTCATTCCGGCCAGCATACATCCAGTATGTTATGATTCCCAGAATAATTCATCTCGTTTGTCCCAAATTATCAATGCACCTAATTTGCACTTTATTCTATTTCTTTCACCCAGTTCATAATTCATACTAGCTACTTTACCCGTTTTCAAAATACAGGGCCTGTCATGATGTAACATGTGTATGTTTATGTATATAGAGGAGTATCAGAAGGCTATCACAATGCAAGAAATGAAAATGTGTCGGCGTTCAGAAGTAAGACAAAAACAAGAAATTTTGTTTATATATATATTTCAATTATTTTACAAGCAAATTTGGATTGATTAGGCAAGACTGAAATGTTCCATAACATATTTCGAAGAAGACCTCTTTATCAAATTGTATGTGTTTCGAATCTCTAAAACACGTGCGGAATAGTAATATTGTTGTATGCTTATAATGCACTAAATATTAATATCCGCAGCAAATTGAATAGAACCATAACTAAATGCTTTTTGGTTCTCAATATTTCATATTTGACTTAACATCTAACGGGTTAGTTTTTTTTGTTGTTGTTTTTCGTTTTGTTTTATTTGTTTTCCACCCCATCTTCTCAATCAAACATTCAGTTTTAAAAAGGGAATAAAATCATTTGAAACTTTTTAGTGACTTGTCACCTCTATATAAGTGTCTAATATACATATAAACAAACATACACAAAACTGTACATACACACACATATACATGTGTATCAATATATCTATTCAATTATTGGAAAGTAATAGTGAATCTATAGGTTTGTTATTCTATTTTTTCTATTATTACATCGTTTCCTTACTTATTTCATTTATTAACTTATTTGTTTATTAATTTATTTATTGTTATTATTATTTTTTATTAGAGTATAAATCTAAATCTTAAAATAAAATTATCTAATTAAAAATCAAATAATTTGAAGTAAAGTATGTCTACATAGAACTGTAAAACCACTGAATTACATCCAAATAAAAACTGATTTTCAAAATTACAAAGAAATGAACGGTTCAGTTAAAATGATTAATTGGAGATTATACTTACATTTTTATGTATTATCTGAGAAAAAAGTAAACCAAGTTGATATTTTTTTTTAAATTACAGCAAAACGTTTTGAAGGTATCATTAATTCTTTTGTTTTGCAATCAGAAAAAAAGTCGACAAAGAACATAATCCATCAAAATAGTTATTTTTATGAATTAAAAAAAGAAGATTTTAATAAGATTTTTAATTTTTATTCAAAAAAATATTTTTATAGAATTTTTTAGTGGGTTAATTTTAATATTATTTCATAGTGGGAGAAGGTGAAATGTGCATCTATATACTAAATGCATAAATCTATTCATATAAGAGTATTAATTTCTATTCATTTTATTGTATTGTATATATGTTTACATAATTTATCTATTTTAACAGCATTCCTGTAATGTTGCATATAGCAGTGAATGGTAATATAGCTTGCAATGTGTATATTATATTAAATTCATGGTTATTATTTTGACTATGATTATTTTTATTCCTTTTTATAATACATTCATTAATTGTTTTCCTTGTTTTCATTTTTGAGACGAGTAATTGTAAATCCATATACTTAGTGTGGTTTTCAATTAATGATTATTTAATTCATATCTTTTTAACAAATCTAAATTTGCTTCGAATTGTATTAATGCGATGTGTGTGGGCTGAGGTTAAAAACGATATATACCATACTATATATTATATTGAAAATGAGGAATTCAGTTCAAGCCTGCTATTAAGTTCAGGTCGTAACCTAGAGATGAATAGAGCTTCTTTAATTTGAAGATTTCCAATTTTCCTCTCCGTAGCCAAGATGTACACTTTGATAAGTCTATTAGTGTTTTTGCATGTGTTAAGGTGTTTGAAGAATGATGATGCTTGTGTCTGTGTATGTTCCATAATTCTGATGTGTAGGGGTCTCATGGTACTACCTACGTAAAATTTGTTGCAGATGGCGCATTCTAAAACACTTACCATTCGATAAAGAGGTCTTCCTCGAAATATATTATGGAACACAGTCACACATATAACATCACAGTGTTGAAGTGTTGTCTAATCAAGTAAGATTTGCTATATAAAATAAATTTAAAAAATATATACATATGAAAAGATATTACCTGTTTTTTTCTTATTTCCATTTGTTTGCATTATGATAGCCTTTTAATACTCCACTATATAGGTATCCTTCAAGCAAACTACATTTCCTTATTATATATATATATGTACATTATATATATATATATATATATATATATATATATATATATATGAATATTTTATATATATATGTGTGGGTGTCTGTGTCTGTGCCTGTGTCTGTGTCTGTGAATACGTCAGGTGCATTTTATATTCCCAAAACAATGGTATTTTATTTCATTTTCTAAAATATTTTCACATTTTCAAAAGACATAACATTCCTATGAGATGTATATTTACGATTCGTTTCTCTTGAAATGAAACAATTAATAGTTTTATGTTAAAATAAGCGTTGTCCATTAGAAGATCCTCAAAAAATCCACAAAGAAAAAAGTTCTCACATTGAAGTCCTGAAAAAACTTACACCACACAGTGGATCATTGAAGACAAAAAAATAAGAAAAAAACACTCACACGTAGAAAAAAACTTTTCTGAGGTTTCCTGTAATGAGCAGAACTGAACTTTTCTGAGGTTTCCTGTAATGAGCAGAGCTGAACTTTTCTGAGGTTTCCTGTAATGAGCAGAGCTGAACTTTTCTGAGGTTTCCTGTAATGAGCAGAGCTGAACTTTTCTGAGGTTTCCTGTAATGAGCAGAGCTGAACTTTTCTGAGGTTTCCTGTAATGAGCAGAGCTGATTTTAACATAATAATGTTAGTTGCTCAATTTCAAAAGTAACGAGTCGTTAATAAAACTAACTTATTTATATATGTTCTATGGTTACTGGTCGACAATCATAGAGCTGAATCTTTTTTGAAGAAAGTGTTAATTAAAAGCTACTGATAGTATATGCTAATACATAATATGTCATAATTCACACACACACACACACACATATATATATATATATATATATATATATATATATATATATATATATATATATATATATACTAGATTGAAATGTCTTCAAAAAAGTTTACTGGACTGAAAAATGCGGACGCATGTGTTTTAATATTCTTAAATATAAACCTGGCAAAGTACATGACAAGTGGAAGTAACCGAGGAGTGTTAACCTCTCATTAATATCAAAAGAGACAACACCCGCATTGAAGAAAAAAGCGTTTACAAGATACAACATGTAAAAAGGCAAAGGACCTCTAGAACATACAAACCCCAGGAACAAAAGACTCCCAGAATGTACAAGGATCAAAGTTGTGAATGCTGCGGAAGTACAATACACACCAAAAAGATCTGCTGGTTCAGGAATAGGATATGTTACGAATGTGGATTCAAAGGCCACAAGGGAACATATTGTAACCAGAAGAAAAAACGAAGGACCGACAAAGTTAATAGGCTTAGCACAAGGAAAGAGAGAAGTTGCGAAAGGTGTAAATATGTCGATGTAAAGATAAATGGACATCCTGTAACATTACTCCTGGATAGTGGTGCGGACATTAGCATCATAGATGAAGATATCTGGAGAAGGATCGGGCGACCTGAACTAAGAGAAACCAGCAAGATGGCGAAGAGTGTGTGCGGCAAAAGGTTGGAATTCAAAGGAGAACTGAAGTGCAATGTGTCATTTGGTGGTCAAGCACACAAGTCCAAAGTGTACGTAGTACCAGGAAGGAACACAAGTCTATTTGGAGTGGATTGGATTGTCCTGTTCAACTTATGGGAACGACCGGTTAATTCTTTTTGTAATAGGTTGACCACAGAGAAATCAAACCTAATAGAAGGCTTCATGGACGATTTAAATGCAGAATTCCCAAAAGTTTTTGCCGAAAAACTTGGATACCGTGTGAAAACAGAAGCAAAATTTGAGGTGAAGAAAAATGCCACCCCAGTGTTCAAACCTAAAAGAAAGGTACCTTTTTCATCGATGGACGCAATAGCGAAGGAGTTGGAGAGACTTTAACAATTAGACGTCATTGAAAAGGTTGACCACACGGATTGGGCAAGTCTGACGGTATATGTGAAGAAAAAGAATAACAAAATAAGAGTCTGCGCTGACTTTTCGACGGGCCTTAATGACTGTTTGCAGGACCACAATTACCCCCTTCCGTCGGCAGAAGATCTATTATCAAAACTAAACGGAGAAAATTTTTTTTCCAAAATAGACCTCTCGGATGCATACTTGCAAATCAAAGTCAATGACGAATGTTCAAAGTACCTGTACATTAACACGCATAAGGGTATTTTTAAACCAAAAAGACTTCCGTTCGGATTAAAGGTCGCCCCTACTCTGTTTCAACAGGTTATAGATACGATGCTCGCAGGATTGGAATTTTCAATGGCATACCTTGACGATATCCTGATAAAGAGCAGAAATTTGCATGAACACAAGAAGCACGTCAGAGAAGTATTTAAGAGAATAGAGGAGTTTGGTTTCAGATTGAGCCCGGAGAAATGCGATTTCTTTATGGAAAGGATCAGATACCTTGGTCAAATAATCGACAAAGAGGGACGAAGACCAGATCCACAACGGGCCGAAGCAATTGAAAAGATGCCTGCTCCAGACTCAGTACCGAAGCTACAATCATTTTTGGGATTGGTTCAATATCACGCGATATACATACCTAATGTGCATAATCTGAGAGCTCATCTTAATGAGTTACTAAAAAAGGGTAGTAAATGGAGTTGGAATCAGGAATGTGAAGCTGCTTTCCAAAAAATTAAGAAATGTCTACTATCAGACTTGGCATTAGCGCATTTTGATCCAGACAAGGAGTTAGTACTAACAACGGACGCCAGTGATTACGGCGTTGGCGCTGCATTACTCCATAAGTATGAGGATGGAACAACAAAAGCAATCGCTCATGCATCAAGAATTTTGGTTGCAGCTGAGAAAAACTATAGCCAGATTGAAAAGGAGGCTCTGTCGATAATATTTGGAGTCAAAAAGTATAATCGATTTGTCTATGGACGAACCTTCACATTGCAAACAGACCATACACCCTTGATTACGATATTTGGATCAAAGAAAGGCATTCCTAAGCATACCGCAAATCGACTACAGCGATGGGCTGTAACTCTCTTAAACTATCAGTTTAAGATGGAGCATGTGTCATCGAAAAAGTTAGGACACGCGGATGTACTATCAAGGTTGATTCCAAAAAGAAACGAAAGTTTCGAAGAGACAGTAATTGCTGCTCTTAAAGATGAAAGCGAATGTACAAGTTTAATCTGTAATATGATACGTGAACTTCAATAACCCTTGAAGAGATTAAAAGAAAAGCTGAAAAAGACATTTTCATAAAGAAAATGAAAACTCAATTAGGACTGAGGGGAAAAAAGTAACAAAGTAGGACAAACTACATTTTTTTCAATTTGTGAAGGTGTACTTATGCATGCTGATAGAATCGTAATTCCACAGGCATTACGAAGGAAAATATTAATGGAATTCCATACAGGTCATCCTGGCATTTCAAGAATGAAATCCTTAATTAGAGGATACGTATATTGGCCTGGTATGGACAAAGAAGTAGAAAACTGTGTCAAAGCATGCAAAGGATGTCAGTTAGCAGCCCGAGATCCGCCAGTAAAAACGACCCCATGGCCGAAAACGGACCTACCCTGGTCACGTCTACATATTGATTATGCCGGACCTCTAAATGTTTTTTTCTACTTAATTGTAGTAGATTCTTTCTCTAAATGGCCAGAGATATTTAAAACCAGACATCCAACTGCAAGGAACACTGTAAATGCACTTAACGAAATCTTTAGCCGTTTTGGTGTACCAAAAGCCATAGTAAGTGACAGTGGTACAGCATTTACAGGTCACGAATTTAAATAATTCTGCAAATCGCTGAATATTCAACATATCATGACACCTGTTTACCATCCTAGGTCGAATGGGTTGGCAGAAAAATTTGTGGACACATTTAAACGGGCAATAAAGAAAAACCTGAATATGGACACAGATGAGCAAACTATACAAACATTTCTAGCAATCTACAGGGTAACCCCGAACCCAAATAATAATGTTAATTCATTTCCTGCAGAACTGATGTTTGCTTGAAAAATTAGATCTATCTTCGATATACTTATACCTGAGAAGAAGAAAAGTTCTAAAGGAGAAAACTTGAAAGTAAAGTGCTATTCCTCAGGGGACAAAGTGTATTTTAAAAATTTTCAGAATGGAAAAAATCATTGGGTGGACGGTTTCATTATGAAAAGAATTGGGAACATGGTTTATACCATTCAAGGCCCAAGTTTTGTCTGTAAAAGACACATAAATCAAATCCGTCCCAGAATTTCGCAAAATACAGAAGAAATCCCAATGGAAACATTGTGTGATACATTTGATATACCAAAGCCAGTATGTATACCTGAAACCATGAATGTATCCCCTGAACATACCATACGCGGTGGACAGAATTCCTTACCGCAGGTAACGCAGACCAGAAAGAAGGGCACCAGAAAAAAGGAAAATCATCAGGCGTTTAAGCCCTGATTCTAAAAGGAAACGGTACTAAAGCTAAAATCGGGAAGATTTCAGCTTATGGGGAAAGTGTTGTAAAGGTCATGATTGGCATAAATACGAAACTAACATAAAGGGAAGTAATCAGGTATTGACTATATACGAAAGTACGTATATAAGACGGGCAGTCATATCTGGAAGTGAGCGAAGAGTAAACGTCTCTACTTCCTACCGGATCCCTGTTAAACGCAAACCACTCAGCGTATTCTTAATTTAGTATGTCCTATGTAATTTGGGATATAACAGTCACGATTGAGTAAATGCCGTGTGTACATGATACACATATATAGATATTTAATAATAAATAGTTTATAATTATCTACATACGTAAATGTGTCATCATTGCAAAATCATCAGTATAGTTAAAACCATAAAATTCGGTCGAACGATTCGAACCCCGGAACGAGAGCTGTTTTTTTGTTATTTTTATATATCAAAATCCGACGCTTTAACCGATTAGGCTGACGTTAATAGTCATAAAAATCAACGAAATAAACTTATTTATGTCAATATGCGGACATTATATTTATATATATATATATATATATATATATATATATATATATATATGTGTGTGTATGTATACATAGTATTAAGGGTGGAACTATTTAATTGTTCCACCATTATATGTCTTATTTGCCCCAACTTGTGTCTATCCGTCACACTGCAGTGTATTGCCTTCGAAGTATCACATTTATATATATATATATATATATATATATATATATATAGAGAGAGAGATAATATATATATATATATATATATAGAGAGAGAGAGAGAGAGAGATAATATATATATATATATATATATATATATCTACATATACCTCTGCATTTTATTGCCTTCTAAGTATCACATTTATATATATATATATATATATATATATATAGAGAGAGAGAGAGAGAGAGATAATATATATATATATATATATATATATATATATATAATATATATATATATATAGAGAGAGAGAGATAGATAATATATATATGTATATCTACATATACCTCTGCATTGTATTGCCTTGTGAGTATCACATTTATATATATATATATATATATATATATATATGTGTGTGTGTATGTATACATTGTATTAAGGGTGGAACTATTTAATTGTTCCACCATTATATATCTTATTTGCTCCAACTTGTGTCTATCCGTCAGACCTCTGCATTGTATTGCCTTCTAAGTATCATATTTCTATATATATATATATATATAGAGAGAGAGAGAGAGAGAGAAAGAGAGGGAGAGAGAGAGATAATATATATATATATATATATATATATGTATATATATATAGAGAGAGAGATAATATATATATATATATGTATATATATATATATCTACATATACCTCTGCATTTTATTGCCTTCTACGTATCACATTTCTATATATATATATATATATATATATATATATATATATATATATATAGAGAGAGAGAGAGAGAGAGAGATAATATATATATATATATATATATATATATATATATATATCTACATATACCTCTGCATTGTATTGCCTTCTAAGTATCACATTTCTATATAAAACTTTACATTTGGAACAAATTAAGCCATCAAAAGTGTTGGAAAATTAGGGTCGTTTGTCATCCTTGGTAAAAAAAAAATGATAAAAGAAATGTTTATCCTACTCTTAACTAGAATCATCTCAGTCACCAAAATACCACATTTACTCTAGGGGGCCCATCCTACTTAAGATATCTTCAGATTTATTTGAACCTTCGATATATATATATCCGTAGGCTAGTTTGTTATCACGGGACCAGAATACTCCGCCATATTTTATACACGACCTTTTATCGCCTATGATGCTACGTAATTTGTTTGATTTGTTATTGTTTTTACAGGCGTGTATAGGAATATGTGCACACACACACACACACACACACACACATATATATATATATATATGTATATATATATATATATATATATATATAAATAGAGAGAGAGAGGGGAGGTGAGGCTACCAACATTTGTAAATTTGAAAGAAAAAAAATTTCAAAAATTGTTTATTATTTTTTTATTTCATAATTTTATAATTTTATAATTTATAACACGTTTCGAGCATCTTAGCTCTCTTCAGATATTCTTTCCATTAAAAAATGGGTTTATTTTTAATAGGTTGGGCGTTTCTGCGCATGTACGTGTATGTGTTTTCATATATTTTACTTCTCTGGATAAAAGCTATGTGTTTTTAAAGCATATGTGTTTCTTACTTTTATCTCTGCGGTCATCTTTCGTGTATTCTAGTCAATTTCTCCGGTTGTAAGAGTTCCCTTGAAATTGTATTACATACTCTGTTGTCTGCGCGCGCGCGTGTGTGCTTGTGTGTGTGTGTGTGTGTGTGTGTGTGTGTGTGTTGAGTGCATGTACATCTAGGAGAGTGTGCTAGTTTTGGGTATGTGTTAACAGATGCATGCTCGCGCGTACATGTGTTTTTGTTTTTGTTTTATGATAAAAATAGATAGAAACTCACTAACTCACACACGAGTAAATAGATAAATGAGTTTAGGGGAAATTGTATTCTGCAAGACACTGGCGCTAAAACGACGAGCCTGACTTTTGTCTTACAAATGGTCTGCGATGT
>OY744550.1:18695309-18747809 GCA_963556195.1 Sepiola atlantica | reverse complement strand
CTCCTCGGACTATAGGAAAGAACAGATACCGTACTTTAATCCGAACATGAAATTCAGTACTTGTGCAGTTTACTATACGCATTTTCATCGGTACATTCCGGCAGGTTACGTAAACCGCCGGAAGATACCGAAATGCTTAGCTGACGAAAATGACAGTAGCCGACAATTGGAAAAGCTTAGCCTTAGCCAATGAAATTCGCAGCATCCGACAATTTGAAAAACGTGATAAAAATATTGCAGATATCTAATCGACAGCTACCTGCGTGAATTTATGTGGAGACAGAAATTCAGAAACAACCTCTTCGTCTCCAAATAAGAACACATTGCTGAAGTCTACACTGTCGAGCAGCTTCCTACCACATCCTCTAAACCTTCTTATGCTACTTTTCTGTCGTCTGTGCTTAAGTCCACAGAAAATTTGCTACAAAAAAGGACCATACCATAACCCTAACAAACGCTTAAAGAAACAGTACCTAACCATAACCCTAAACTAACCCTACAAAAGTACTTAATCGTAACACTAACCCTAAAAAACAGTACCTAACCATAACCTAATCCTAATTAGTCGGTAGGGCAGAAAAGAATTGGTAAGAAAAAATAAAAAATAAACTAGTTGCAAAAAAAAAAAATATATATGTTGGCTATCAGTTTACCCTAATTTAACCCTAACGTAGTCGGTAAGGCTTTTAAAGAAATTGAAAATGTTTGCCTAAAAGTTTTTAAAAAAATCATCAAAAAACTGTTTGCTATCAGTTGTTGCACCGTATTTTCTTCAAACAAAAAATATTTATTCATGAAATTTATCACATACAATAGGTGTTTTGTTTCCTAATTTAGTTTTTTCTACATTTCTTAAAAAATTACATTTATTTGATATACTTCATTGAATTTCTTTCATTGAAATTAACATACGACGCCTGTTACTTGCGTTTTCACATTGGCCAGCGTTTTCGACGCAAAAAAAAAAAACGAAGTTTTCGTTAGGAACCTTCCGGTTGTTTACGTTACCTACCAGAATATATCAATGAAAACGCAGTTCGTAAACTGCATGAGTAGCCAAAATTGCCTATCCAATTTCTCAACTTTTATTTTCAATTTTTTCAATTATTTTTATTTTAGATTCTTCCAAGTATAACTATTAGGATATCTGATATCAGTCAGTCTGTGACGCTTATGTTAGAAATAAAATTTTCAAATGAGCTAACGTAGCTCTAAAAGAGGCCCTGTCGGACTTTACATAACATTTTCAATGGGTCCACGTTGCTCTAAAAACATTGCCGTATAAATATGAAATGCTTATGGTAAATATAGAAAAAGTTATATTCATTCATTTCGATCTCTGTTAAATTGGGCAAAAACTCGATTAACAGTGAAAAGTTAAATCCGAAGATATGCGATGTTACATCTTAACTAAATTCAAATTCAGATTGAATCACAATACGATATCTCTGAACTTCTGACAATTCCAATGCTTCCATCGAATATTTAAATGATGAATATATTGATATCTGGGACTTAAAAATGTCAAGTAATATATTGGGTTTTAAACTTATAAACCTGCATTACTTATATGTGCAGGATGTCTATTTTTTCTGCTATGTTTTTGTATATCTCGAAGAGATATTTTTGCTCTTTCACACTATCTTGGTTAAATTCACAAATTCAATGACCGAATCTTAAAACTGTCCACTATTGTTTCTATATATTCTTATTTATTTTTATTTTAATTTTATTTTATATATCTTTTTATTTATTTTTTATTTTTCATTAGTCTTATTGTTTCAATATATTCTTATTTGTTTTTATTTTAATTTTATTTTATATATCTTTTTATTTATTTTTTATTTTTCATTAGTCTTATTGTTTCTATATATTCTTATTAGTTTTTATTTTAATTTTATTTTATTTTTATTTATTTTTTATTTTTCATTAGTCTTATCGTTTCTATATATTCGTATTTGTTTTTATTTTAATTTTATTTTATTTTTATTGTTTTTTTATTTTTCATTAGTCTTATTGTTTCTATATATTCGTATTTGTTTTTATTTAAATTTTATTTATATATCTTTTTATTTATTTTATTTTTCATTAGTCTTATTGTTTCAATATATTCTTATTAGATTTTATTTTAATTTTATTTTAATTTTACTTATTTTTTATTTTTCATTAGTCATATTGTTTCTATATATTCTTATTTATTTTATTTTATTTTATATATCTTTTTATTTATTTTTTATTTTTCATTAGTCATATTGTTTCTATATATTCTTATTTGTTTTTATTTTTATTTTATTTTATATATCTTTTTATTTATTTTTTATTTTTCATTAGTCTTATTGTTTCAATATATTCTTATTTGATTTTATTTTAATTTTATTTTAATTTTACTTATTTTTTATTTTTCATTAGTCATATTGTTTCTATATATTCTTATTTATTTTATTTTATTTTATATATCTTTTTATTTATTTTTTATTTTTCATTAGTCATATTGTTTCTATATATTCTTATTTGTTTTTATTTTAATTTTATTTTATATATCTTTTTATTTATTTTTTATTTTTCATTAGTCATATTGTTTCTATATATTCTTATTTGTTTTTATTTTAATTTTATTTTATATATCTTTTTATTTATTTTTTATTTTTCATTAGTCATATTGTTTCTATATATTCTTATTTATTTTTATTTTTATTTTATTTTATATATCTTTTTATTTATTTTTGATTTTTCATTAGTCTTATTGTTTCAATATATTTGTTTTTATTTTAATTTATTTTATATATCTTTTGATTTATTTTTTTATTTTTCATTAGTCATATTGTTTCTATATATTCTTATTTGTTTTTATTTTAATTTTATTTTATTTTTATTTATTTTTCATTTTTCATTAGTCATATTGTTTCTATATATTCTTATTTGTTTTTATTTTAGTTTTATTTCTTATATATATTTTTATTTATTTTTTAGTTTTCATTAGTCTTATTGTTTCAATATATTCTTATTAGATTTTATTTTAATTTTATTTTAATTTAATTATTTTTTATTTTTCTATTAGTCATATTTTTTCTATATATTCTTATTTGTTTTTATTTTAATTTTATTTTATATATCTTTTTATTTATTTTTTATTTTTCATTAGTCTTATTGTTTCAATATATTCTCATTTGTTTTTATTTTAATTTTATTTTATATATCTTTTTATTTATTTTTTATTTTTCATTAGCCTTATTGTTTCAATATATTCTCATTTGTTTTTATTTTAATTTTATTTTATATATCTTTTTATTTATTTTTTATTTTTCATTAGTCATATTTTTTCTATATATTCTTATTTGTTTTTATTTTAATTTTATTTTATATATCTTTTTATTTATTTTTTATTTTTCATTAGTCATATTGTTTCTATATATTCTTATTTGTTTTTATTTTAATTTTATTTTTATATACTTTTTTATTTATTTTTTATTTTTCATTAGTCTTATTGTTTCAATATATTCTCATTTGTTTTTATTTTAATTTTATTTTATATATCTTTTTATTTATTTTTTATTTTTCATTAGTCTTATTGTTTCAATATATTCTCATTTGTTTTTATTTTAATTTTATTTTATATATCTTTTTATTTATTTTTTATTTTTCATTAGTCTTATTGTTTCAATATATTCTTATTTGTTTTTATTTTAATTTATTTTTATATCTTTTTATTTATTTTATATTTTTCATTAGTCATATTGTTTCTATATATTCTTATTTGTTTTTATTTTTATTTTTTTATTTTTCATTAGTCATATTGTTTCAATATATTTTTATTTGTTTTTATTTTAATTTTATTTTATATATCTTTTTATTTATTTTTTATTTTTCATTAGTCATATTGTTTCAATATATTTTTATTTGTTTTTATTTTAATTTTATTTTATATATCTTTTTATTTATTTTTTATTTTTCATTAGTCATATTGTTTCAATATATTTTTATTTGTTTTTATTTTAATTTTATTTTATATATCTTTTTATTTATTTTTTATTTTTCATTAGTCATATTGTTTCAATATATTTTTATTTGTTTTTATTTTTATTTTATTTTATATATCTTTTTATTTATTTTTATTTTTCATTGTTTTCAATGTTTTAGTTTTATACTTCTTGTACACTTCTTTTTCAATGTTCTTTTTTTCTTTCACTTCCAGTCATTTTTTTCTATTTTCTCAATTTTCGTTTAACTTGTATTCTCGTTTTTCTCATTATCAACTTTTATTTTCATTTTCTATTTTTCTTGTTGTTTAAATTCTTTATTCGTTATTCGATTTCTATATATTTTAGTGCTCATTTTTCCTTAATTTTTCAATTTTTTAATCATTTTTTAATTTCTCTATCATTTCTGCAATTTTCTCTCCATATCCCAATGTATTTTACATTTTTCAATGTGTCCTCATTTTTTCAATTACTCATTGATTTTAAAATGTCTTAATTTTTCAATTTCTCTTTGACTTTTAAATTTGTACAGACCACAATTTTTCAATTTCTTCTTTATTTTGAGTTTCTCTTTCTATTTTTCCACCTCCATTTTCAATGACTCCTTCATTTGCCCGTTTTGAAATATTCTCTTGTTTTTCTAATACTCCGCCATTTATCGGTCATGATCTTCTAAGACTGACTTATTTTTTTTATCCACTCATTAGGATAGCATTTTCAATCCAATTCATAAATCTAAGTAGCTGTCTGAAGGGGTGTTCGTTGATTGATGTTACGAGGAGAATGCCATCTGGTAATTTGATGAAAAATAAAGATAGATTTACCTAAAAAACAATATATATATAGTCTTATGAAGCGTGCATTCATGATTAGCAACAACGTGACGGACGAATGAAAATGTTTATTTCACATTAATGCGTGACACATCAATGAAAATGTTTGTTTCACGTTAATGCGTGACACATCAATGAAAATGTTTGTTTCACGTTAAAGCCTATGGAATTGTGTGTTTCATATTAAAGCGTGACAGACAAATGAAAATGTTTGTTTCCCATTTAATATTGACAGACAAAGAAAAACTTAATTTTTAAATTTAAGCGTGATATTTCAATGGAAATGTTTATTTCACTCATAAGCGTGACAGAACAATGAAAATATCTGTTTCAAATTTAAGTGTGAGAAACCTATGGAATTGTGTGTTTCACAGAAAAATGAAAATGTGTGTTTTAAATTTAAACGTAATAATTCACCGAAAAATATTTGTTTCACATTTAAGAGTGACAGGCCAATTTGGAATTTAACGCTAGTAATGGTGATTATGACGATGACGATGCTGAAGATGTTGATTGATGATGCTGACGTTGATGATGCCGATTGTTGCTGCCGTTGATGATAATCTTGATGATCATACTGCTATTGATGATGATGACGATCATAATAATAATGACGAGGACGAGGACGACGGTGATGGTTATGATGGTGGTGGTGGTGGTGATGATGATGATGATGATGATGATGATGATGATGATGATGATGATGATGATGATGATGATGATGACGACGACGACGACGACGACAATGATTTTGATGTTGATGATCAATCTATAGAGTGCAGAAATGGATACTGACGCAAGCTATGTACTCGTCTAAATCGGATAGTCGCATTGTAATACCGCTGGAAAAGGTATGAACCCACCCTCCCCATCTTCAGATAAAATAACTATTTGTGTTTAATAAATCATTTACAATGAATCTTTTCGTGTAAGTAACGTCTTGCTGCATTAAATAAATTTTAAAAAGAGTTAATGTGATGTAAAATTGCGAATACAAAGCCACAACCTAAATAAAATTATAATCAAAACTATCATTTAAATATCGATTTAAAAGTGGACATTTTTCTAAATTATTGGCTTGCATCGTCTCAGTTCTGTTGTCCACACCAGATATCATTCTGGCAACCTAGGGTCTGGCTTAATCCATTCAATCCTACTTTGTTGGAATGAGGTATGGTCCGCTTTAGTCCTAGGAGGTACAAACTCCCAGGCATTACCCCTTTCAAAGGTGGCCTGGTTTGTTAATTGCCTAGCGCCTGAGGCACACCTACTGGTGAATGCCGATTGGTCCGTTCTCGGCTATTTTTGTACCAGACAAGAGTGGCCCCTCGAGGTGGCTACTTTTTTCTCACCTTCCAGCTTTTTGTGCCACATGTTGCTGTAGTGGTTAGCAAGTGGACCGGATGTTTATTTACCTCCTCTCCAGGGGAGGTTAGACACGTCAGGTGGGTGTTCGAAAAGCCAGCGCACTGGAAGAAGTGCACCTTCGCCAACAAAAAAATGCCTGAGCAGCCCCGTCGGAATTCCCTGTTAGTAGCGCGGAAGACGATTAGCAATAAATTAACCCCTTCTCAAAGGGTGGACCTCTTAGCACTGAACAGAACCATGCCTCAACTCGACAGAATCAATGCCACTTTCGGACTGATTGCCGATGACGTATCCTCGACTGGTATGAGCAACACCAACTGAAGCTCTCCCAGGCAAGTCAATATGGTCTATTAGTCTTATTTATTTGCATCCCCACCGAGGCTAGTGTGAACGCATACAGACTTAACAGTGAATAACAAATGAAATTATTAAAAATTATCCTTGCTTACATAGTCTTAAGCCACTTAGTACACTGAGCCTCTGTGGAGCGGTCGTCGAGTTTATACAGACAATTCAAATCCTTTACTCCTTGCCTTAACCTTTTATAGTATCTATTCTGATTAATGATGGGACGATTAAAAAAATTCCCGATTCCGATACAATTACCGAATCTGTTCTAAATTCCCGATTCCGATACAATTACCAATTTCGATTCTTTTAAAATTTCTAAATATTTACTTAAAAAACTTAATGCAGAGTGTGACCATTATTAGACACCGCAGTAGGGCTTCCCATAGTCCCGTCACTGATCGCACCATGGGGCTCTCAATGAGAAGTCATCGGTTGTTCTCTCTAACTGTCTGGCTGTTTTACTACTGTTCTCTACCTACATCTTTCTCTCTCCCTGAAAATATTTACTTTTGTTCTCAATCTAGAGTGCCCCCTTTTATATGGGGCAAAATTTTCCTCCACATTAAATGTCGATATAAATTTTCCCGTATAAGCATCGAATTTTAACCATAAATGGGATCCTGGCATTGTTCGCGCTCAAACATACACATGACTGAAAAAGACGTTAACTTATACACTGGTGCTATCCACTACGGTGTCGTTAGACCAGCGAAGTTAAGCAACATTGAGCCTGGTAAATATCAAATGGGTGACCATTTAAGAGACCAGGCGCTGTATGTATGAGGACGTCGACACCTCCCTGCAAGAACTGCACAAACCGAACATCGTCATCTTCCCTAACTGGAGACTGCTTGTGACTTTGATATTCCCTAGAAACTTTCTCTTTCGGCGGAAGACGGTTCAACCTGCACAGGGTGAATTTCGTACCAGGTGCTACCTGGTAGATTATCGCCTAGGGCGCAAACGTATTATGGCACCACAAATTTAGTATCAACTATTGATGGGGTTCATCTACTAGTCGCTGTTAGCTGAGACATATGTGGTGGTTATGTTGGAAAACAGAAAACGTTTCGACAATGGTGTCACGAAAAGGGCTAGGGATTGATCCGCTGAATCATAAGAACCAGGAACCAGGAACCGACGAAACGAACACAGATGATTTCAAACTTGACCCATAGAGAATGAGTGGCAGTCGAATGGTCGTCAGTTTAGGTAGACGCCTTAATTGAGTCAATACGTACTAATATGGTCTGAGAAACCGATAATAATTAAGAAAGATTTATCAGTCTTATCACAGTGTTGTTTGAAGAGGAGTTCTTTCTGAAGTGTGGACCTTCATTGTAACATCATTGCGGCCCGAGGAGATTTACATAAATCTCTTTATCTTACATTATTATTATTGATAACCAGCTGACTTCACAGACTCGCTATCACTTCTCAATTTAATTCCTATTCACTACTTGAAATTATTGAAACGAAACTAATCGATTAACTAAAACATCAATGAAATCAAGAAAAACTTGAATAAAATTAAATGTGAAGCGAAAACTATCGTAGAATGTGTTGTGAAGGATCAGGGGATGATATTTGAAAGGGTGAGTTAGAGGTAGCCGAAGCTAGATAGACGGCAGTAATATGAACAATTTGTTAGGTAATAAAACCGAATGTTATCGCAAGTTTCATGAGACTGCATACCTCAACCTGATAACGTAAGGATGGGCTAAAGTCTTATCTGGGGAGGGGGGGGCTTATTTCTAAAAGTTAAAAGGAAATTAATACAAGGTACCGTCTGTTTTCGATGCAACGCCGCAAGGCATAGACTGACCCAGCGTCTATTCAATTTAATAACTATTAGAAACTTAGGCGCGTTATTTGAATCAGTGAACACCTTTAAGCGTTTGATGTGTTTATCTTTGTTTTATTCAATCTTCGAAGATTCAAACTAATTTGAAAAGAAAACGTGAACTTTCGCACTTATTTATTAGAAATTGAATTTTTTCACTTCTACGAATTAAAAGTTTGCCTTTTAAAGTTGAATTCTGTATTTGATTTAACTGAGCATACACTCGAAACCCAGAAGGAGCGGAAGCAGTGAAACAAAATACAAAATTGTTAAAACAAAAATATACAAAGGACATAAAGTCAAAAGCAAAGTTTAATTACTGAGAACGTATTGGAAAGTCAACTTTAGAAAAGAGCAAATTACATTCCCCCAATTCGATGGGTTTTTATAAAAAATCAACTTTTAAGGTTCCTTGATAAATTTGAAGTAATACCTATAATTGTCACAATTTGTAAAAAGAATCATCGACTACTTGGATACGATGTATTTATTATAAATTCTACAAGATTAATTAATGAGATAAAATAAAAATTGGAAAGTTAAAAAAAATATGAAACAGGTATAAATAAAAATTCAATATTACCCCTTCTTATTATAAGGCACGAAAATTACCGGGACATTTTTTTACCACTAGTTGTAGCAACATAACGAGACTTACATGACCAGGACGGTCTTGCATATGTTACACCTGGGGCAGAAAGTGATCATCATCCATTATAGTTTTTGTAAAAGTAGGATGGACACATACGTATATGTGGTGATTATAAAGTAGGTGTAAATCACAAAGTGTGCTTGGATTCATATTGTTGAAGTTACATGAACTGGCAGGAATGAGCGTTTTTACGAAGACAGATAAAAAAGCGGTGTATCACCAAATACTAATAGACAAACATTTCAAAGAAGTAAATATGCCAATAAGATTAATAAAATGGAAAAGACTGTCATATGGAATAAAAACAGTAAGAATCATATTTCAAATGGCCATCGACTACGTTAAAAAAAAAATATGGTCTGTTATGTGGTGATTATAAAATAGGTGTAAATCACAAAGTTTGCTCGGATTTATATCCTCCACCTAATGTTGAAGTTGCATTACAGGAACTGGCAGGAATGGGCGTTTTTATGAAATAGATTTGAAAACAGCATATCAGCAAACACCGATAAGCAATAGCTTCAAAGTAGTAACAACAATAGAGTTACTAAAATTAAAAATGATACCATATAGAATAAAAACAGCAAGCGCCATATTTCAAAGGACTATCGGACAGGTTTTACAAGATATAAAAAATATAGTCTGTTACCAAGACCGTATATGGATGGGAGTTTCTAATGGAAATGAAATATAAACTTAAAACCGAAATCATCTTGAATAAATTAAGAAACGCTAGCATGGCAATAAGTGAAAAGAAATGTGTAAACAACAGTAGTAAAATATAATTTTTAGATCATTCTATTTCAAAAGAAGGAATGTCACCAGACCAAGCCTCAGAAAAAATACTAAAAATCTTTATGCCTACAAATAAAAAAGAGCTTGAATATTCCGGGAGAATTTGTAAATTTTTACAGGCGATATTTACTCAAATATACAGTCCTGACGAAACCGTTTGCAAATTTAACAAAAATAATGTTGAATTAATCTGGTCAGATCACAAAAAAAGAAGCTTTTAATAGATTAAAATTAATTATTGTAAAGAAACCAATGGTGGAATTGCTTTAATCCTCAAAAGGACATTACTTTAACTACAGATACAAGCGAACATTCGATATCTGAAATATCATCACACAAAGGATACCCGATAATGTATTTATCAAGACGACTAACACACATTGAATTAAATTATTCAAATATGAATAAGAAAGCGTTAGCTATTGTGTGGATGACGACAATAACACAACAATCTCTACTTGGAAAAAATTGTTTTCGGAAGTGATCATAGACTATTTGCTCTGTCTTACGTAGTACAGTCCCCCTATCATTTATCTCCCTTAACCAGCCCTTTTTTCTTAGGAAACTCTATCAGATTCGTCACCGGCGAGATGCTCCTGGTGCATGTCCCTTGATCTATGTAGCTGTTTACTTAACGACCCTTATAGTGCAGTTTTCTATTTTTTTTTTAAATATCCAAACGTTTTAAACATCGCCGGAAAGAAATATTGCTTTTCTTTTCTCTAAGAATATAATCTATATATTAATACGATAGCGTGTGTGTTCGTGTGTCACGCTTACATCAAAAGCTCTACGCATGCGTGCCGCACCTAGATTTACAAAAGCATTCAAGTCACCTAATTTTCGTCGTATTTTCAAGTATTTTTCTTTGGCGTAACGGTTAGCGACGTAGGATTTTGACGTCGGTTATTGGCGTCGGCCCGACTGGTTCATAGTTCGATCCCAACAAACGTCTCAGATTTTTTTTCCTACGTCGAAAGAGGGGGGTAGGCAGGGGACGACCGGGAAGACACATATTAATACGATAGCGTGTGTGTTATTTTGTGTATCACGCTTACATCAAAAGCAACGACCTTCCCAATCTGTGTATGCTACTCATGAATTAGAGCCAAATTTAATTTAATCTAAAGCATTTACAAATATTGTATATAAAGAAGTTTTGTAAATTGCTTCATGTGTTGTTCATTAAAAAAAATATATATATACAAGTCAAATCTTATCATATTTTATTCAAACATGTATAGGTTAGGAACAAGATAATTAGTATTAAAAACAACATTTCGTGTAATTTACACGGGTCAAGCTAGTTAGATAGTAATAGTATTATGTTTTAGTATTATTCTTATATTTACCATCCTTGTTTTACCTTTTCCCCATGTGCTAGCATATATTTCTTCTCGCGTGTAACTCAACTATCCCATAGCATTATTTAATGCAAAAATATTTTGTAATATCATTAAATGTACGGCTCTCTTTAGGCTTTGTAAACTCCTCCTCTATGCTACGTCTTCATTTTGTATTTACGTATTTGTGAAACTATGTGTTCGTTCTTTTTTCAGTTTTACCTTTGCCGGTGATAAATAAACCTGTGTCTGAACTATATCATGGCACAGTGTTTTGATTATCGATATGAGTTTATTTGACTGTCGAGGTTTGCACACGTTTCCACGTAACACACACATCCCGGAGACAGTCTACCATTCGAGTTTATATTTAATTTTAAAAATGTATTACTCAAAATCACGACATCGAACATACTCAGATGGGCAATAAGATTATTGGAATTTCACTTTGATATAAAATAAAAGAAATTCAATTCAACACGTAAATGAAATATGAAAGGATGCGATTTATTTAATAATTTTTACAATTAGCGACCGTGTCTGCATGAAATAAAATCACGAAAAGTTTGTTTTTTTAGATTTTATTATATTTTTTATCAAATTACGTAATAATTTATCTAATCTGTAAAATTCTTGTTTCATTATTTCTCTTGCTGTGTCGATATATGTTCATATTTTAAGAAACTCACACTTTTTTTTGAATACCAAAATATAGAACATAGCCACGACTATATGTATTACATAATTTTAAACATCGTAATAAATTTTTAAAAATATTATTTTTAAAGTATGGATGCACAAACATGTATAAATAAGCCTTTCAATTTCTCCATTTTGCGCGAATTGTTTGCTAATATCTGAAAATTGATTCATTTTCTTTATTACCCCAGAGTTTAATTTTGGTTCTGAAAATGGACAAAAGAATTATAACATTATTATCCGACATCTTTTCGTGGTGCTAAATAAAATCATTTCTCCATAGTGGCAGTCTTTTTATTATTTGACAAAAACTATTTCATTAGTTTTTGTCACAAATATATGTATATATTTATGTGCTTCTTCAATGGTGATGCTTTCCTTTGCATATTTTGAAGTTTTAAATTGTTTGTATTTTTATATCTTCTATATTTTTATATTTTGAAATGTTTGAATTACAGTCAATTTTACTGACTTATCTGTCGAATTTCCTCTGATAACAAGAGCATATCTTTTAAAATCCATGGATTAAGGAAAAAAAGAAGTTTTTTATATTACCATTGTTTGATTAATTGATAATTTCATAAATATTGCATTCTACCCAATTTTTATTCTCATCACTTATACGTTTCGTCCCTTTTCAATCAGGACTCATCAGCATAGAGATATGACTATTCACTACCGGTCGTACGATTCGAAACCCTGGATTACAAGTATTTTTCAACTTACATCCAACGTCGTTAACCGCGCCCAATATTTGAATAGCCGATAAACAATGATAATTTAACACATATAAAAGCGGCTTGATGTCGAGGCATTCTACTTCTATTAAAGAAGGAATGATGCATATAAAGCAAGTGACGTCATGCTGTGTTTGTACTACCATTTAGAGTGCTCTACTTATTTTACGAGGAGCGAAAACTATAAAATATTTGTTGTTGTTTATTATCTATGTACGTATACGTTTCGTCCCTTTTCAATCAGGACTCATCAGCATAGAGATATGACTATTCACTACCGGTCGTGCGATTCGAAACCCTGGATTACAAGTATTTTTCAACTTACATCCAACGTCGTTAACCGCGCCCAATATTTGAATAGCCGATAAACAATGATAATTTAACACATATAAAAGCGGCTTGATGTCGAGGCATTCTACTTCTATTAAAGAAGGAATGATGCATATAAAGCAAGTGACGTCATGCTGTGTTTGTACTACCATTTAGAGTGCTCTACTTATTTTACGAGGAGCGAAAACTATAAAATATTTGTTGTTGTTTATTATCTATGTACGTATACGTTTCGTCCCTTTTCAATCAGGACTCATCAGCATAGAGATATGACTATTCACTACCGGTCGTGCGATTCGAAACCCTGGATTACAAGTATTTTTCAACTTACATCCAACGTCGTTAACCGCGCCCAATATTTGAATAGCCGATAAACAATGATAATTTAACACATATAAAAGCGGCTTGGTGTCGAGGCATTCTACTTCTATTAAAGAAGGAATGATGCATATAAAGCAAGTGACGTCATGCTGTGTTTGTACTACCATTTAGAGTGCTCTACTTATTTTACGAGGAGCGAAAACTATAAAATATTTGTTGTTGTTTATTATCTATGTACGTGTACGTTTCGTCCCTTTTCAATCAGGACTCATCAGCATAGAGATATGACTATTCACTACCGGTCGTACGATTCGAAACCCTGGATTACAAGTATTTTTCAACTTACATCCAACGTCGTTAACCGCGCCCAATATTTGAATAGCCGATAAACAATGATAATTTAACACATATAAAAGCGGCTTGATGTCGAGGCATTCTACTTCTATTAAAGAAGGAATGATGCATATAAAGCAAGTGACGTCATGCTGTGTTTGTACTACCATTTAGAGTGCTCTACTTATTTTACGAGGAGCGACAAATATTTATATATATATATATATATATATATATATATATATATATATATATATATGCTAAACTCTTCTGTAAAAATAATTGAGTACTTTCGGTTATCAGTGTTGTTAATGTATAAAATAAATGAATAGCTTAAATGATTAAAGATTATTTACACGAATAAAGTATAGATTATCCCATGGTTACCCAAATTCTTGTTTGGTCTGCACACACCGCTCCCTGCCGCAAGCTCTAGTTGTTTTTTTTGTGATCGCCAGTCATAAAATCATGTAAATAACAATTAAGCAATGTTGTTGGTGGTATTTGAGCAAAAACTAACAGGGATCTTTGCCCCCCTCCCCCCAAATCTTCTTTGAGTAATGTGGAGGCAAATATTCCCATGTTGAAGAAACCATCGTTTTCCTCAGTATTCTGGCTCGGTCAGTTTTCTGTATTTATGTATAAAAAAGCGTAAGGAGTGATAATTACTGATTGTTGGCTCAGCTTTCGGGGTAAATTTGGGCAACATGAGCTAAGATGATTTATTTACCTCCTCTCCAGAAGGTTAGGCACAAGGCCAGTTTTCTCTTACTCCCACAAGTAAGATGTGACCAAAGGTCTGGTCGGGAAAGTTAAGATTGAAAAGCCAGCACCCGAGAAGGTGAGCACTCTGGCCATTAAAAATTGCCTGAGCAGCCCCGTCGGCATTCCCCGGTAGGGGCGCCTCAGTCAGAAAGCAATAAACTTACTCCTCCCCAAAGAAGAAAGGCAAAGCATGGGAGGATGAACCTCCTAGAACTGCACAGAACAAACCCACAGACCAGCGTAAATCAAGCCAAGACAATACCAGTCTATGGGGTGCAGTATCCATCGGAACAGATACTACACTTTCTTCCTAGCCAAAAGGCCAGGTAACATGAGCTAAGATGAGCGTATGTTATTCATGCTCAGTAATTAGGGTAGGAGGATGGTAGGAGATAGTTACAAAACTTATAAATTGAGTTCTGACATTCACTTAAGGCCTTTATTTTGTTGTTACTGTAAAGACGCGACCTTTGGATTTTTACTCCAACAAAGAAATTCGTTACTTTCATCGATACTTGTTGTCACCAGACCCCATTGGGGGTGGGTCACTAAAAGAGCTTTTCTTTTTTACAACTCTGGCTGCTGCCTGCTTACTTCTGGGTATCTCCTTTTAACTAATATTTGTATCATTCATGCTCGTAGAACTTCATGACAAAATAGCGTGAAATAATAATGAACTAATTTTTAGAAAGTCACTTACACATCATAAATCCCCAAATCGGTCTTTAAAAGCAGCATTAGATTTTAGCGCTCATTGTTTACCATTATTTGTGGGTGGGGCTTATACAGAGCTGTGTCAGTGACGGAGGTTGGTCCCTTTTAAATATATTCTAAGCTGATATTTAACAATGTATTTTCTGTGTTGTATCGGGAAAAGATTAAACTCGATATCACCGAGTCTATTTTGTCGAGATTTACGAATTATGATGGTTCCAAATTTTTTTTTTTGTTTACGATTTTAAGCGCGGAATCACGCCATCTTGGGAAAATATGAATAAAATTTATTTTTCCGTAATCATTTATTTAATTTTTTTACCATTTAATTTAAAATTAAGTGACAAAACTTCATTTTTCTTTTTATTCCTTTCGGTAAATAATGACACTATTACGAACAACATTTTTTTGTATGTTTAATTTCGTTTTTACCACCGTGTATGTCAATTGCTCAAAAAGTCTGTAAACATATCTAATTTCAAATTATTTTTTTACGGAAGTCACTTAAGACAAGGCACGAAGCCACTTGATGTAAGGAGCTAATCATAATAATAAAAACGGAGAGGAAGGTAGAATCACGTCAAGACAAACCAAGATTGAAAAAAATCCCATCACCAGCGGTCAGTGCCCTGGAATCCAAACAGATTCGCCAAAAAGTAAGAACTTTTAAATACCCAATAGAGAAGGAAGGGTGTACAAGACTAATTCACAAAAACGTCTACACATAAACTGATATAACATTAACCCTAAGTCTAACCCTACCCCTAAACTCGTTAAATGGATGATCAAAAACAGATGGTTTCATCGTGATTCCATGTTCAATAGTAATGAATGGTTGGACTTTTTATCCTTGGGAAAAAACGGTAGGAGCAAGAAACCGTTTTCTTATAGCGTACAGTAGTATGAAAGATCGATTTTTTTAAATCTTTGAAATAGCAGCAGGAGCAAGAAACCGTTTTCCAATGTCGCTGAATAGTAATGTAGATTGATTTTTTTTAATCCTTGAAATAGCAGCAGGAGCAACATAAAAAACAATTTATTATGTTGTACAATAGTAATAGAAAGTTGATTTTCTTTAATCCTTGAAGAAATGAAAACGCAACAGGAGCAACATACTGTGTTCTTATGTTGTGTATAACTCAGCGTGTTCTAAGAATTTGAAAGAGAACAATTGCAATTTGGTGGCCTCGTGGAAAAAGTTAAAAGGAAGCTATTTGTTAAGGAGTGTCACTTAGAACATGAAGCTGAGGAGATGAAGTAAAGGCAGCGTGGAAAGAAATGAAAGGAAACTAAAACCCAACATTTAGTTCTACAAAGGGAAAAGATAAAATTTATATAATTTGGAGATGTTGAATGACACCGATATAGCACAAATACACCTTACGGTTCAACCCTTCCTCGCCGTCGTAGAGGCGGTAGCAACGTAGTTGTGTTACAGCTGCTCGGCTAACATGGCTCTGATAGAAATCCAGAACAGCCACCATCATGATCCGTCGTCTTCTGGTCGGCTGTGTCGATGTATGTACAAGCGCCAAACCACAAATCAATGGAGTGAAAGTGGCAATGTTCTTCTGCACCATCGTTTTTTTTTGTTGTTCTGGGCCAAACTTTCCCCAAATTATCATGCAACCGTTCAACCTTGCTGTTTTCGGTCTCGGGGGTAAACACTTGCGAATAGCTGTGATCAGCAAAGAGAACTTCATGCAGACCAAACAATCGTGAAGCACGATCTTTGTAAGCTCTATACAGAAGTCGAACTCGCCTAACAAACTAACAAATAAACAGCAGAAGCAAAACTACATGTATTTGGACTAGTAAAAAAAAAGAGAATGAGAAATATATGGAATTGCGTCGGATAGAAAGTGATAATCCCGAAAGTTTGGCCAACATATCCCCTCTCAATGAATATACTGGACTACTACCGCCAATGTAAGTACGAGCTTATCTCCTAAAATGTTGTCAGAATGCAAATAGCATCCTGATTTCCGAACCTTAAGTATCCAATGGGCGTCCATTGAACTACGATTAGAATTTTTTATTTGAAATAATGATTGATAAAAGTATATTCACGATAAAGAAGAACAGAATAATGTGGTAGATGTGTGTAAGTTGACAAACTTCGTAAGTATTCATTACAGGTTTGCCTATTGTATTAATCTGAATATTTAAGTTGAGCACCACATGTTCCAGGACGATTGAGTACTTTTTATTATATCTACGTCGAACGTATATTAAATGATACTAATTGGTTTAGCGACTTTATTCATGGTTATATAATGTATCTTAATTGCATTCTGTAATTAAAGATTTGTTATTCTACATTGGATTAGATAAATGGCATCATTTCAATGTGACTTCACACATAGAATTACATTTAATGAAGCTATCACACCAACGGCTGCAATAATTCCGGTTTGGTTATCACCGAGAACTCGGCTTACGCCTTGTGTCATTTCATCAGTATTTATCTACAAAACTTAATAAAAATTTCAATGAATTAGGAATTAAATGCTCGATTTTAAATCAATATTTTTTTTCTAAATGATTGATATTAGTTGCAATCAAACTAGTGTCCTGGTATTGGTTATAGAAAGTACAAGGTGATAAAACACATGCGAATAAAACGCATGCGAATAAAACACATGCGAATAAAACACACACGAATAAAACACATGTGAATAAAACACACGCGAATTAAAACACATGCGAATAAAACACATGTGAATAAAACACATGCGAATAAAACACATGCGAATAAAACACATGCGAATAAAACACACGCGAATAAAACACATGCGAATAAAACATATGCGAATAAAACACATTCTAATAAAACACACGCGAATAAAAAACATGTGAATAAAACACATGGGAATAAAACACATTCTAATAAAACACATGCGAATAAAACACATGCGAATAAAATACATGGGAATGAAACATACTCGAATAAAACACACGCGAATAAAACACATTCGAATGAAACACATTCGAACAAAACACATGCGAATAAAACACATTCGAATAAAACACATTCGAATAAAACACATGCGAATAAAACACATGTGAATAAAACACATGCGAATAAAACACACGTGAATAAAACACACGCGAATAAAACACATGTGAATAAAACACATTCGAATAAGACACATTCGAATAAAACACATGTGAATAAAACACATTCGAATAAAACATATGCGAATAAAACGCATGCGTATAAAACACATTAGAATAAAACACACGCGAATAAAACACATGCTAATAAAACATATTCGAATAAGACACACGCGAATAAAACACATGCGAATGAAACACACGCAAATAAAACACATGCGAATAAAACACATGCGAAAAAACACATTCGAATAAAACACACGCGAATAAAACACATGCGTATCAAACACATTAGAATAAAACACACACGAATAAAACACATGCGAATAAAACACATGCGAATAAAACATATTCGAATAAGACACACGCGAATAAAACACATGCGAATAAAACACACGCAAATAAAACACATGCGAATAAAACACAAGCGAAAAAACACATACGAATAAAACACACGCGAATAAAACACATGCGAATAAAACATGCGAATAAAACACATGCGAATGAAACATATGCAAATAAAACATATGCAAATAAAACACATCCGAATAAAACACATCCGAATAAAACAGACGCGAATAAAACACATGCTAATAAAACACATGCGAATAAAACACATTCGAATAAAACACATGCGAATAAAACACATGTGATAAAACACATGCGAATAAAACACACGTGAATAAAACACACGCGATAAAAACACATGTGAATAAAACACATTCGAATGAAACACATGCGAATAAAACACATGCGAATAAAACACACGCGAATAAAACACATGTGAATAAAACACATGCGTATCAAACACATTAGAATAAAACACACACGAATAAAACACATGCGAATAAAACACATGCGTATAAAAAATATTCGAATAAAACACACGCGAATAAAACACATGCGAATGAAACACACGCAAATAAAACACATGCGAATAAAACACATGCGAATAAAACACACGCGAATAAAACACATGTGAATAAAACACATGCGTATCAAACACATTAGAATAAAACACACACGAATAAAACACATGCGAATAAAACACATGCGAATAAAACATATTCGAATAAAACACACGCAAATAAAACACATGCGAATGAAACACACGCAAATAAAACACATGCGAATAAAACACATGTGAATAAAACACATTCGAATAAAACACACGCGAATAAAACGCATGCGAATAAAACATGCGAATAAAACACATGCGAATAAAACATATTCAGATAAAACACACACGAATAAAACACATGCGAATAAAACACACGCAAATAAAACACATGCGAATAAAACACATGCGAATAAAACACATTCGAATAAAACACACGCGAATAAAACGCATGCAAATAAAACATGCGAATAAAACACACGCGAATAAAACACATGCGAATAAAACACATGCTAATAAAACATATTCGAATAAGACACAGGCGAATAAAACACATGCGAATGAAACACACGCAAGTAAAACACATGCGAATAAAACACATGCGAAAAAACACATTCGAATAAAACACACGCGAATAAAACACATGCGAATAAAACATGCGAATAAAACACATGCGAATAAAACACACGTGAATAAAACATATGCAAATAAAACACATCCGAATAAAACACATCCGAATAAAACAGACGCGAATAAAACACATGCGAATAAAACACATGCGAATAAAACATACTCGAATAAAACATACGCGAATATAACACATTCGAATGAAACACATTCGAATAAAACACATGCGAATAAAACACATGTGATATAACACATGCGAATAAAACACACGTAAATAAAACACATGCGAATAAAACACATGTGAATAAAACACATTCGAAGAAGACACATTCGAATAAAACACATGTGAATAAAACACATTTGAATGAAACACATGCGAATAAAACACATGCGAATAAAACACACGCGAATAAAACACATGTGAATAAAACACATGCGTATCAAACACATTAGAATAAAACACACACGAATAAAACACATGCGAATAAAACACATGTGAATAAAACACATTCGAATAAGACACATTCGAATAAAACACATGTGAATAAAACACATTCGAATAAAACACATGCGAATAAAACACATGCGTATAAAACACATTAGAATAAAACACACGCGAATAAAACACATGCGAATAAAACACATGCTAATAAAACATATTCGAATAAGACACAGGCGAATAAAACACATGCGAATGAAACACACGCAAGTAAAACACATGCGAATAAAACACATGCGAAAAAACACATTCGAAAAAAACACATGCAAATAAAACACATTCGAATAAAACACATTCGAATAAAACACATGCGAATAAAACACATGTGAATAAAACACATGCGAATAAAACACACGTGAATAAAACACACGCGAATAAAACACATGTGAATAAAACACATTCGAATAAGACACATTCGAATAAAACACATGTGAATAAAACACATTCAAATAAAACACATGCGAATAAAACACATGCGTATAAAACACATTAGAATAAAACACACGCGAATAAAACACATGCGAATAAAACACATGCTAATAAAACATATTCGAATAAGACACAGGCGAATAAAACACATGCGAATGAAACACACGCAAGTAAAACACATGCGAATAAAACACATGCGAAAAAACACATTCGAATAAAACACACGCGAATAAAACACATGCGAATAAAACATGCGAATAAAACACATGCGAATAAAACACACGTGAATAAAACATATGCAAATAAAACACATCCGAATAAAACACATCCGAATAAAACAGACGCGAATAAAACACATGCGAATAAAACACATGCGAATAAAACATACTCGAATAAAACATACGCGAATATAACACATTCGAATGAAACACATTCGAATAAAACACATGCGAATAAAACACATGTGATATAACACATGCGAATAAAACACACGTAAATAAAACACATGCGAATAAAACACATGTGAATAAAACACATTCGAAGAAGACACATTCGAATAAAACACATGTGAATAAAACACATTTGAATGAAACACATGCGAATAAAACACATGCGAATAAAACACACGCGAATAAAACACATGTGAATAAAACACATGCGTATCAAACACATTAGAATAAAACACACACGAATAAAAGACATGCGAATAAAACACATGTGAATAAAACACATTCGAATAAGACACATTCGAATAAAACACATGTGAATAAAACACATTCGAATAAAACACATGCGAATAAAACACATGCGTATAAAACACATTAGAATAAAACACACGCGAATAAAACACATGCGAATAAAACACATGCTAATAAAACATATTCGAATAAGACACAGGCGAATAAAACACATGCGAATGAAACACACGCAAGTAAAACACATGCGAATAAAACACATGCGAAAAAACACATTCGAATAAAACACACGCGAATAAAACACATGCGAATAAAACATGCGAATAAAACACATGCGAATAAAACACACGTGAATAAAACATATGCAAATAAAACACATCCGAATAAAACACATCCGAATAAAACAGACGCGAATAAAACACATGCGAATAAAACACATGCGAATAAAACATACTCGAATAAAACACACGCGAATATAACACATTCGAATGAAACACATTCGAATAAAACACATGCGAATAAAACACATGTGATATAACACGTGCGAATAAAACACACGTAAATAAAACACATGCGAATAAAACACATGCGAAAAAACACATTCGAATAAAACACACGCGAATAAAACACATGCGAATAAAACACATGCGAATAAAAACACGCGAATAAAACACACGCGAATAAAACACATTCGAATAAAAACACGCGAATAAAACACATGCGAATGAAACACACGCGGCTAAAACACATGCGAATAAAACACATGCGAATAAAACATGTGCGAATGAAACACATCATTCAATTGGTTCCGGGATTGACATATAGATGGCTCCACGAATTTAAAACAAATCATATGATTTTATGAAGTACTAAACTTTCAAATGACACGTATCGAGGTTTCAACCTCATATTATTATTACTAGTTTTAAAATTACAGTTCTTTTAGTGAAGCTACTGTTGCAAATGTTTAAATCAATGAAAAAGTCTAAATTACATGTGTTTATAAAGCATTTCTTTTCTGGTGGGAACAAATACTGTTCAAGCAAAAAGACATTGGCGTAATGCGTGTTATCTGGACTCTACTCCATCGGAAACAACGGTTAAGAAGTGGCGTGCTGATTTTACACGCGGCCGTACAGACACAAATGATGCTCCACTTTCAAGTAGCCCAAATGCAGCAGTTATCCCGGAAAACATAAAATGTCAACAAAATCGTTTTATCCGATCGTAAATTGAACTTACGTGAGATAGCAGAAGAGTTGAAGATATCAGAAGGCGAAAGTGTATTCACCATCTCGCATGAACATTTATCAACTGTGTTCAAAGTCGATCAAAAACAACAAAGCATCGACCATTCAGTGGACAGCAACAGGTGAAAGCCGTCTAAAGCAATCTAATATACAAACATCAGCAGGCAAGGTTTTAAGTTTTATGCGAGAGCAGAAGAGTGGAAGATATCAAAATGGAGTGTATAACATCTTGCGTGAGATAGTTGGGTTTAAAGTGGGTGCCACGTTTGCTCATCAAAACAACAACAAGTCGACGATTCAGGGCGCTTTCTGCATATGTTTCAACGTGTTTGCGTAAAAATGTGAAAATGGATGAAACTTGCAACAGTTTCACTGCAACAAAAAGGAGTGTGTGCATCAATCTGTAACAATGGATGAAACATGGATCCACCACTTCACTCCGGAGTCAAATTGGCAGTCCGCTGAGTGGACAGCAGCAGGTGAAAGCCGTCCAAAGCGACCAAAGACTAAAACATCAGTAACCATTACTTGTAAAAATGGAGAACCATTAATAGCGAATATTATAAAGCACAATTAAAGCATGAAGTCACAAATATAGAAGAAAAACTACTCATTCACCAAAACAATGCACCGTGTCACAAGTCGATCATACTGATGGCAAAAGTAATGTAAACTGCACTCCGAATTGCTGCCGCACCCACCTTATTCCCCAGATATATCCCCAGCAACTACTGTCTGCTTACAGAACTCATATGAATTCTCCAGGTAAAGAGATGTATTTCCGATTTGATATCGGAAACGTAAGCGTATTCTTAGGCCGAAGACAAATCGTTCTACAAAAAGGCCACCTAATTATTAGAGAAGCGTTAAGATCAGTGTATCACCCGAGAAGGAGACTATGTTGATGAATAAAGTCGAATTATTAGTTAGGCCTGGAACTTACTGAGTAATGTGTTATTTATTCCTTGAAACGGAACTTAAATGGATTGTAAATTCTTGTTAACATATAGAATATCTCTAATATGAAATATCACCTCTAAAAAATTCTCACATGCTTCAGCTTATTGGGTAGAATTGTTTACAGTTCCTGATACCATAGGAATCAGAGACATTGGAAACGTCGAGCAGCGTTTAACTGTTAAGTTTCAATACATATCTCTCAACGACCATTCACTTATTGATCCTGACATAAGAAATACACTGGTAGGTATGTAAACAGTCTCAATGCTGCATATTTAGGGAGTGCATAGTTGCAATGCATGCCAACAAAAGGCCGGCGATGGAGAAAATATATCTGACTCGGGATTTGACCACCAAAAATTTGAGTTGTCTACTTTTAAAATATATTGTCTCTTTAAACGGAGTTTTATGCTGAGAAATCAAAACTCTTGAAATCATAGAAAAAATTAATGTCCATTCCACCGCCGGTTAGTAGTTTTTTTTATGTCCAGTGATAAAAAAGTCCGTCATTTTCAAGTAGAATGACTGGGTGGTCTACTCAAAATGACACTCAATCTGTCAGTCACGCTTAAGTTTTAAAATAACATTTTTGTTTGTCTGTCACGCCTACTTTGGAAATAATATTTTCATCGGTCTGTCGGGCTTGTCTTAAACTGAATTTCTCTAGTCTGTCACGTTTGAGTGGGGGAAATATAATATTCCTCGCTAAACACGCATCTTAAATAGGCCTATCTTAGTTTAAATTACTTCAAACATCTGTATAATTCGATTCGTCAATCATGCTTGAGTTTAGATATTTTCCGTCACGCTTACTCTTGAAATAGTATTTTGATCGGTCTGTCGGGCTTAAGTCTTAAACTGAATTTCTCTGGTCTGTCACGCTTGAGGGGGGGGGATATAATATTCCTCGCTAAACGCGCATCTTAAATGGGCGTATCTTAGTTTAAATTACTTCAAACATCTCTATAAGCGTCTCTGTTCGTCGATCCATCTTTGTAGAAATGGTATTTTCGTTGGTCTGTCAGACTTAAATCATAAATGGTATTTTTATCGGTCTGTCGTGTTTGCCTGAAACTATATTTCTCTGATCTGTCACACTTGAGTTGTAAATAGAATTTCCCGCGCCAAACGCGCATCTGTAATGGACGTATCTTGGTTTAGAAGCGTCCAGACATCCCTAAAAGAGGCTCGGTCCGCTGGTCCGTTTTACTAGAAATAGCATTTCGTTGGTCTGTCACGCTTAATTTCAAAATAACGTTTGCATCGCGAAACGCGCACGTGTAAAAGCCGCATCTTACGAGCGATTGGGCTTGCTAGCAATCCGGTCGGGGCTTGATCGGACTTGATTTGTGACAATAGATCAATATTGCACGGGATTAAAAGTAATCCGATTAAAATGCGACGACGCCATGTTTCCAGGGTAACACGGAAATCCGGAACTCAAAGTTTGAATAAAATATGATAGACGAAGAAAGAGTAAACAACGGAAGGCGAAACAAAAGGAGACGTGATTGGTTCAATGGATGCCGTCGAGGAATATGGAACTGGCTACACCAACTGCAAATCCCATCTCGTATCTGCTGTGTTTAATTACGAGCTAATGCCGTTTTGAAAGCTTCCGAGAGGAACATCATCCACTGATCCGGAAAAGTATGGAACCAACCGATCCTCACTCTAGTTCTGTTCAACAGATCCTATGTAATGCGTCGTTTACAGTGGGTAATGCGATTTCGGAATTACATAGTCCCTAATGTGTCGATATATCGTAGATGAGAAAGAGATGGTTGGTTGGTTGGTTGGTTGGTGAGTTTTACGGCATATCAACCGTCGTTGGGTAAGTTTATACCGAAACCATACAAATGTTTTGCATACGATTTGTTTGTGGATTAATTTGTCTAGTAGGCGTTATATGTTGTAAACAGATAGTGTGTAAACGATACATTCTATTTAAACCCAGGTCCACTCTGATCCGGAGGCGTGGTAGTACCTGTCAGAGTCTCATCTATGGTTTAAATAGAATGTATCGTTTACACACGATTGTGTCTGAGGTTGAGTAATTGACAGGGTTGGGAAATAATGAAGAACAAAAAGATAATAGAAACGACTTGGAAAGGTTTATTTTAGAGTTCTGAGATTAGTTTAGATGGCAACACTTTGACCAAGGATGGGTGACGCAGTTTGATGTCGTTTCCGGACAATTTGATTGAACGCATTGATGGTACCTTAACAGGTATTACCACTTAAGGTCAGGGTGGGCCTGGTATTAACAGTAAACAAACAAGAGTGACCCCACACTCCCCAAAGCTTCACATAGGGGCCATACCACCGAGTACAGTTTAGGGTTATACACAGTAACCGGTGGTGAGAAAGAGATAGTGAAAGAAAGTAAATCGATGGAAATTTACAAACAATGAGTGTATGCGCATGTTTTAGAGTGAGAAGGGAAGAGAGAGAACGTGTGTGAGAGAGAGAGAGAGAAAGAAAGAGATAATTGTATACATTGTATGAAAGTTCCTGTGAATAGAATTAGCGTGATGTATGTAAGGTCAACAATGTCGAATCGATCAGACAATAATTTTTAATCTTTGATATTCTAAATAAAACCATTGCGAATGAGAATACATAAAACGAACTAAGCTTTTCAGTTTTCATTGGTCAGATATAAACACTCACATCTCACACACCGGTAAGTTAATCCGTTCACTTTCTCATCATTTAAACCAAACGTCGCTAGGCGAGTAAGAAGGGTCAATTGTCTGTACATAACTCGACCAATGATATTAATGTGTAATAAACATCGATGGGATTTGATCTCATGCCTTTCGATTCTATAATCTGATGCGATGTTACATATTACTGGGCACCATCTGCTTATATATATATATATATATATATATATATATATATATATATATATATATATATATATATATATATATATATATATTGTGTGTATTTAGGCAGCATATTTTCATTTAGGAAAACATTATTAAATAACACGGAGTGGTTTTGTTTGATGCGACTTTTTTTAAATTTTTTTAAATTTTCCGAATGGTCCATCTAATGTTTCGGTCAAATTGATGTAAATATGATCCATGGCTTTCTTGTTCCATTCTTTTTTCTTTTTTGCAGGTTCGTTCGATTTGAATCGTCAAATCATCTTCAGGCGGTATTAGTTTTAGTGTCTTTACAAATTATGACTTTACTGTTGTGCTCATTTTTTAATTATAACGGCAAGTAGTTTATAACTTGAAAACGCGTCTGTAAAGATGAAATGTACATGAGAGCGTGATGGCGTTCTACACATACGAGAGATTTAAAGTTTGACTGTTTAAACCGTTAAGAAATTGATGACGTTAAATAAAGTGTATACAATTCAAACGCATAACTACCTAATGGCTAAGAATTTGGTAATGTTAATTATTATGCTAGACACTTTAAAATGTTGCGACTAGTCTCATAATTTACATTATTAATTGTGGGGTGTTTAGTTTTTATGTAGAGGGCTTCGAGTATTTTTAATTTGTAACCCCCTCCCAATATAGAAACATCCTTGTTAACAATACCAAAATAATACACCACGATACCAATATCAAAAAATTAAAAATACACCCCCCAACCTTCTCCCTTTTCTTTTTTCTCAGTAGCCCCTTACGTCCACAGTGGTGGCCTGCTTTATTTGGGGTTAACTATGATAAAAAAAATAATAAAAAAGTATATTTTCAGAGAAATTAGTTGTCGCGTCCTTCTTGTATGATTGCATTACATGCATGGGAATAAAGCACTTGAAGAGTATCGTCACCCCCGGACAACGGGAGAGAGAATAATACGAGGGTTACGTCCTAATATGTTGAGCATATTTGCGCTGGGGAATCTCTGTCCAATGTGAGAGTTCTTGATGAGGTTAATAATCGCATCAGTAATTTAGTTGGCTCTTTTTATCTTTCTCGTCGCCCTCTTTTTCATAGATGTGATGACGCTAGTCTCAGTCTTTTCTATTTGTACTGTTATGGCATGTGTTCTTTCGAATTGTCTGATTTATTTCCTGTTTCATGTGTTCCTGCTCGTTGGACTCTTTGATCTGGCGGTATTTATCAATTCACTGCTCAGGTACCTCGCTGAAATACATCTTTCTATTCCAGTAGCTTCTTTTCCAAGAACTACATACTTGTGGAATTCTCTTCCTGCTGACAGTTTTCCTCGTACCTCTTCACGACTAAGGGCAATAGACATATTCTGTCTTTTCGATAATCATCTTTCGTTATTGTTAGCCTCTTACATCAAGTTACTACATACCTAGTCAAGAGCGACTTGTACAAAAATCGAGTACATAACAGCAGTATCTTCCATGGAATTCACGTCTTATGATATAACAGAAAAAAAGTAAAAAGCACAAATCAAAATAAAAAAATAGCAATAAAAACTCCCTCGGGTCCCTATATTTTTGCTAGCATATTAATATAGAATATTAAATTGATTTTAACGCCAACACGTAGTGAAAGCGAACTATTTTGTTTTACTATTAAAATAATTTCTAACGCTATTGATAATGATTAACCATTCATTTATATATATATATATATATATTTATTTTTAAATACAGATTTTAATCAGACATTATTACGCTCTTAATTTAATTTTATTGAGCACTCTACTGGTATTTCCTTTTTATTCTTTTTTGAGTATACCTTTAGACTTTATATATATATATATATATATATATATATATTATTAAGGCTTATGTTTAAATTCATGTTTTGAAACATGATGAAAATCATAAATATATGACGTCACGTCAATGCTATGATTATTTCGTTAAGGTAATGTGTTACGCTCTATTCATGAGAAAGTCCAAATAGGTCCGTTGGTAGAAGCGCAGACTGAAGATCTAGCGGTTTCGGTTTCGATTTCCTGTCATGGCATCCGCTTTTATTTGTTTGAAATTATTTATTATTCATGCAATATTCGACATTTCTAAACGTAGTTAAGATCTCTGATATTTTGAAATGAGACACCTTTTGCAATGTATTTAGTATGTTTAAAAAATTGTGCCTGACGGACAAAATTGTGACTCACTGAAAGACGGACACAACTCCTTCTAAAATAAAAAGGTGAAATTGCAAAAGATTAGAGAGGAAGAGAATAAAAGTCAAATTATTAAATAAAGAAATAAATTGCGAAGGAAGAAAGAATGAAATGAGATTTGAAGTTAACAAGAAAACTGAAATACGTTGACAGATGTTGCCGACAATAAGGCGAACAAAATAAAGATGAAGAATTACTTTAAATGCCATAAAGAAATGTCAACATTTATAGGAAATATTGAATGATTGTTTTTTTTTGGGGGGGGGGGGCAGGGAATAACAAATAAGAAATAATATAATTAAAAAATAGACACATTATAAAAATAACGAGTACAAAAAATATAGAATATCGTTCAGTATAGCAGACATCTCGAAGTTATAACATGCATTCCAACATTTTGAGGTTCACTTTTTTACCAAAAAATATATGCGGAAGAGAATAAAGTTCTCATAAGGTAACCCAAGTTGAACGATGTTGAGCCTAGTCAATACCAGATGGGTGACCATTTGGGAATATTAGACGTTGTATGTCATATCTCATGCCCGAGATATACATGCGACTGAAGAACCGTTATCGGATTGACATCCTAATATGTTATCATACCGGCGTGGGCGGAAGCACACAAAGCAGTGGTAAATTCGCTTCAACAAAAAAACGCTCAAACTAGCAATAAAAACCGGCTCCCACAAGCTCTAGCAAAAAAGGCGCTAAAAACGCCAAAAATATTTATCACGTGATTGTCTACTTACTACGTCCGCCAAAACCAGAGTTAAACGATATAAAAGAAGTAGCCATGACAAGATCAGCTTCTTTTTCCTTTTTTCCCTACGACCAGAGATTAAGACGGTCCTGTCAACAGACTCTTAAAGCACTGGGGCAAGAAGCTGCCTGCTGCTGTCTTACAGTCACTGCCCCTTCCTCCTCATCGGACACAGGACAAATAGTAAGCTTAACCCCTTTCTCTTCTTTTCTCTTTTTTAAGTACCGTCGAACACAAGTTCCTATCATTCTTACACGGCAAAAAAGGGGTTGAGAGACGGCTAATTTTCTCTATTTACGCACACACCCAAACACGTGTGGTTTCCAAGAACAAACCTTTAAAAGAGACATTTTATACAAACAGTAAAAGGGACATTTCTGTACACAAACTCAGACTTTCATTGAGGAATTTATACAAATTAAATGAACCATGTTAAATAAATCGTTATGTTTATATGAATATTTTGAGTGTTGGCTTTCTTACCTTTTATCTTTTTGTGTTGGTTACTGGCGTATTTTGCTCGTTCTTTCATGTTTAACAAGAATAGAATTCGTTAGTACCCCCACACCGTGTGTGAATTTAATATTCCCTAGGATCGTCATCTTTAGATGAAAGCCGTATGCCAGTCTACGACGAATACCACACCAAGTATTACTGAAACAGATAGATAGATAGTTTAGATTAAGCAAATTAGTATAATTTAAGAGAAATACAAGAAATATGAAAATAAAGTAAAAACAAGAAGACTTTAAGAAAATATTTATGAAGCTAAAATGTCGAATAAATAAAACGCGGTAATAATTATTAAAATATAAAAAAATAAAACGAATAAATGTAAACAACGAGCTAAAAAGAAGAAAACAAAGATATAAAAACAGAGCGAATAAATAGAAATACATGAATCAAGTATAATAAAATACGGAAATGATAATAGTACAGATATAAATAAATAACACGAGGTAATAATGATAAAACTACCCAAAAAATAAAATGAAACGAATAAATATAAATAAAACAGGTTTTAATTATACAATAGGGTAATAACATCGAACAAATAAATATAGATGAAATAAAGAAATAAATAAGTATGAATAGATATGGATAAAACAAGGTAAAAAAATTATTTTAAAAAGACACAAAATAAAAATACAACGAATAAATAAACATAAAGCAAGGTAAAAAATCATTTTAAAAAGACACAAAATAAAAATACAACGAATAAATAAACATAAAACAAGGTAAAAAATGATTTTAAAAAGACACAAAATAAAAGTACAACGAATAAATAAACATAAAGGAAGGTAAAAAATCATTTTAAAAAGACACAAAATAAAAATACAACGAATTAATAAACATAAAACAAGGTAGAAAATGATTTTAAAATGACACAAAATAAAAATACAACGAATAAATAAACATAAAGGAAGGTAAAAAATCATTTTAAAAAGACACAAAATAAAAATACAACGAATAAATAAACATAGAACAAGGTAAAAAATGATTTTAAAATGACACAAAATAAAAATACAACGAATTAATAAACATACAACAAGGTAAAAATGATTTTAAAAAGACACAAAATAAAAATACAACGAATTAATAAACATAAAACGAGGTAAAAATATAAAATAAGAAAATAAAACATGTAGAGTAAAAAGTTGACCTTTGATTTTTGTCGGCAGCTTCGTTACTCGTGCTTCACTTATTTTGTCCTTTAGTCCTCACATTCCGTGAACAATGTTTATAACAACGAGGAGGAGGGACTTGCTGTTGTTTGTTTTTGTTTTGTTTTTTTTTGGGGGGGGGGGTAGGAATCTATCAACTAACCACTTATCGTTGGCTAGTTTTTGACTTTGAAGTAGTATTTTGTTTAGCTCTTTACATCAAGCGGCTTCGTGCTTTGTCTGTTAGCGATTTCGCACGAAAAATGAATAAAACGAACAAATATAAATTAAACCAGGTAAGTATAATAAAACAAGGAATTACAAAATAACGAATCGATATATATAAAACCAGACAAAATAATGAAAAAGGGAATCAAATAGAAAGAATAAATTTAAAAAAAACGAGGAAAATTATATAAAACAAAGCAACCAAAATAAAATATATAAATAAATAAAAATTAAAAACCATAAAACTAACATAAAAACAAATAAATATTAATGAAGCGAGGTGAAAATTATAGAACAAAAAAATAAACAAGCCGCGCATGTGTGGTCCCCTCTGTATGTGACTCGATGTGGCGAGTGTAAAATGCAATAAATTTGGGCAATTTGGGGCATTTTTGACCCCCCTTTGACCCCCTGGGGGCGAGAACCAGCATTTTTCTGAGCTCAAGGCTGCTCATTTTATATCCAGAACAATTGCCTCTACATTTTAGCAAAGTTTCAGAAAAATTGAATGGATGGATCAAACGTTATGGGAGAAAAGGGTCATTTTTTGCCATTTTAGGGGGCTTTTGACCCCCTGGGGGCGCGAACCAGATGTTTTCCAATGTCAGCGATACTTAATTTATATTAGGAACAATTGCCTCCACATTTTGGCCAAGTTTCAGAGAAATTGAATGGATGGATGAAAAGTTATGTGGCAAAAATTGTCATGTTTTGACATTTCGGGGCCTTTTGACTCCCTGGGGGGCTAACCAGATTTTTTTTTTAATCAGAGAATGTCACTTTCTAACCTGACCAAAGTTACAACTTCATACAAAATTTCAGAGAAATTCAATGGATGGTTGCGGAGAAAAATCCGGACGGACACACGGACGGACAGACGGACAGACGGACGGACGGGCGGAAATGCCTCAAAACATAGGTCTCCCGATTTTATAAATCGGGGGACCAAAAAAAACGAATATATATAAACGAAACAAGGTTAACATTATAATACACACAAAATAAAAATATATAAATATTAATTATATGTTTTATACATTTATATAAATGTATACGAAATGAGGTAAAAATGAAGAAAAAAACAAGAAAATAAAAATAAAACGAAAAATATATGAAACTTGCGGTAAAAATTATTAAACAATGAAGTAAATATAGAACGAATAATTATTAATTACATGAGTTTAAAATTATAAATTTAAAATTAAAATTATAAAAAAAAAAATTATAAAATTATAAATCGATTTTTTTTTAAAAATACAATAAAAAAAGTATAACAGAAAAAAATATGAACAAAACGAGGATAAAAATTGTATACAAAGAAAATTAAAATAGAACGAATAATTTGTTTATATACAAACGAGTTACTACTTATCAATGCCGGAAGGGAATTTAATGATAAGAGTCAATTAGTTAGTCAAGTTAGGGGTATAGTAAGGGTTAGGGTTAGTGGAGAGGGTTAGAGTTAGGGTTAGAATTAGGATTAGTGGAGACGGTTAGGGTTAGGATTAGTGGGGAGGGTTTGGGTTAGGGCCAGGGTTAGGGTTAGGATTACAGTTAGGGTTAGTGGAGACGGTTAGGGTTAGGGTTAGGGTGGGGGTTAGGGTAAGGATTAGTGGAGAGGGTTAGGGTTAGGGTAAGGATTAGCATAGAGGGTTAGGGTAATGGGTTAGGGTTAGTTGAGAAGGTTAAGGTTAGGGTAAGGGTTAAGGTAAGGATTTATGGAAAGGATTTGGGTTAGGGTTAGGGTTATGGTAAGGATTAGAGTTAGGGTTAGGGTTAATATTAGGGTTAAGGTGAGGGTCCGGGTAAGGGTTAGTAGAAAAGAGTATGGGGTAGGGTTAATGGAGAGAGTTAGGTTTATAGTTAGGGTTAGTGGAGAGGGTTCGGGTTAATATGAGTGGAGATGGTTAGGGTTTAGGTTAGTGGAGAGGGTTAGGGTTAGAATTAAGGTTTGGTAGAGAGGGTAAGATCTAAGGTTAGGGTAAGGGTTAGGATTAGTGGAGAGGGTTAGGGTTCGAGTTAGGGAAGAGGGTTAGGGTTAAGGTTAGTGGAGAGGGTTAGGTTAGGATTAGTGGAGGGAGTTAGGGTAAGGGTTTGTGGATAGGGTTAGGGTTAGTTGAGAGGGAAAGGGGTAAGGTAAAGGTTAGTGGAGAAGGTTAGGTTAGGGTTAGGTTAGGATTAGGGGAGAGGTTTAGGGTTAAGGTTCGTGGAGATGGTTAGGGTTAGTGGAGAGGGTTAAGGTTAGGATTAGTAGAGAGGGGTATGTTTAGGGTAAGATAGGGTTAGTGGAGAAGGTTAGGTTAGGGTTAGGTTAGGGTTAGTTGATAGGGTTAGGCATAGGGTTAGGTTAAGGTTAGTGGAGAGGGTTAGGGTGAATAGAGAAAGTTACGGTTAGGGTTAGTGGTGAGGGTTAGGTTACGGTTTGGTTAGTGAAGAGGAATAGGGTTAGTGGAGAGGGTTAAGGCTAGGGTTTGGTAAGGGTTAGCGGAGAGGGTTAGGGTAAGGGTTAGTGGAGAGGGTTCGGGTTAGAGCAAGGGTTACGGTTAGGGTTAGTGGAGATGGTTAAGTTAGAGTTAGAGTTAGGGTTAGTGGAGAGGGTAAGGGTTTGGGTTAAGGCTTGGGTTAGTGGAGAGGGTTACGGTTAGTGGAGAGGGTTAGGGTTAGGCATGGTGGAGATTGTTAGGGTTAGGTTAGGGTTAGTGGAGATGGTTAGGTTTAGGGTTAGGGTTTTGTTAGGGTTTGTTGAAGGGGTTAGGGTTAGTTAAGAGGGTTACGGTTTAGGGTTAGTGTTAGATTAGGGTTAGTGGAGAGGGTTGGGGTTAGGTTAGCATTAGTGTTAATGTAAGATTAGGGTTAGTTGAGAGGGTTAGGGTTGGGTTAGGGTTAGGTTAGGTATCGGGTTAGGGTTAGGTTAGGGTTAGTGGAGAAGTTTAGGGTTATGGTTTGAGACAGGGTTAGGGTTAATGTTTTTTTTAATGTAAGGTTTGGGTTTGTTAATCAATTCGTCAGGTTGACGGGTAGTGAACATATTAAGAATCGGTAACGATGATTGAAACTGAGCAAAATTTTCTCATTTAAGAGAACCGCTTAACAAGAATTTGTGTACACTGGACTTTAAGATGAGCAGGTTGTAGTCAACTGGTAATCAGCCACGTTATACTGTGCTCCGCAGTCGGTTATTTCTTGGAAAGAAACTTTGTTCATGGAAGTTTCGTTTAGTTTTAGATATACCGAGGTATAAAGGAAACTTATTTACTGTTGTTATAACTAGACAAGATTTTTTGTGAACGTTTTACAGGGGGGGGGGGGCGATGGTCGGGCACGTATCATTCGAATCACAATAGATACAGAGAAAGACTAACAATTTATTTTCTGAGAAAAAGAAGCTGTGATGAAGAGAAGAGGACATCCACCGCTAGATTTCAAAGTCGTTTTTTTTACTCTGTCAAGGCCGGAAAGAGTGCCCCGAGCGGCACCTCTACAGATTTGGCAACAGTACTCCCCACCTTAGGACTATTTGACTCTAATTTTCATAAATTGTGGTTATCATGATAAGCCCGTACTCGTGTGCAGGTTTATTTGGCACAACCTATAGGTTATTTGAGCAAACTATAATTATAAATTTGCATCAATAAAGATGCGTAGGAATTATTATAAGGCTGGAGATATGATCTTCGGATTAGAATGAGAGTGTATCAACTGATCTCTTCCTGACAGAGGCAATGTTTATATTTGTCGAAACCCCGGATGCCCCTTATTGATCAGCTAAGTGCTCCCCTATATTAAAAACCGACCTTGTATCTAAGTTTGCCCTCAGGTGGAGCCAATATTGGGACAGGTTATATTTTTATTCGGCTTTGGAGCTATGATCAAAGTGTAGTATATTTTCGGGACTGGGAAAGTCATCCTCCCAGGAATTACCCCCTTTTATTGGATTGGTTTATTGCCTGTCGCCTGATGTGAAGGACCGTGGACAGGACTTATGCAAGTTATTTTTCGTTTCTAATTAAGCGTGCCCCCTTTTCTGTCAAGCTAGAACTTTACCACTATAAAAAAATTGACCTTGTCTTTAACTGTGCCCCCCGTAGTAAAAAGTGATTAAATGGTGACATAAAAATGTTTATCCGTCTTTCAACATACGATCGCAATGTAATATATTTTCTGTCAGACTAAACTAACCTCCTATGCATAACCTCCCCCTTCTTTCTGAAAGGAGAGTTGGTTTATTTTTTGTCGCCTGAGGCGCTTTAATTCACGAGGGTGTACCGACGGGACTTATACAAGTTATTTTTGTCCCAATCCAGAGTGACTCTTTTAAAGAAGCTAGATGTCCCACACTATAACAACCAACCCTGTGTCTAACTTTGCTCTCATTGAGAGGCGAGTAAATATAGATCGGTGAGATAGACAAAATATATATTATTTGGTTTTGTCTTTATAAATAGAATTGCACTTCATTTATTCATTTCGTACGAATCAGATAATTGTATTGTTGGCATTGGTTTCCCAGATATCTTTCTAGTTAGAATTATTTCTAGAACTGGATTCGAACTCAGAACATCCAGGTTGTCAATCCGCGACGTTAACCACTTAAGTACCTCCCGAATCGTAACAAGAGAGTGTACCAAAAGATCACTTAATAACGTTAATCCACGTGTGCGCGGAGTAAGTATGGCATGCACGTTAACTTAAGGAAAAACCTAATAATTAAAGCCTTAAAAAATTATAAACGTGAGACAGTTTTGTTAATCGGATTTCACCAATAAGGACTTAACCTATACACGATTATGTGAATCTATGACACAGACATAAGCTGACCAGTCATTATACTGTAATATATTATTTACCTCTTTGCTAGGATGTTAGACACACAGTCACGTGTGAGTTTGAGAAGCCAGAGCACTATGATAAGTGCACTCTGGCGTACAAACAAAATGCTTGAGCAGCCCCGTCGGATATCCCTGATAAGGAACCCCCAAGCGATAAGCGATAAACTAACTCCTCAGAGAGGAGATAACGCCTGGAAGGGTGACCTGCTACTCTATAGATGTTGTAATGTAAAGAAACAGGAAATTGTACCGTGAGTTAAATTCCAACATCATCAGTTTCTTAACGGTTTAAACAGTCAAACTTTAAATCTCTCGTATGTGTAGAACGCCATCACGCTCTCATGTACATTTCAACTTTACAGACGCTTTTTCAAGTTATAAATTACTTGCCGTTATAATTAAAAAATGAGCACAACAGTAAAGACACTAAAACTAATACCGCCTGAAGATGATTTGACGATTCAAATCGAAAGTACTTGCAAAAAAGAAAAAAGAATGGAACAAGAAAGCCATGGATCATATTTATATCAATTTGACCGAAATATTAAATGGACAATTCGGAAAATTGAAAAAATAAAAAAAAAGTCGCATCAAACAAAACCACTCCGTGTTATTTAATAATATTTGCCTAAATATATATATATATATATATATATATATATATATATATATATATATATACATTTAAAAAAAAAACATAGTTTAATATAACGAAATTCTTCCTGTGATTTTCTAATAGATTTATTATGTTTGTGTTATTAACTAAACTTTGTCTTGGTTGCATTTTATTACAATAGTATATATATATATATATATATATATATATATATATATATATATATATATAAAGAGGTGTACTAAAAGCGAACTTTTAGGAAAGGTAAACCCTATTGTGAAGAGTATACAGCTCAATATCCAGTATAGAGCAGGTAGATATGAAGAATAATGTGTTTCTTTCCCTACAACTTTTATTTCATTTTTTCAAATTTTAAAGCTTGGCCATTGCCAACTTATCTATCCCAGCGACTTCCTCTGATGATAAGATTTTGATCTTTGAAAAGCCTGGCTTAAGGAAAATTTAACTTGAATAAATTGCCTTTTTGCGTATTATACCTTGCTCTGAGCAATTGAATTGAATTTTGATTTGGCTTTTGCTCCTCTAATTCCTTTCCATTCTTCTTCATATATATATATATATATATATATATATATATATATATATATATATATATATATATATATATATATATATATAAGTGTAAATTAGTCGTCCAAGGCTATAGCAATGCGATGTGGTTGCCGTGAGATGGAAAAGTGAAAAGCAATAAACGCAGGGAGAGAGTGAAACTCAAAACGATTTATTAATAATTTCACGAAAACTGATTAAATACCAAACATAATAAACATAATAAAACTTTAAAAAAATTGGTAAATTACTAAACTAATGTTTATAATGTTTTAGCCTTAGTTATGTGATTGCTTAATGGAATTTTGATGTTTTCTGCGTTCCTAATCCACTTCACAACTCAAATTCCTTCTCAAGTTTCCAATCTCATTTCTAAGGTCTGAACATATTATTTAGAATAAGTTATCTCCCTTTGACAGTGAATTTAAATTTAGATTTGAAGAGAATAAATGAAATGAAAAAAAAAAAAAATAAATAAATAAATAAATAAAGATTGATGAGTCATTTAAAATGAAACATAATAAAATTTAAAAAATTGGTATATTACTAAACTAATGTTTATAATGTTTTAACCTTAGTTATATGATTGCTTAATTGAATTTTGACGTTTTCTGCGTTCCTACTCCCAATTGTTTTCCCCTATAATACGATGATCTGACACCGGTTTTTCCACGTTTTTCCGACCCCCTCGGTCTTCTATTGTTGTCTTCTGATAATGAAAGTTGTTCTTTCGAAAATTTAAGATTACCCTTTGCCGATCTGTTACTTACCAAAAAAAAAAAATACTATTTGGTATTTAATCAGTTTTCGTGAAATTATTAATAAATCGTTTTGAGTTTCACTCTCTCCCTGCGTTTATTGCTTTTCACTTTTCCATCTCACGGCAACCACATCGCATTGCTATAGCCTTGGACGACTAATTTACACTTACACTTACCAGCAATGCTTCAAGCAAACTACAATCTCCTCTTATATATATATATATATATATATATATATATTATGTATAAATATTTATATATATATATATATATATATATATATATATATATATATATATATATATATATATATATATATATATATAAATAATGGTATTTTAAATTCCAATAACCAAGTCTTTATTCGTATTTTTACTTATCAAATTTTTACAAGAATTCAATATAACTTTGCTAATTGTTTCGCACAAAAACAAACAACTGTTGTTGAATTTTTTTTTAACATAGTTCAACCTAACAAGGCAGGCTGCCACTGTAGACGTAAGGGGCTACTGAGAAAAAGGGTGAAAGTTGGGGGTCAACCTAAATTTGGATCTGCGCAGCAATATGTCTGTCTGTGGAAGCTGGGACAAAGAATACACTGTGCTAAATTTTACTACAAGACAGGCTCGTTTAAGAAACCCCAGGACAGTTTCATGCATCAGTTCGAATGTGAAAAGGCTCCATCCAAAAGCAGAATTCAGAACTGGGTGGACCACTTCAATAAGTATGAGACTGTGGAAAACCTCAACGCTGCCAGTGAGAACCGTCTAAGCCACTTGGGACGTCCCAAGAAGCGGACAGCTGAGCTGGTCGAAAGTATGAGAGAGTCTCTCCAGGAGAGTCCGAAACGCTCTGTGTGTAAGCGAAGTCAGTCCCTCGGTATCTCCCGTGAGACTTGTAGGAGAGTGCTGGTGAACGATATCAGGGCTTACCCATACAGAATACAGACTCTGCAGACCCTTACAAACTCAGACATGAAGTAGAGGAGCGCTATGGCAGTCAAGATGCTCGATAAGATCGAGGAGACACCAGGTTTCCTTAACCTCCTTTGGACCTCAGATGAAGCCCACTTCCATCTTGACGGAAAGGTGAACTCCAAGACAAATGTCTTCTGGGGGTCCTCCAGCCCCAATGAAGTAGCCACCAAGCCCCTGCACTCTCCTAATTGCACGGTGTGGGCTGCAATCTCAGTCAGAGGTATCATCGGACCAATCTTCACCGACGAATCTGGCGCAGCAGTGACATTCACCAAGGAGTGGTATATGGAGGTCCTCAAAACCTTCAAGGGTGAGCTCCAGACCCTCTACTCGTCGCTCATGCGCAAGTTCTGGTTCCAGCAAGACGGAGCAAGTTCTCACACATCCACCCTGTCCCGAGATAGGCTGAAAGAGAACTTCGGAGGTCGAGTGATCAGTCTCAAGACTAATTTTGAGTGGCAACCCCATAGCCCGGACCTAAGCCCTCCAAATGTTTTCCTTTGGGGCTATCTTAAGGACAGAATGTACGCAGGGAAACCCATAACCATCACGGAACTCAAGGAAGCCATCAGGGAGGAGATGAGAGCCATCCCAATTCAGTCTGTAAGAACGTCATGGATAACTTTGTTCTGCGCCTCAAGAAATGCACGGAGCTAAATGGAGGCCATCTAGAACACATGCTGTAGAACGGAGAAAAAAGGCCAAACACCCTAGTGTTTTGATGTGATGTTGTGAATATAATAAACTAGTTATGACCAAAAATTCATTTCATTCGGACGAAACACTAAGAAACGGGGCCTAATTAGAGTTGGGGCCCGTTTTTTTTTTGGGGGGGGTCACCCTGTATACATACACATATGTATATGTCACTGTATATATGGTGGCTGTCTATTCGATTTCGAATATGACCATTTTTGGCGTTTCGATTTGATATCAGTGTGAAAGTTACCAATGAGAGACACGGATATGGCTCTTCAAGCCTGCCAGACATTTACAGGCTATAAAGATAGGGCACAGGGTTGTGATAATCCTAGGAGATAAATGAAGTCACGTTTTTATTCGTGCTTGATTTTGCAAAATATACACTCGTTGGTGATTCAACAAATCTTCAGATTACATCGTTACCAAGTTGCATGCTTGGTATCTTATGGGTTCCATATTTCCTCGGTGTGCTGGAGGTGTCACGTCTCGTCTCTTTCTCACTGCTGCTCTCTTCAGCTGCTGGTGTTTCGTCCTATTCTTTTCAAAAAGCTTGTTGCCTTAAAAATTCGCTTTTCTCCACCTTGACCTATCTACAGCCACCCTGTACCATCCTCCAACATAAATTCCAAAGCACTACAAATCATCTTTGAGACAATCTTTGAAACGCTTACGAAGTTGTGCTGTGGGCAAGTATTCCAGCTGGTTCCCCATAAATCACCTGCTTGATTAATTAAGAAAAATAAGATGACCAACCCAACGAAGTCTGCGTTTTCTTATACGAAACTCGATGCTTGTAACAGCGGCTCAGACCAATACTTCGGTGTCAGAGGTAAAACTATCCCAACGGATGTAAAGCAAGTATATTATATATATATATATATATATATATATATATATATATATATATATATATATATATATATATATATATATATATAGGGTGGGCAAAAATAAGGATCCTATTTTTAAAAATTCATAACTTTTTTATTTATTGATTTTTTTTTTTTAGAATAAGTAAAGGACCCCTTCCGAAGCAAGCATGAGCCGTATTAGCCCTAAGGAACGTACCCTCATTTAGAAAACATTATTTTTGCTTAAAAAACTCAAAACAGTGTAAAAAAACAATACTTTAGTTTTTGTAAGTTTTAAGAAGTGTTTTTCGGCTAAAATTTGTTTTGTTTATTTCAAAAAATCTCGGAAGGGTCAGTCTACACACACATAAAGTTTGGTGAGTTTAACTTTTATTTTGTGGAAGTTATTCAAATTCAAGTTATTCAAATTTAAAGATAGGACCCTTATTTTGGCCCACCCTGTATATATATATATATATATATATATATATATATATATATATATATATATATATATATATATATATATATATATATATATATATATATATATATATATTGTGAAAGACAAAATAGAAAACAACGATTTATAAAACACAGGAAAAAAAAACAAAAAAACAAGAGATTGACAGGTTTCATTCGGATCAAGGAATGTCTTGAGAAAAAGTGAAAATTTACTGAGAAAAACAGACAAAAGCTCGAACACTGGACCTGAATAACCGGTGAGTTATTTTATATATACGCATGGCGATAGAATAGGCGATGTCATAAAATGAAATGTTGTGGAGACAAAATAAAAAATAAACATAAGGAGAGGGAAAAATAAAGACAAAACAAGAGATTGCCCAGTTTTTTTTAGATCAACGAACGTCTTTAGAAAAAGTAATAATTTGAAATTTATTAAGTAGATATACGAAGAGGGACGCGAAACGGAATGTTGCCGTAGGTAACGGTCTGAAAATACGTAGCGTATGGGGAAAACGTTAATTTTAAAAAAGGAAAACACGTAAAGAGGAAAAGCAGATATTAGCGATAAAAATAAGCAATAATTATCCAAGATCGGTGGTGATAGTGAAATGGGTGGTATATTACATTGATTTATGTTTGATTTAAAAGTAAGAGTCAAATCTAAGGTTAACGTAAGGCAGTGATAAAGATGTATGATTGCGCTGTCGACGCACTTGCGGCCTGGGGGAAATCTTCTTGTTGCGTCTTTTTAGACCTTCGGCTCTGTTGCAGCAAGCCTGTCCAGAGTTTCATCGTTCGGCTTAATAAGACCTAGATCGCCATTTAGTGGCCGGTGTTTAGGGCAGCTGGTGATGACGTTTTCCACGGTCTGCAGGATGTCCCCACATTCGCATTGGGCGCCATCCGTGAGGTTCCACATCTTCATCGACTCACCAAAGCGTCCCACGCCTGTGTGCAGGCGATTGAGCATTGCCAACTGCTTTTGCGGCAGATGCTGGCCAGGGATATCCGTGAGGTCCTTAATATAGTGCTGAACCCTGGATGGTTCTACTGTCTTCCACTGTTCCATCCATTTTTCCTTGGCCCAGAAAAGCTTGCTGGTATCAGCTGGTGTTGTTAGGAGCAGTGCCGAGACTTAAGTGGGAGAGATGATTCGGTCTTTAGGATAGTGCAGTTTGTAAAATCGAAATTGCGGTTTAAAATATTCATGTGTATGATCAGTGCATTAGTGGGGTTACTGTGTTTGAGACATTGCTTATACTCGTACATACGGGATTTGATATTTCTAGCTCACTCGCCAAAATAAAACACGGGACATGAGGCACATTTTATTTTATAGTTGTCGGGTTGGGAAGAAATGTCTTTTGTGGTGTGTTGAAACGGGTAAGGCATTTAATAGATCTTTAATTGTCTTAGAAGTTGATGTCGCAATTTTTAAGTCAGGTTTAAATATGTTGTGCTGTCAGTTAATGAAGATGGGATTTGTGTGGAGAAATATATAAGATTTATTTTTATTAATCCTGTCGATATTATTTGCGTTGGTTTCGTCGTTGTGACCAGAAATGTAAGTAGTCTTAGTATGGTACTTTTTATTGTGAATATTGAAAGCTTTGTGTTTGACATATTAGATGAAAGAAATAGGATATTTTAAGGATCTGTATGTGCTCTCGATGTAGGTTCCTTTATTATCGGTGGGGCAGCAAATTCTGAGAGCGTGATCATGCCAAATTTTATTCTCCGCTAACTTACAGCACAAACTAATTAATTTCGAAATCAACTTCCAAGACAATCAAACATAAACTAAATACAAAATCTCGTCCCACACCAACTTAAGGATACTTCCTCCCACTGCGACTGACGAGCGTTTAATCTCATTCTCGGCTTGGTCTTTGGACTAATTCAATGGTCCATTCGTGAAATCCGGGTAGCGTACAGTGGATTCTTACTTATATAGTATGTAAATAAAGCACACATATAATTATTTTTTTAAATACATATTTAGAAAGAGAGAGAGAGAGAGAGAATGAGAGAGAGAGAGAGAGAGAGAGTGAGGGAAAAAGTAATAAAGAGAGAGACAGATTTTAGTCCATATCAGCATTTCTCGCGTCAACAGAAAATTTTCCGCTGACACTCATCTGTGGACGTCTTGTCTCCGCATAAAAGGTAACGTACATCGGTCGGCTTGAAATGTTAAAGTTTGACATGAGCTTTTTCAATTTTTACACGCATAGATAGATCGGATGAAAGATGTTCTTGATGCGTCCAAACCCTCTTCGACCAACACTTCATTCGTCGGTCTTCACGCTTAAGTTTTAAATGCTATTTTATTCGGCCTATCCTGTTTAAGTTTGAAATAGTGTTTTTTGGTATGTTCCACTTGTTTTAAATGACATTTTCAACTGTCTATAACGCTTAAGATTCAATAGCATGTTCTCTGGTCTGTCACACTTAAGTTCAAAATAGCATTTTCTCTGGTCTATCACACTTGAGTTTAAAATAGTATTTTCTTTGGACTGTCCGGCTTATATTTGAAAGAGCATTTTCTTTTGCCAGTTCTGCTACACATTGTAATAACATTTTCATTTGTCTGTAAAACTTAAGTTTGGAATGGAATTATCATTGGTCTGTTTCGCTTCTTATATAAATAGGGAGTATGTCCGTCCGTTTGTCTGTCCGTCCGTCACAATTATTTTAACGTAATAAATACATTGGCAAATAATAGAAAATACTGCATTTAACTTATCTAATATTCCAATCTAATCTGATCTAATCTAAATATGAATAAATGCGAATCTTTCCTAAGTATATAAACATCAAAACCTTTAAACTTAAATATAATCATACAGTGTATATATATATATATATATATATATATATATATATATATATATATATATATATATTTGTGTTATAATGGGATGATTCCAGGAGGAAATCTGGGTATGAGAGCTCAATGTAGTAAACAGAGCAAGAATAACATAAAATATAATAACACGAAATCACATAATTGTCGATGCAATAATTTATTTCAACCGTGCGGTTTTTTCAAGCATCACTCAGACAATTACATTTTTGAGACTGATAGAAAATTGAATTTCCCTACGACAATTTAAACACAACCAGAGAGAGTGGTGGTAGCAACCAACTTGATACATCTTTTATAGAGAGGGGGAAATTTAAAACTTATATTTAACTATGGCGGTCGAAGGGGAGGGATATTTAAGTTAATCAACTAAAAACTGCCGTGTCAAAATTATGACACATACGACTTGATGATATCATACATATAGACAACTTTACTCACGCGCATACACAAGACTAAATACGCACACGTCCTATGCGCACGCACATACATAATCTCACTCGCACATTACCATAACTAAGCATAATCACATACACAACTTTTATTCATACATCTCTAGCCGAGACGAAATGCGTCCGGCGAAACTCGTGTTCTCAAACTCGGTAGGAGAAAAGAAAGAAAGAAACAAGAGAAGAAATAGACAAACCGCGTGTCATAGATTCCCAGTCCGTCTGGATTCCAAGAAAGAGAATCTAATTGAAATAAAATTATACGCACATACATATATGTATACATACAAATCCATACGTACACACACATACATATATATACACACACACACACACACACACCTATATATAAGCATATATATACATATACATATATATACATATACATATATATATATATATGAAGGGATCAACACTAAAATAGCCAGACAAAAATTGTCGGTTATTTTTAATAATACGTGTCTTAAAGAAAAAATGCTGCCTCGATACACATATATGTATATGTATATGTATGCTTAAGTTGATGTTAAGAGAACAAATACTACACTTTGATCTTAGCCAAAAAGCCAAAGAGCAATAAACATGATCTATTTGTGATTTAACCTGAATTTATAAGTGTAGTATCGGTTGTGTTGTCATAAGACCTTCCTTCCAGGAATTACCTCCTCTTTTTTTACACCCTCCTTTATATTTAAAACTTAAAACAACTTTTCAAATTACTAAACAGGTAAGATTAAATACTGAAGTAACGAAATAGACATTATCGTTCGCCGTTCAATTGTACTATTGGGATTATTGGAATATCTCGCTTATTCTTATTTGATTTTCGCACACATTTTGTATGGAATTTATTAATTAGTTATAAATTGTATTTTTTATCCTAATATAAAATTCTAATTTATTTTTAAAGACTTTAACATCGAACTCTAATACAATGCCTTAATCGCTGGCGGCCATGTTGTAATTTCGTATTATTTTCTTTCGGATTTAGCATCTATAAAAAGGAAACACGTTTGACTTAATTTAATTTTGCTTCAACTACGTATTGTATATAATTCTTTCAGAATTACATAATCATCCGAACCTAGTAATGTATACGACCGGAGGGAGCATATATTTTCAGGTATGTTTAAAATGACAATGCCAACGGTTTGGTATGCGAATAAGGTTGATAGATTGTCTGTTAAACTTAAGTTTGAAATAACATTTTCTTTGGTCCGTCCCGCTTAAGTTTAACACAGCATTTTCGTTTGTCTGTAAAAGTTAAATCTGAAATAAAAATGATAAAGCTAATACATATTTCATATCCTAGTTTTTACATTTTTAGCGACCACGTGTTCGGGTAGATCAGTCGCCATTTTTGTGGCATGCTATCGAGCATAACACATGAGATTGAATAAAGGAAAGGAGAATAGTGAAGAAAGAGTTAAATTTGCATATAGACACATTTATTTTCACATGAACAGTGTGTCGAATATAAACGTAAAAGGGGAATACGAAACATGTAAGGGCAGACGTATAGGAGTGAAAACCACAGATATAATTACTAAGGGAAATAACATATTAATGTTCCAATACAATCGATAAAGACATGTGTTGCCGGGATCGAAGAATAGATAATATGCATGAACAATGGTATAAGCAAATATTATTTACATTTGTTGGAGTCGTTCTGGGTGTCTAGGCGACTGCGACCAAAAAGCACCTGACAGATGCAGCATCAGGTTTTGTGAAAGCCATACAGAGATCTCCAGACTATCGGAAGACATCCGATAGCATTGGAAGCCGACCGAAAAGGAGAATAATATCTCGTTCTGAATTCCCCACGTGCGTAGAATCAGATGTTTGTTTCCTTTCAGACTGGAGCGCGCATTCGCTTTAACGTTGACAAGTGGAGATAACACGGATACAATCCAAGAAATACCACCAAGAAAACGTCTGCTATTGCACCATTTTTCTGTTCCGCTTTAGTTTTAATATCATTATCATGGGGTTGTCACATTTAAGTTTGATATAGCAATGACACATGTAAGTTCCACATAAGTCAAAAATGTCATTTTCTTTAGTCTGCCTCCCCTCCTTAAGTTTGAAATAGCATTTTCAACGCGATGTCACGATTAACTTTACAATTAAATTTTGTTTGGGCCTAAATTTTGAAATATCATTTTCTTTGATCTTTCAAGGTAAACTTAGAAATAGAATTTTAATCGAATAGACACAATTTAAAAACATCCGTCATTATTATTATTATTTGCACGCAGTAGGAGTTCTCACCCAGGTCATCATCAAGGATTGCTACTGATAATCAACGGTGGTGTTCCCTGGAGTCTGTTTCCAGTATTCTCCATCTCTTTCGATAACTATTGCAAATGACTTTGCGTTATCACAACAGACGCTTACCATTGATTTCTTGCTGGCAACGATCTTTGGTATTCTCTGGCAGTTTTGGGGGCAACAAGCCCCCATCAAGGTCCCAGTCGCCTCCGCACTCTTCTAGTGGAGGTCTGGTTAGTGCTCTCCCTCTTCGCTCTTTCCATCCTCCTTGACCCTTCACGACTATTTTGTGTAGTATCAGCGGGAGTGTTTCCATCACTTCTGTGCAGGGGTGTAGTTTATGAAATTTCTTGCATTTTCTGTTCCTTGGTTTCATGTGGTGGTGTTCTTTCTGTTTTTGTTCTCTTTCTATTGTAACTTCCATGTTACTGGTTAGCATTTATAGCTTATGTATGTTGGTTTCCGCATTGAAGGATTTTCCTTAAGATTTCAGCTATTTTCATCATTGCCGTGCGTTTTAGAGTCTCAGTCTTTCCTTTGATTAAAAATTCTCCCATCTGTTTTTGCGAGTTTTTTCGTTATTATTTCTACTGCTACGATTATTAAAATTATATTGACTTTCTTAATGCTCCATATTCCTTACAATTCTCTGGGCAGTTCCGTGTATTTGCTTTGTTTTCCCGTCTCCTTGATCTTCACCTTGTAGTCTGCTGGTATAGCTAAATCTACAATTTGGCAGGATATTTTCCTTCTTATCGATTATTATGACATCCAGTCTCATTGCTTGTATGAGTCTATCTGTGTGCACCTCCATATCCCAGAGGATTTTGTGATTCTCGTTTTCCAGTACTGTCTCTGGTTTATGTTTGTACCATTTGTACGCGTGTTTAAAATTCAATTGTTTGCATAGTTCTCAGTGTACTACTTTTCCCACATAGTTGTGTTGGTTCTTGTGTTCTTTTGGGGCTAGTTTGCTGCATTCACTTATTATGTGATTTACTGTTTCGTCTCTTTATCCACGCAGTCTGAATTTACTGTTTTCCTGGGCTTTGTCTATTTTAGTTTAAATGTAGTTAGTCGTAATCACATTGTTCTGTGCAGCCGTCAGTAAAGATTCCGTTTCTCTGTTCAGGTGTTCTTTTCTTAGCCATGCTCAGCTATTTTCGTTGGTTTCTTCTCTTGTCAGTCTTCTGAAGCGTCCATGTAGTTGTTTTTCTTCCCACTTTTCTTTTCTTGTCGTTTTTGTTTCTGGTTTTGGTGCTTCCCGAGTTGTTCGTTGGAACGGTGTCCCTTGCTGCGGGGATTAGCCTTATTATTATTTACTCACTGGTAGTTATCACACTGGTCATCGTCAGTGGTCACCTACTGCCGACAACCTGTGGTATTCCCTGGAGTCCGAGTGACAACAAGTCTCCTCAGGCCTCCAGTATGCTCCACCTCTTTTCGTTCATCATCGCTGATGACCTTGCGGTAATCGCAACAGCCACCTACCAACGATTTCCCGCTGATAAGGGCCATCGGTCCCCTCTGGGGCCCGAGTGGCAACAAGCCTTCCCAAGGTCCCAGAGCTGTCCGCGCTCTTCCAGTGGAGGTCTGGTTTGCGCTTTCCCTCTTCGACCCTCTGTCCATAATTTTTGTGGCGTCAGCCTATGCTTGCGCCTCTCTCGTGCGGTTGTATTTTCCCTGGTTCTGTTGTTTTGTGCTTCCATGTGTTTGTTCTCCATTCGTTGCTTATGTGGGTTGGTTTCCGCATTCGAGGACATTTCTCAGGATTGTAGATGTTTTGATCATTACTGTCCTTTGTATGGTCTCAGTTATCACTTTGATTCCTATTTCTCCTAGTCTTTTCTCCATGTTTTTGGGGACTGTTCCTAGTGCTCCTATGATTATTGGTGTTATACTGACTTTCTTCATGTTCCATATTCCTTTCAATTCTCTGGCAAGTTCAGTATATTTGCTTCTTTTTTCCGTCTCTTTGATCTTCACTCTGTAGGCTGCTGGAACGGCAAAGTCCACGATTTTGCAGGATTTTTCTTTCTTGTTGATTATTATCATATCCGGTCTCCTTGCTGTTATGGGTTTGTCTGTTTGTACATTCATATCCCATATGATTTTGTGTTTTTCGTTTTCTAGTACAGTTTCTGGTTTGTGTTTGTACCGTTTTTTTGCCTATTCGAAATTCAGTTGTTTGCACATTTCCCGGTGTACTTCTTTCCCCATGCTGTCATGTCTGTTCTTGTATTCCCTTTGTGCTAGCTTGCTTCATTCACTTATTATATGATTTATCGTTTCGTCTCTTTGTCCACACTGTCGGCATTTGCTGTTTTCCTGGGTTTTATCTATCTTTGCTTTAATAAAGTTTGTCCTAATCGCATTGTTCTGTGCGGCCGTCAGCAGAGATTCCGTTTCTCTGTTCAGGTGTCCTTTTCTTAGCCATGCCCAGCTGTTTTCATTGGCTTCATGGCTTGTGAGTCTTATAAAGCGTCCATGTAGTTGTTTTTCTTCCCACTTTTCCTTTCTTGTCTTTTTGTTTCTGGGGTCAGTACTTCCGGGGTTGTTTGTTGGGCTGGTGTCTCTTGCTGTGGTGATCAGTCTTTCCGTGTTCTGGGTTACATATTTCTCCAGATCTTTTTTGGTGTCTTCCACACAGTCTTCTATACTTACCAGTCCTCTACCTCCTTCATTTCTTTTCACGTAGAGTCTGTCCGTGTCGTCTTTTGGGTGCAATGCATTGTGCATAGTCATTAGTTTTCTAGTTCTTTGGTCAAGGTGCCTGAGTTCTTCTTTGGTCCAGCCTATGAATGGTCCAGAGTATCTTATTAGTGATACAGCCCATGTGTTTATCCCTTTTACTAGGTTTCTGCTATATAGTTTAGTTTCTAAGAGTTTCCTTGTTCTTCGTAGATATTCTTTTCCAATCTTCTCTTTCATTTCTGTATATTTGATTGTGTCTGCTTCCAGAACTCCCAGGTATTTGTAGCTATCTTGTTCTCCTAGCGCCCTCATCTCCTCTTGGTTGGGGAGTTCTATACCTTCTGTCGTCTCCAGTTTTCCTTTTTTGATCTCTAGCAGTGCACATTTTTCTATTCCAAACTCCATTTGGATATCCTGGCTGAATATCCTGGTTGTGTTTATCAGCTTTTCCAGTTCTTTTTTGTTTTTTGCAAACAGTTTAAGGTCATCCATGTACATCAGGTGGTTTATTCTTTTTTCTCTATCCGTAAACCTGTATCCGGCATCACACTTTCTGAGTATGTAGTTGAGTGACATCATGGCTATTATAAACAGTAGTGGTGATAGAGAGTCTCCTTGAAAAATGCCTCTCTGTATTTTTATCTCAGACAGGTATTGTCCTCCGGCTGTCAGTTTTTGTCTCCATGTTTCCATCGCTTTCTGGATGAGATTAATAATCCTGTCTGGTATCTCGTATAACTTTAAGCATTCAATTATCCATGTTTGGGGGATTCTGTCGTAGGCTTTCTTGTAGTCAATCCATGCCATGGTTATGTTCTTTTGTCTGCTCTTCACCTCCTTTAGGGTCTTTTGATCAATGTATAGTAGATCATGTGCCCCTCTTTGTCCTTTCCGGCATCCTTTTTGTTCCTCGGGGAGCAGTCCACGATTGTCCAGGGATTGGTAGATTTGTTCTCTCAGTTGTGCTGTGAGAATTTTCCACATTATTGGTAGACATGTTATCGGTCTGTAGTTGCTGGGGGTCGTTCCCTTTTTGGGGTCTTTTTGTATTAGTGTTGTTCTTCCTTCCGTCATCCATTCTGGTACGTCTGTTTTGCGGATACATCCGCTCAGTTTCTGCGCTATTCTTTGATGCAGGGTCGTGAATTTTTTAAACCAGTATGCATGTATTCCATCGTGGCCTGGTGCTCTCCAGTTTGCCATTTTTTTTAGGGTTTTCTTGATCGTTTCTTTGTTGATTTCTGTTTCGGTTCCTTCTTCGATTTCCTGCAGTTCATCTTTCATGTTTTTCAACCATTGGGCATTCTGGTTGTGCTTTTTTGGTTCTTCCCATATCTTGCTCCAGAATTGTTTTGTTTCTGTTGGGTTCGGTTGCTCTGTTGTTGTTTTTTCTCCATTCTCCAACTGGCTTTCATTGTTTTCAAAGGTCCTGTTCTGTTTGCTCTGTTCTGATTTGTACCTGTATCGTCTCAGTCTTCTTTCTATTGCTGCTATCCTTTGTTTTATTTCTTCATGTTTCTCATTTAGTTTTTCCTTGCGTTTCTGATTTTTGCTTCTTAATCGTTTCATGTCCTCCTTCCTTCTGTTCACGGTTTTAGCTTCTTTCCGAAGTTTGGTGATCTGGGTTTCCAGTCTGATTTCCCATCCAGGTTTCGTCGGTCCTCTCTTTTGTCCATTCTCTTCGTTTCTTAGTTTCATACTTACCGATTTTGCCCCTGCATATATCAGGTTGTTTAGGTCCGTAATAGTTACTGTTGGGATGTGTGTGAGGAGTCTGTTTACTCTTTCTGTTTCTGCTTGTAACTTCTTCGCTTCTTCATTCCTGAGAGATGGGAGTTTTATTTTGTTTTCTAACATGTATCGTCTAATGTTCTCCACTTCACTTGCTTCTTTTTCGTTGAGTTCTATCTCAGCAGGTTCTGTGGTTCCGCAGTCTTCTATCTCCCCTGGTTCTGTGATTCCGTAGTCTTCAATCTCTTCAGTTTCAGTGTGTATGTTTTGCCCGTCCTCTTCCTGTGGTCTCTCCTTTGGTGGTGTTTCTTGCTCCGTTTCGCCATTAGCCTTCTGTCTGATTTCCGTCAGTTCCATCTCTGAGAACCATCCTCGCTTGAGGATCTGTCTTGCTTGATCTGCTATCCTTTGTTCCGTTGTATGGTAGTCACTAGCAGTGTCCCAGAGATGTTTCATTCGTTTTCGGTAGCCTCTTTCTGTGGGGTAGCGGCTTTTATAATAGCACTCCATCACCAGTCTGTTCTCTTTCGTGGTCCATTTATTTCTATATTCTTTCAGTTTGCTGTTTTGCTCTGGGTTTCCTGTCTTTGGTCTGTGTCCTTGTCGTACCTGAAATCAGAGAGGTTACATACCTGGTTCTTGTCCGTTGTCTTGTTTCTGAAATGAGAAGGGCCAACATTCGCAGGATGCGGACCGGGTCCCCCATGTTGGCTAATGAGGGAGCACCTGCCCATCATGACACTCAGGTCTTTCTCCTACGATCCACGGCTTGTATTTATATTATTGTGCATTATTCATATTTTTGGTGTGTGTGGCCTCACCAGGCCCAGGCTTATTTTGCCTGTGGTCCTGTCACAGGGATAGTGATTGTCACATTCATTTTAATGAGTGATATTGTGCACTACCACACAAAAAAAAATGTATATACACGTTCATATACATATGTATACACACATATGTATATGTTACTTAACTACATAGTATAAGTTTTATAGGCTAATTTTTGACAGCCAGGGGATAGACAATAGATTCCCCTCCCGTTTTTATCTGATAAATTTACACCAGATTATAAAACATATAAGCCTTTATATTTTAGATTATATTTTAACATTTTTTTTAAAGTTCCATAAGTAACAATGATTTTTTTTTTGTCAGATTTTTTGGGCATATAAAACAATATCTGACCGGTTTTAAATATTAAAAGCAATGAGTTACCTCTTACTTTTTTTTTTTCCTTTTCATTGGATTCCAGCAGGAGAGAAAAAAAAGGTAGTAACAATCTCATATTCCTTCCTTCTAATGGGGGCTTCAGGAACCCGGACTATGGGGGGGGTATTCAACACGTGTAAATACGAATATTCTAGTCTTTTTATCGTATCTCAGAATCATTTTAAGTTCCATAAATATATAAAAAACAATGATTTTTTGTCAGATTTTTTGGG